>OU426987.1:123015621-123615621 GCA_911387755.1 Chrysotoxum bicinctum
TATATGATTATTTGTGATCATACCTTGGACATGCATTAAGGGCCCTCTCAACTTGTTCGTAATAAGTCTCTTTTTCTTCGTCTGAGGACTCCTCCGTAGGTCCGTAAACGTTAATGAGGCTGATGTTTGTAAATTTGCCTCGCACGCGAAGGGTGCATAGCCTTTCGCTTATAGCGTTAAAGCCGATGATAGTAGACCATTTTTTCGCTGACTAGGACGCCTACCCGAGCACATGGTGTTTTGTATGACAGCTGTAATATACGTCATATTCTTTCTTCTGTAAAACACCATTCCCTGTCCATCTGATTTCTTGGGGAGCTATTATGTCAGCTTTATATTTTGACAGGGCATCGGCTAGCTGCTGAGCAGCTCGAGCTCTATAGAGCGATCGTACGTTCCATAAAAAAATTCGTAAATCGTTTTTCCGTTTTCTTTACGTGGGTTTTCGTCGTGTGATCAGTCCGTTTTCGAGGCTTGTTGTCGTTCTCGAAATTCTTTTTGTTTTACGGGACAGGGAATTAACCTGTCGCCAACCTGAGGAACCAGCCTGATCATATTAGCCAAACCTTTTTTAAAAGGCTTGTTTCTAGCGGCCGCCGCGGAGATGCTATAATCACACTTCCACCAGATCCGAATAGTTACGGCACGTGCATGTTTTCGTATGCTACATGTTGTTCCTCCTATTCGTCTGATGGCTGACCGCCAGAAAATAAGTACTCTTATGATTTTCACAAAGCAAACTTCCCTTATATTAACGAATATCTGAACAGAGTTTCCTTCAATTTTGATAACCTTATTGTGAAAGATGCCGCAGAAATATTTTACACAGAAGTATTCAATTCTATTTTACTCTATGTACCCTTTTGTCGCCATAAATCATCGTTCGCTTCACCACCTTGGTATAACCGCAAGCTTCGCTCTTTGCGTAATTAGAGAAACAAGTTGTGGGCAATTTTCCTTCGTACTAACTCTCCCACCGACTATTCTTGCTACCTTGGTTCCTATCTTCACTTTACCGAGCTATACAACTCCCTTTACCGGCGCTACTTAATAGAAACACAAACCGACCTTATAATTAATCCTAAGTCGTTCTTTCAGTTCGTCAATTTCAAAAGAAAATCCGATGATTACCCTTTCTCTCTTTCCTTCAACACCGAAACTTCAAATAATTCGCACGGTATTGCCAACTTTTTTTCCACCTTTTTGAAGCAATCTTTCACTGACGACTCCTTTGTACCTGATTCTGGTTATTTCGATTATTTGCCAAATTTCTCCCTAGGCCCATCTCTTCCACTTACCGTTGACCCATGTCTAATCGAAAATAATCTAAATCAGCTTAATGACGAATTTCTTCCTGGTCCTGATGGCCTCCCTGCAATATTCCTAAAAAAATGCTCTTCAGCGCTCTCTTTACCTCTCTCTAAGATTTTCAGCTTATCGCTATCTCAAGGAGATTTTCCTCAGGTATGGAAAACCTCTTTCATAACCCCAATACACAAAAAGGGTCCTAAGAGTGATGTTAAAAACTATCGTCCCATTGCCAAACTTTCAGAAATCCCTAAAATATTTGGAAGTATCTTGTACGAAAGTTTAAGTTTCCGCTGTAAGTCTGTGATCTCTCTAAGACAACACGGCTTTCTTAAATGTAGGTCTACAACTACTAACCTTGTCGAATTTGTATCGTATTCCCTATCTGCCTTAGAAAACGGAAAGGAAGTTGACGCTATATTTACTGACTTTAGCAAGGCTTTTGACAAAAAACTAAACTAATACTTTTAAATTATCTGCCTTTGGCTTTGAACCTAATTTCTTGAAATGGATTTTTTCTTATCTAGAAAACCGCTATTACTGTGTTCGTTTTAGATCTGCCCTCTCTAGTCCTTTCTTAGCTACCTCCGGAGTCCCACAAGGCAGCCACTTAGATCCTCTCCTTTTTATTCTTACCATTAACGATATTGAAAACGTAGTCAAACATTCCCATATCTCACTCTACGCTGACGATACTAAGATCTTCAAAATAATTTCTTCAAAACATGACTCTTCCCTTATCCAACAATATCTTGACAGTTTCTCAGTCTGGTGCCTTAAAAATTGCTTAGAGCTAAATATTGCCAAATGCCAATCAATCACTTTTTCACGTAAACACATAAAATCCCCTCCACGTCTCTACCTTCTACATAACCAACCCATTTCAACTGTTGAATCGATCCGCGACCTAGGAATATTATGCGACCGAAAGCTCAACTTCTTGGCACACATCGATAATATAATATTAAAAGCCAACTCATCACTTGATTTTGTTAAACGGTGGTCCAAAGAATTCTCCGACCCCTACGTCACCCGATCCCTTTACATAACATTTGTTCGTCCTCTACTTGAATACGCCAGTCAAGTTTGGTCCCCATATCAACAAATCCACATCTCTAGAATCGAGAGCATTCAACGTCACTTCCTAAGATTTGCCCTTCGCGCTCTGTCTTGGAATAATCCCTTGATCCTGCCCCCGTACCAAAACCGCCTTCAACTAATTAACCTAAATACACTGCAAGAACGGAGAGATATAGCAGAGATTCTCTTCATTCATCGGCTTCTCTCAGGCTCCGTTGACTGTCAAACTCTTTACAACCCTATCTTTTTTAGCACAAACCCTCGTAACCTTATAAATCCTCGCCTCTTCTATCTCCCTACCCACCGTACCTCCTATGGCTCCAACGAACCTATTACGCGTATGCTGCGGAGGGTTAATTCGAATGAAAACGATTTCGACTTTAACCTCAGCACTCCCTGCCTAAAACACCTCCTCCGAAAAAGCCCAACCCTAGCTGTAAGTTTCATAGTTTTAAGTAAAATTAAGTTATGAAGCTTGTATTAAGCTAAATAAATGCGGGTATTGCCCCCATCAAAATTAAAAATTAAAAAAAATTTAAAGTTGTACTGAAATATACTCGTATATTTTTTTTTTTTAGGAAAATATGAACTTTTTATTTTGAATAAAGTAGAACAAACTATGTTTGTATATTATAAACATTAAAACAAATTCTTCAAAAATAATACATATCAAAAACATAAATGAAACATTTGAAATAAATTAATAAATAATATAAAAATGTAGAAGCAGCTGTTTTACTGTGCTAAAATGAGGTTTTTAGCATCTGCACTCATTTGTAGTATTTTCTTTTATTATTAATGGATGTGAGGATATTAAGATACGGTGCATCACATCTTAATTCGCCGCAATCCTACAGCATTTTCTCGAATTAAAACTACAATAGATTGTAGAGTCCTTATTTCGTCATTCTTAGGCTTCTTCGGAGAGTGATCCAACAGGAAATGCATAACTTTTTATGATTTCTTCTCCATGGATCAAAACCTTATGTACGGTCGCTAGCATATAGTACCATTTATAATTCTCTACAAAAAGTTGTGCAGTTTCCCACGCGTACTCTGCATATTTTTTTAAATCTATTTTTTCATTCGATGTAATTACTGCAAGAATAACAAAAAACCGCCTCTTCATTGACTCCAGTGATTTCTGAAGTCATGGTTGGATTGGCAAAGAACCTCCTGGATGTGTTGCCGTTATTACTTGTCCCCGTACCCTGTTTGACAACATCAACAATGAAGCCCAGTTTTTGACGAAACTCCTGCTGATTTTTTTTCTTCTGAGCATCTCTAATTTGGCGGGTCTCATTGATAGTTCTCCATGCTTTAAATGGCAAATTGTAGGCAACATGTAGGATACACTCCATAAAATTTATACGAGCGTGGAAAGGAGACATTCCCAACTTTAAAATTTCATTGCTTGCAGGTTTGTTTCTTATTTGTGTCTGGTTATTCATTCCCGAAGTTGTAGTTCCACATATGAAACAGGAAGAAGCTTCAAGAGTACCTGTTACAGATTGGGCTGCCTTCCCGTTCAGCATTGTGAACATGAGTTCGTGGTTAATTGTGAACTGACGGACGGTTTCCCCTTTGAACTTTGGTCTGAGATAAATTACTGAATTTCATGTCAATTCTTTCTTTCTCGTCTCGTATGATTTCTGCAGTTTCTTTAACAAATTAAAATTGGATGGCTCTGTAATATCTTGTAGAGGATGGTCGTTATTATCCCTCATAGTCATTTGAATTGGTACCAAAGATGTCATAGGCATATAAGCGTCCGAAATTTCCTAATGGTCAATTTTTGTATGTACAGGGTTTGTCCTGAGACAAAATCACATCCCCATTTGGTGTATAGTGTTAAAGACTCTCCTTCAATTCTGGTCATCTCTTCTGCTATCTTTCTTTCTAATAACCTTGTTGCAGTATGGTCTAACGATTTTTGTAGTTTCACACTTGCTGAGCTTTCTGTAATGTTTATCTCTAAAGGGTAGCACCTTTTTTTGCCTCCAGCAATTTATCATAAGGTGGAAAAACATCACGCCCTTCGTCTTTAAGGGCATGTCTCAATACTTCATATTGGTGCTTCGACAATTCTGCTTGCATATACGAGTATAATGCAAGGGCCTTATCTGGGTGAAAATGTGATGAAGAAAAGCTTTCTAATGTTGCTGCATAGTTTATTTCTTCTTTAGTAAATAATTTTCTAATTTGGTCTCTTTTATACCTTTTAGCTCGCTCACAGCATTCTTCAAAACTCTTTCGTGGTCTTTCACAACCATCAGTTGACGTTTCAAGCAGTGTATTTTCTGCGAGTTCTACTTCCAAAACTCCTTCCAGCTTTTCCTTGTACTTTTTTTCGAAAACATTTTTTTTTACAAACTGCGGTCCACAGTTTTGAAAATTGAGATTAAAAACGTTTCTGTACTTCTGACATCACAGTTTCTACTTGCTCAGAAGTTAAGTTGGGGTATAGTCTTTGCTTATTTTTTACTTTGCGACCATTAGTCATAAGTTCGGAACATAAAACCGAATAAGGAATTGCGATTGAATCCATTATAATGGAGGAAAATTATGGCTCGAATAATTCAAAAACAGCCGCTGATGCAACTTGCACAAGTGCACAATCAGTCAATAATGACTTATTTTTAAACTTAAACATTCTTATGGGGCATTAGCATTACCTACTAATCCTTAAAGTTCATAAAAAATTGTGTAATACACAACAAACACAAAGCAATAAAACTTTAAACAACAATAAAAATTGTTAGTTTTCGATTTATGCCGGAAACGGAACAGGTAGAGAAAAACTGATGTACAGTGTTGCGGACGCCTGATTAGGCCTTCAATAGTCCAGCGTCGAGTCCAAAAACCCATGTACATATGTGGTGGACCTAGGAAGTAGAAAAGAAAAAGAAAATATTTTCAATATTGAAGAAAATGTAAACAACTTTCTTACCTCGATTGTAGACAATTGGTGGCGAAATCCATTCAGTAGAGATGCTCTGGAAAAAGAAAACAATAACCTTCAATTTTAGGGACCACTTGAAGAAGAAATTTACTAAAAATAATAACAAAATAAAAGAAAAACAATTTTTGCACTTTCCCAAATGAAATGTTGATGCTATTTGTTGTTTTAAGTCTAGTACGCAGATCGCGCTAAATTTTATCTCCCATACGAAATTCTCTCCAAAATTTAGCCAAGCTAAAATTATGTCAAGCATTTTAGCCGAGAGGTACGCTGCTCCAGCTAAAATATCAAAATTTTTCTTCGAACTGTATATAACTTATCTGTCAAAATTTAGCACACGTAATAATTGTCTGGCACATTTATTCCGGAGCTAAATTTCAATTTCAATTTGAATTGGAATAATATTTAGAAGAATATTTGGTGACGGAAATCTTACAAGATTTTCCACAGCAAAAATCACTCATAATTCATAATTCTTATTCGTTCTCATTCATAATTCTTAAAAAATCATACTTTAAACCACATTCTTTTAAATCTCATTTTCATTTAGAGAACAGCTGTTTTCTGTGACATATTTTCCATAAGGTTCTTATGTCAAAATTTAGCTTGGCTTTAAGCTGATGTTTGGAGAAAAATGTGGGAGATAAAATTGAGCGCGATCTGCGTACTAGGCTTTACAAATAAAATCAACATTGTTGTTGTTGTTTGAGTCCATCTCCTTTGACTAGCCAACTATTATATATACGAGGCGGCAAACTTTGGAGTTGGGCGTGTTCGACATAGTGAGATTTTATGGAAAATTTTGGATATGTGAAGTGTGGAGAGTGTTGAGTAAACTTGGTTGTAAGTCGAAATGAATACTAATTTTACTTCACTATGTTACTTCTATATATGTATATACAATTTTCTTGACTTATCATTCTATTCTTAATGTCTATGTTTCTTATTTTTCTATTTTTAATGTCTATGTTGTTTACTTAAATGTTGTTTATCTGTAGATAACCGTCAGTGTATGCTTAGGATGATCTGTCTTATCTTTATTTCACATACACGTTAAGTTATCTATAGATTGGGTATGTTCATGTTTGAACATTCTGCGGGCCAACAGAAAGTGCTAAAATTCCTTTTCTGAATATTATGCCCCGTATTATAAAAATCCGGTTTTCGAGGCGATGATAATGATTATATAAATTACTAAAATAATAACCAGGGTGCAACTTAACATTAATCCGCTGTGACCGCTTATGTGGTGAAAATCCAAGACCTTAAGGTGAATGTTTTCTTCCTTGAACCTTTCCAAGTGAATTTTAAGTAGTTCATTCTTTCAGCTCTTGTGCTGAAAGCTTAACCAATTTGTGCTCAGAATATCCCCAGCTTACATGAATAGTCGTGGTCGTAAATTGCTTAAACAAACATGTATTTGGTTTAGTCATCGAAATCCATTTGTCTTGTTGACTAACTCGTTCAACATGACAGCTTGTTGTTTTTGCGTTCTTTATCGGTGATATCTCACATGACCTATCAGCTGCAGTTTTCCATGGCTAATTTCCATGGCAAATATAGTGGGTTTCCTCGTTTGTAACACAGAGATTTAGTTGTGCCTGACTCATTAGATTGTATGCGTCTAATTGGAAGTTGAATACAAGTATTTCCGTGTAAATTTTTGGTGTCACAATAATATCTCCCTGACGTATTGGCACGTCAATTATCCGAAAAAGGTCCGATGCTTCTGAGTGAAGTAGTGGAATTTCCGCATCTATTACTAAACGCCGGCCAAGTATGAATCCCCTCGCTTTCATTTGGCGAAATGTTTCTTTCAATTCATTTTTTGTACCATCGCCAGGTAAACGAAACTTCCCTGAGATTTTATTCCGAAACTTGTGTATCTCCTCTTGTAGTTGGGTCGGTTTTAATAACAACGGAATCATATGGTGATTATTTACATCAATAAGGATGCTTATAACTGCCGTTTGCACATCATTACATTCACTTAACATTGCATCAAGTTGCGTTGCTGCTAACTGAAATACTCGTATCATTCCTGCTTTGTATGCATTATTTATGCATAATTCTTATAAATTGGTCGTTTACTTCTTCTGTCGTTTACTTTAAGACATTTACTGTAGCATTTACCAGTGATGTTTGCCTCTTGTTTAAGCCATCCAGTTTATGTTGGTTGTCCAAAAGATTTTTCATGTTTTCTTCTTAGGATTCTCTATCATCACTGTCCGTCCATGATACCGAGTAATATGTGGCAGAGTGAACCAACAAATTCAATTAGAGCTCTTTTGGTTATTATTAATAATTTGTTATTTTCAGCCAGTACTTCATATCTTCTCTTTAAGTTTGCTGTTATTAAACTTCACTGCTCGTTGACGTAGAATATTTTGGAATACTTGTCTTGTAGTTTAGTTATGTAGCTTGAAATATTATTGGTTTCTTCAATATATGAATCTAAGTCGTAGTAAACTACAAGTCTCAACCTTGATGCCACGACATCCATTTTTCCGATTGTAAATAAATTCCCACATTTTCGTCTAAGTTTTTAATTGTCATCTCAGGTGTTGTGCTCATATTGGTTGCTGAACTCTTTGCTCGTCCAAATGCAATTAATAATAATAACATGAACATCCAAAATTTGATTCCATTCATTTGTGTGTTTTTGATACATTATGTCCCTTTAAACGGGTGAGCTGGCATGTTTGCTGTGAAATGTTACTTCCCGATTCTTCTTCAGGTATCTCGATGGGACATAATTTATGTATTGGTCTTTTGTAGAGTCCGTCTTTTGTTTTGAGTGTAACTACTCGTACATTGCCGTCTGAACTTTTGTGGACTTCAACAACGCGTCCCATGGGCCACCTCGACGGTTGGGTATTTTCGTTCTTCTTTTCAGATTACCACTTGGTACGTTTTTGAAGAGACACCAAATATTAGTCCTTCCATTTTTGCCAAAAGTCTCGTTTTAATTTTTGCACCAGTTTCCAGCGATCTAAGGACCCAATTTTTTAAGTTCTTCTGATTCAAGAAAATCCGATAAATGACGTCCCACCAAAAAATATCCAGGTGATAACACATCAATGCTGTCTATGTCATTACCCATCGCACACAACGGACGTGAGTTTAATATCGCTTCTATCTGACATAGCAATGTTGTCATTTCTTCAAATGTTAATTTAGATTCTCCCATTATTTGTTTCAAATGGTGTTTCAATGATTTGACGGCTGCTTCCCAAAGCCTTCCAAAGTGAGGACTTGCGGGTGGGATGAAATGCCATTCCAACTTGTCTTCAGCTAACCTTGAAGCGAGTGACGCGTTGTTTTTGATGGCGTTCTCTAATTCCTGATCCAAACATCTATTCGCTCCAATGAAATCAGACCCATTGTCTGAATATTCATATGTGAGCACTTTTGCCACGTCTTGCAAACAATCTTCTTAGTGCTGCCCTGAATGCTTCTGTTGTAAGGACACTCACTGGTTCTAAATAAATGGCTTTAGTAGCCATGTATACAAAAACTGCAATGTAGCCCTTGTACGCTTTCTGTCCTCGATCCCTTGATGTTCGCATTAATATTGGTCCAGCATAGTCGACCCCAACATGTTGAAATGGTGGAGAAATTGTTGTTCTTTGCTTTGGTAGATCTCTCATTATTTGGTTCGCACCGCTACTGTTGTATTGAATACAAATCGGCAACTACGGCAACATCTTCTTATTAGTTTTTGATACCAATTATGTAGTATCTCCTTTTAATATAGGCGTCCATCACCGAATTTCCACCATTTAGTGTAGCTGCATGTGCTTCTTTAATGATCAAACTGGATAGTTTACATTTATCCAGTATTATTGGGTGTTTCTGGTTCAAAGGCAAGTTTGCATACTTAAGCCTTCCACCCACTGTGTTGGACCGTTCTAAGTAAACCTTTCGTTTACCTACTTACTTAAAGTAGCGAAAATAACTCAGTCCACTCGATGAACCGCTGCGAACAGTTTATAAATTGCGTCACCCTGTAAAATCCATCTGAATGAATTCGAACAGCAATCAGCTGCGAGACCACCGTCGAACTGGGCGGAAATAGTAGACATTTTTTTATAAACTGAACGAAAAGAGTAGGTACCCCAAAATGTGCCTTGATCAATCATTCTTTTTATCTGAAGTCTGGCCGAGTGTGGAAGTATTCCTTATTTTTAAAGTGTACAACCCAAAAAAGGAAATAATCGTTCGCTTAAGGTAAAGTTTAATTGATAAAGCCTAAAGAAGTATAAAACTAGATTAAACGATTTCCGTAGCAATACAACCCGAGCCAAAGTCTGGCGCCCGCCGCCACAAGTGACACTTGGGAATAAAATTATAAACTCCTTTCTCGCCTCGATTAGCATGTATTTTAACCAACAGCCAGACGGCAGTATTCCTTGATTACTGGGTTCATCTTGTTCAACAAAGTCTGGCGAAAGTCCCGACAAACTCAGAGAAAAGAACAGCGACACAGTGTTTCAACGAGGTTCTCCTTACTAGCCAGACAAATTTTTGATTTTTGACAAGTGCATCGATCTTAAAGGAGGAACGAGAGTGTAAGCACGCGACCCGAAAGACGATCACGTGCCCCTCACCTCTCTCCTCACGTCTCATTGGCGCACTGTCTAGATCACTACCCGGATAAAGAGGTGTCCAAAACTCCCTCCCGTGAAACTTGCCAACACCGACTTTTGATAGCGAAACCATCGTCATCGTCGACATCGTACCCTTCGTCAATGACCCTATTGTTAGAAAGACGTAGACTTTATCCAAAAGCTAATTAGCACCCCGATTAACAATAGCGATCGGTAGCCACGAGAACATACACCTCGCATCATTGTCCAGCAACGGAAAAATAAAACAGAGCAGCATCTTACCCAACCAATTTATAGTATAAATCGTAGGCTAGAATAGTTCTTTTTCTATAAACCTTTTCGGTGACTCACTCTTAATTTATCAACAACAAGAAACAAACAAAAAGATAAGTATCAAACATGTTATCAACGGGCACTCGCTCATCTGTTCAGAGATCATAATTTTTGTATTTCTTTTTGACATATAGTGTATAACAAATGAGTGAGCCTTCTTCAATATATGCTGTGCACACCATGTATCGGAGGAACGATCCATCAAAAGAGAACTAAACGAATAAACGAAACAGAGTCAACGAAAAGTATTGCTCTGAATAGAAAAAATCGGTGAGTCCAATCTTTATACAAAAATTTTAATCTTTGAACGAACGTGATAAATATAACTCGAACACAAGATACATTTGAAACATATTTTTAACTAAACGTATTACCTAGAATTACCTAAAAAAAAGTTTATAACAGTGAGTCACAGAAAAAAAAAATATATATATATATAGATATAAGAAGTTAATGATAAAACGAGAGATTGTAAAGAGAGTAAAGTAAATACAAAAATTAACTGTGAGTGCAGTCGTACGCGTGCATGTATGTTTGAGAAACTCTTATAAAGAGTTTTAACTCCATGCACACGTATCGATTCAATTATAATCTAGAGGAAAAACAAAAATTTGGAAACATACATATCACATACTATTTAAATGAAAAAAAAATATGTACCTAATATTAATAAGATTGATTTAAAAACATGAATTAGCCCCTTAAAATAGATTATAGTTTTTGAATGAAAGTTTAAATAAATAAAGTTCGATGTCAAACGAAATTGAATTGCAGTCTTCGAACTTATTATTTTCTCGTGGTAATTGAATACGAAGAAAGATGTTTTGAGACCTTATATGTGTAGTGCAATAAGGGGGAAGTATAATGGGGCGGTCATCTGAGTGGAAGAGAGTGACTTTTAAGTGAGGATCTCCTTTTTGTCTGAATAAGGGGCTAACGCCATAAAAACCGTGTGAGGCGTTGGCCATGGATGGTTGCAGTTTATTTAGACTCGACTGAGGGTGGGCTACGCAAGAGAAACTAATTTCATCTATGTTTCTCTCCTTTAATTCAGTTATCGTTATGAAGTTAGTTGAAATATGTAGTATAACCGTGGTGTGTTCAGCTTAAAGATAATATGTCAGGCATGTTAATAAGTACGGTGTCCGATAATAGTGCAAATTCCCACGACACCGACGAGCTAGCGTCGAGCGTGTGCAAGCATGCCTACCGCACTCTCTTATCAGGACAACCTTCCCTATGGCCCATTCATCACTAAAGGAATCCCTGTCTTTCTATGGTTTTTGGTGGGAATCAGAACATCGCTTTTCACATAGGGTAGGGTCATCTTCCGTTACACAGGTGGCGCCCAAAGTGGGGCAACGTAACACAACATATCAGATATTAGTTTTAAAATTTAATCAGAATTTTTATAACTGGAAGACCAAATTATTATCACAGCTGAAAATATTAAGAATACAGTTCAACCCAGAACATTTCATAAGAAAGGAAGACATGACGTTGACCTAGGAATTGAATTCTGTATCTGCTGCAACGAATAACTCGTTCCTCTCAATCTTTAGTTGCGATGTGAAATATGACGACCGGAAATAATCGGTTCATGTAACCACTTTTCGTCTGTTGCGTTTATTTTCGTAATCGTTTCTGTTTATGTGGTATTTTAAAAATACTGAAGGAGCCTTTGGGACGACCCGGAGAATCGGTACCGGATACCACAAACCGCGCTGCGCCTCTATACTGTTTCAGTAAAACATCTTCTCGTTGTAAAAATAAAATTTAACATACGTTACCTACAACTTATACTGAACACACTACATATATGTAAATGCTAAAAACATAAAATAAAAAAGTAATAAAAGTTTGATAACACTTTCCAATTGAAAGCTGCTTTTCGTCCTCAGATAAAAGAGTTTATATCACTATTTTTGAGAAAGCGATTAAGATTTCTTTCAATTAAAGTGTCAAGCTTTAAACATCTAACTCCACGAGTTTCGTTAATTGATAATTCAGAATAAAAATTTCCCATTCACTCATTGTACAAACCCTTGCACGATTTCATGAATTTAGTACAAACCAAAATAATTTACCTACCTAATATTTGTATTTATTTGTTTTATACTATTATTTTTTTTATCAAACTCTTTTGACATTTCGGCACCATAATGGCACCTAGTAAGAAAAACAAACAGTTGAATATTAATAATCCCAATACCAACAACGGCAATGAAACACTTAGCGAGCAACCACACGGTTCTAATTCGGCACGACAATTACAAAATAATGGGATTATAAATCCCAATAGAATTGGCGATATGGACGCCCATAATGAATCTCTAACCGAAAGAATAAAAGCGATCGTTAATGCTGCGATAGGCCTAAACAAAGCTGAAGATTTACGTAGACGTCAAGAGGAGTTTGCGAGAGAAAAAATGGAAATTCGGCAACTTGTTTCGGCCACCGTACGTGAATCTTTAAATGCCCCTACGCCTGTAGCTGCATTTAACGAGACCGAAGAATACGATGTTGTGCGACAACAAAACCAGCAAAGCACGACAACAAGACAAAGGCAACTTGTTAACTTAGTTCCTCCCACATCGGGAAATGAACAAATTGATGTAACTGAACCACTCAGCGAGAACGTTCAAAACTTTGTCCATCGGTTAAACGCTCTGAATTTAGACTCTGAGACTCCGAATTTCGCCACATTTGACGGGAATTCTTCGTCCATGCAAAAACCATATCAATACCATAAGTGGGGATTGAAATTTGACAATAGTAAAATGACAGTCGACGATTTTGTTTTTAGGCTGGGTAGACTTAGAAACTGTTATAATGCTACCTGGGAAAATATTTGTCTTAATTTTCATTTTTTTGTTACGGGAGAGGTAGAGAGTTGGTACTGGAGGTATGTCAAAGCTCATCCCAATACCGATTGGCATACTTTCAAGTCAGCCTTGATTGAGCAGTTCCGAAGCTTAGAAACTGACTCCGAAATATCTCGAAGGATGTTCGACAGACGTCAAGGAGCAAATGAGAACTTCGATGATTTCTATACTGACATACAGAAACTCAATTCTCGTCTTTTCTGTCCTAAGTCATCAAAAGAGCTTATAGAATTATTGAAACAAAATGTAAAGCGACGTACTGGTGAACTCCTGATCACTTTTAACACAAATAGTTTACCTGAGATGATTTATGTCTGTAGGACAATCGAAAAATATGCCAATCAACATGAAGCTTTAAGAAACAAACAGTTCCCTAGTTCAAACCTCCGAAAACAAGTCAGTGAACTCGATCTGGACTCAACCTCTGAGATTCCAGAGGTGGACGCAATTTCATTTTCTCGTACAAAACACGATACAACATCTTATGTCTGTTGGAATTGCAGAAAGAAAGGTCACTCATATAGGGAATGTCCCAGTCCACAACCTAATTTGTTTTGCTACAAATGTGGCCATGAAAATACAACGTCCCCAAACTGCCCTAAGTGCTCGGGAAACCGGAGGCAGGACAATTCGAACACCGGGGAGAGTTGCCCTCCGACAAAGAACCTGGGAGCCAATTAAATGAGAATAATCAAACAAATTATCGTTTACCAGACTTACCTAAATTACCAGAATTACATAACTTACCTGATTTACCTGTTAACCAACACTCCCATGAAGTATATGACTTCAATCTTTATGAAAAAGATAAAAAGATAACTATTGTTTAAGCAGTATATTCAGTTTATAACACCCTATCAAAATCTAGAACACCTTATTCCCTATGAACATCACGATCCATACCTTTGCATTAATCGTTCCCACCAAAATTGCACTATCAGCACTTTTTACAGGTGCTCTCCTATCCTATTACATTTATTTTCCCACATTTAGATTCCCATGAAATGAAAATTATTGTCAAATGTGTTTATGAATCAAGTATAAATAGCCATGAAAATTAATAATAAAATCACTTTTAATCCAGAAGTCAATTCATTTTGTTTAATTCGAAATTGCTACCCCCCACCCGAGGTAAGGAGCAATAAAATCAAATTAAAACAATTAAGTCGAATTCCAAAGAGTTTTCGACTATAAACATTGGTGACCCCGACGTGATTCTTCACGTAAATCGTAGCAATAGGTGCAGATAGGTGCAGATATCCAAGTAGCCAGTTCCAGAGATTGAAGCACCTATTGCTCGTGCTCCAGATATCCAAGTAGCCAGTTCCTGAGTTCCAGAGATTGAAGCACCTATTGCTAGTGCTCCAGATATCCAAGTAGCCAGTTCCTGAGTCCAAAGATTGATGCACCTATTGCTAGTGCTCCAGATATCCAAGTAGCCAGTTCCTGAGTTCCAGAGATTGAAGCACCTATTGCTAGTGCTCCAGAGATCCAAATAGCCAGTTCCTGAGTTACAGAGATTGAAGCACCTATTGCTAGTGCTCCAGATATCCAAGTAACAAGTTCCTGAGTTCCAGTTCATGAGTTCCAGAGATTGAAGCACCTATGCTAGTGCTCCAGAGATCCAAGTAGCCAGTTCCTGAGTTCCAGAGATTGAAGCACCTATTGCTAGTGCTCCAGATATCCAAGTAGCCAGTTCCTGAGTTCCAAAGATTTATGCACCTATTGCTAGTGCTCCAGATATCCAAGTAGCCAGTTCCTGAGTTCCAGAGATTGATGCACCTATTGCTAGTGCTCCAGAGATCCAAGTAGCCAGTTCCTGAGTTCCAGAAATTGATGCACCTATTGCTAGTGCTCCAGAGATTCAAATAGCCAGTTCCTGAGTTCCAGAGATTGAAGCACCTATTGCTAGTGCTCCAGATATCCAAGTAGCCAGTTCCTGAGTTCCAGAGATTGAAGCACCTATTGCTAGTGCTCCAGATATCCAAGTAGCCAGTTCCTGAGTTCCAGAGATTGATGCACCTATTGCTAGTGCTCCAGAGATCCAAGCAGCCAGTTCCTGAGTTCCAGAGATTGAAGCACCTATTGCTAGTGCTCCAGATATCCAAGTAGCCAGTTCCTGAGTTCCAGAGATTAAAGCACCTATTGCTAGTGCTCCAGATATCCAAGTAGCCAGTTCCTGAGTTCCAGAGATTGATGCACCTATTGCTAGTGCTCCAGAGATTCAAGTAGCCAGTTCCTGAGTTCCAGAGATTAAAGGCACCTATTGCTAGTGCTCCAGATATCCAAGTAGCCAGTTCCTGAGTTCCAGAGATTGAAGCACCTATTGCTAGTGCTCCAGATATCCAAGTAGCCAGTTCCTGAGTTCCAGAGATTAAAGCACCTATTGCTAGTGCTCCAGATATCCAAGTAGCCAGTTCCTGAGTTCCAGAGATTGATGCACCTATTGCTAGTGCTCCACAGATCCAAGTAGCCAGTTCCTGAGTTCCAGAGATTGAAGCACCTATTGCTAGTGCTCCAGATATCAAAATAGCCAGTTCCTGAGTTCCAGAGATTGAATCACCTATTGCTAGTGCTCCAGAGATCCAAATAGCCAGTTCCTGAGTTCCAGAGATTGAAGCACCTATTGCTAGTGCTCCAGATATCCAAGTAGCCAGTTCCTGAGTTCCAGTTCATGAGTTCCAGAGATTGAAGCACCTATTGCTAGTGCTCCAGAGATCCAAGTAGCCAGTTCCTGAGTTCCAGAGATTGATGCACCTATTGCTAGTGCTCCAGGGATTCAAGTAGTCAGTTCCTGAGTTCCAGAGATTGATGCACCTATTGCTAGTGCTCTAGAGATCCAAATAGCCAGTTCCTGAGTTCCAGAGATTGAAGCACCTATTGCTAGTGCTCCAGATATCCAAGTAGCCAGTTCCTGAGTTCCAGAGATTGAAGCACCTATTGCTAGTGCTCCAGATATCCAAGTAGCCAGTTCCTGAGTTCCAGAGATTGATGCACCTATTGCTAGTGCTCCAGATATCCACGTAGCCAGTTCCTGAGTTCCAGAGATTGAAGCACCTATTGCTAGTGCTCCACAGATCCAAGTAGCCAGTTCCTGAGTTCCAGAGATTGATGCACCTATTGCTAGTGCTCCAGAGATCCAAGTAGCCAGTTCCTGAGTTCCAGACATTGATGCACCTATTGCTAGTGCTCTAGAGATCCAAAAAGCCAGTTCCTGAGTCCAAAGATTGAAGCACCTATTGCTAGTGCTCCAGAGATCCAAGTAGCCAGTTCCTGAGTTCCAGAGATTTATGCACCTATTGCTCGTGCTCCAGATATCCAAGTAGCCAGTTCCTGAGGTCCAGAGATTGAAGCACCTATTGCTAGTGCTCCAGATATCCAAGTAGCCAGTTGCTGAGTTCCAGAGATTGAAGCACCTATTGCTAGTGCTCCAGATATCCAAATAGCCAGTTCCTGAGTTCCAGAGATTGAAGCACCTATTGCTAGTGCTCCAGAGATCCAAGTAGCCCGTTCCTGAAGTTCCAGTTCATGAGTTCCAGAGATTGAAGCACCTATTGCTCGTGCTCCAGAGATCCAAGTAGCCAGTTCCTGAGTTCCAGACATTGATGCACCTATTGCTAGTGCTCTAGAGATCCAAAAAGCCAGTTCCTGAGTTCCAGAGATTGAAGCACCGATTGATCGTGCTCCAGATATCCAAGTAGCCAGTTCCTGAGTTCCAGAGATTGAAGCACCTATTGCTAGTGCTCCAGATATCCAAGTAGCCAGTTCCTGAGTTCCAGAGATTGATGCACCTATTGCTAGTGCTCCAGAGATCCAAGCAGCCAGTTCCTGAGTTCCAGAGATTGAAGCACCTATTGCTAGTGCTCCACAGATCCAAGTAGCCAGTTCCTGAGTTCCAGAGATTGATGCACCTATTGCTAGTGCTCTAAAGATCTAAATAGCCAGTTCCTGTGTTCCAGAGATTGAAGCACCTATTGCTCGTGCTCCAGGATAAAATATTAGAGATGAAAGTCCTGAAGACGGTACTGCTAGCAAAATCGAATATGGATTACCACTTTATTAAACGAATTAATCATAAAAACTCGTTTAAATTCCTGCAACGGGTTACATTGTTTTCATTACGTTTCATAAGTAACCTAAGGCGAGCTAAAAATTACCGACTTATGGACATTGTTCCTTCTCCACAGGAGCTAAAATCAGCAACCGTCCACATTGTAAAGTACATTCAAGAAACTGCCTTTAAATCCTCTTCAAAGGCATTAGTCCTAATTAAAGAAGATAACTTACCTCCTCTTAAATGGTCAATGGGTAGAGTGTTAAAAACCATCACCGGACCGGATAAACTTACAAGAGTGGTGGATATTAAAACCTCTTCGGGAGAAGTGAGAAGATCAATTGCCAAAGTGTGTCCCCTTCCTACTGAAATTCAACCAAAGCAAGAAGATCCATCCGAACCAGGTCATGTGAAGAAATCTTCTGAAGTCAAAACACGGGCTCAACATCTTCGTACTAAGGTTAATCATCCACTAAAAGGCCGTTTTCTTCCAATTCAGGAAAGCTCAAATCGAAAGCGACGCAATCCTGAACTATCTTCTGTGCCAATACAAATAATAAGATTAAATACAATCAAAACAATTTTGGTTATTTGCTTATTGATACTGGGCACCGCATTTGGAGAAACGCCTCAACCAAGTGCAGTAGATATTCAACATTTTGAAACCAGTCACGGATTATATTTTGAGGATATTGGAGAGGCTAAGCTGATAATTGACGAATGGAACCTGTTTGTTTACTTCAATATGACTAGTTATTGGCTTGAATTTGAAGGAATACAAAGAAGTATCACTCAATTAAAACCCAGATGCGAGGAAAAACCAAACTCGAATAATCTTTGTAAAGCCATCATAAATCATCTAGAAATGCGTCTAATGGAATCAGAAAATTTAAATGACATTCTGAAACGGAATCGCAATAAGAAAGAGAAGGTCCCCATTTGACTTCGTTGGTACAGTTGCAAATACATTATTCGGGATTCTTGATCAAGAATATGCACAATACATCGAAGACAATATCCAAATGGTCCATAATAATGAAAATCATCTTCTTGAATTGAGCAAAAATCAGACCTCAATACTAGAATCTACAACAAATATTCTCAACAAATCGCTGTCTTCAATAAAAGAACAGTTTAGTGAAGTAAAACAGCAGCTGACAATCGCTTATGACTCAATGGACCGCTTTAATAAAACCATACAAAGAACAGAACTGTTCAACTTTGTCACGATTTACGTCACTCAAATAATGGACAGCTTTCAACGCATCCAAATAGCAATTCTAGATGCTATCTCAGATACTCATCATGGAAGAATAAACGCTTTACTTCTTTCTCCCAGACAACTGTTGACCGAACTGGATAAAATTCGCAAAATAATACCCAGTTCACTTATACTACCTGGGTATGATGAACATAATCTTCCAAAGCTATACGAACTTCTACGAGTCAAAGCACGAGTTACATCATCATCAATTTTACTCCTTGTAAAAATGCCCTTATTAAATGCGCAAATGTTCCAGTTGTTCAAATTAATACCGTTACCAGTTCAACAAAACGCATCCTTCATCTTCATACAACCCTCCACCGCATTTTTGGCTATCACTCCACTCAGAGATCAGCATTTCGCGCTATCACATACCGAATATCAAAGTTGTATACATTTTGATGAAAGAAAGTATTTATGTAAACAGCGACATCCAATATTCAATTCTCATTCAGTCGAAAACCAATGCGAGATCCAAATGCTAAACCACAATAAGCGGCTCTCGTCACATTGCGAACTAAATTCCGCCGAAGTTGACAGGATGTGGATTCAACTTTACAATCCTAACCACTGGATCTTCGCCTTTAAATTTGAAGAAATATTGTCTGTACTATGCGGGTCGGAAGTTCTAACTACAAAACTGAAAGGAGTAGGACTCATGAAAATAGGAGCTGACTGTATCATTAAACAGCCAACCATGACTATTAATGCTCACAACTTCTACACGTCAAAGTCAACTGCGCCTTTTTTGCCGGCAATCAACTTAAGTTTATTTATCAATGATTTTACTATCGAACCACTCAAAGACGAAATATACAAAAAGGAAATCATCATTCGAGGATTCGAGGAAGACTTAACATTACTGAAGAAGAAAATTGCATTTCAAAAAACTCAGCAAGTGTTACCCAACAAAGTTTCCCACCATGATATTCATCAGTACTCTATTGGATACCTTTCATTTTTTGGAGTTGTAATCCTGGCCATTATTTTGCTGCTACTACGGAGGAAGATGACAAATGCCCAATCCCCACAGACTATAGAGTTTGAGCTCCGAGATCTCAACGCCGGGGAGGATGTTTAAGCAGTATATTCAGTTTATAACACCCTATCAAAATCTAGAACACCTTATTCCCTATGAACATCACGATCCATACCTTTGCATTAATCGTTCCCACCAAAATTGCACTATCAGCACTTTTTACAGGTGCTCTCCTATCCTATTACATTTATTTTCCCACATTTAGATTCCCATGAAATGAAAATTATTGTCAAATGTGTTTATGAATCAAGTATAAATAGCCATGAAAATTAATAATAAAATCACTTTTAATCCAGAAGTCAATTCATTTTGTTTAATTCGAAATTGCTACCCCCCACCCGAGGTAAGGAGCAATAAAATCAAATTAAAACAATTAAGTCGAATTCAAAAGAGTTTTCGACTATAAACAACTATATTAAAAAGACCTGAGGATGAACCCAATGCGAAAAAGGAAAAGCCGATTCCTACCCCTTTACACGAAAGACTAACTAAATATTATGAAGCCCGCTCTCGAATTTTCAACACTAAGCTCTCTAAGCGCGTTGTAAAACTTCGAGAAAGGTTTAAGAATAAGACAGGTGTTTATAAAGCCATAGCAGCAACATGCTTTTGCAAAAGTGACGATATCCGACCATATGCGCCTATCGACATTTGCGGTAAAAAAATGCGCGGGTTACTGGACACAGGAGCCAACATTAGTTGTCTCGGCGCTGGCTGCTTAGATTTTCTTAAAAGTATTGGTCGTTCATACAAACAATTCAGTTCAAAAGTCAGAACAGCTAGTGGACAAACACAAGCTATTATTGGTGAAATAACCATAGAAGTTGCCTTTAAGGGTGAAACAAAGAAAATAAAATTTTTTCTTGTGCCTTCTTTGGAACAGCCTTTATACCTGGGGATCGATTTCTGGACGGCATTTGATATCCTACCTAAGGTTCTTTCTGAAATCTCGTCCAGTATAACACGAGACCCTTGCGATCCAAATGCATACGAGTTGTCAAGGGAAGAGTCCAAAATACTAGAAAATGTGATCAGTGTGTTTCCGTCTTTTGCCAAAAACGGTCTAGGGCGAACGCACCTCGAAGAACACTACATCGATACAGGCGACGCTGAGCCTATAAAACAAAGACACTATCCCGTGTCTCCAGCGGTACAGAAACTTATGTATGAGGAGTTGGATAACATGCTGGAGATGGGCATTATTGAAGAGAGTAATAGCTCTTGGAGCTCGCCGATTGTCTTGGTACAAAAACCAGGCAAAAATCGTTTGTGCTTAGACTCTCCGAAAGTAAATAAATGCTCAAAAACAGATGCTTATCCACTTCATCATATGGAAGGACTGCTAAGTCGAGCTTCAGAAACACACTATATTTCTAGTGTGGATCTGAAGCACGCCTTTTGGCAGATACCCCTGGAGAAATCCTCACGGGAAAAGACTGCGTTTTCAGTGCCCGGCCGACCCCTGTACCAATTTGTGGTAATGCCCTTTGGCTTACACGGTGCTGCTTAGAGGTTGTGCCGACTTATGGACAAAGTGGTGCCCCATAGATTGAGACAAAACGTTTATGTGTATTTGGATGATTTATTGGTAATTTCGAGTACATTTGGAGAGCATATGGATATTTTAAAAGAACTAGCTGGATGTCTGCGCACAGCAGGACTCACTATTAATTTAGACAAATCAAAATTCTGCTTTAAACATTTAAAAGACCTAGGATTTGTAGTAGGAGGGGGGAAACTGCAAGCCGACCCCGACAAAGTCGCGGCAATCAAGGATTTTCCTGTACCAAAGACAGCTCGGCAAGTTCGTCGATTCTTAGGAATGTCTGGATGGTACAGGAAGTTCATTAAAGACTTTGCCGCTCGTGCTGCACCTATAAGTGACACCCTTAAGAAGGGGAAATCTTTTGTATTTGGTCCGAAAGCAATCCAAGCTTTTGAGGATCTTAAGATAGCCTTAATGGAAGCTCCGGTATTGATAAACCCTAACTACGATAAACCCTTCATAATTTTGTGTGATGCTTCAACGTCAGGAGTTGGGAGTGGTATGTCAGTTAGATGAAGAGGGTGTTGAGAGGCCAATCTACTATTACTCCCATAAGCTGAATAAGGCTCAACGAAATTACAGCGTCACCGAGTTGGAGTGCCTTGCGGCAGTTTTGGGGATTGAGAAGTTTAGGGCGTATGTAGAGATGCAGGAATTTAAAATAGTAACTGACCATGCGAGTTTGAAGTGGCTCATGAATCAAAAGGAGTTGAGTGGGCGTCTTGCTAGATGGAGTCTGAAACTCCAACGTTTTAAGTTTGAGATAGAACACCGAAGGGGTTTGCAGAATGTGGTACCAGATGCACTCTCCCGCGTCCATTGTGTCGATGAGATCGTAGCTGATCCTGCGAGTTTTGTGAACTCTTACGATGTCTTACAAGTTGATCTTACAGATCCGTGTTTTAAATCGGACGAATATGTAGGATTAATAAAAACGGTGGAGAATAATAAAAGCCAACTGCCTGATCTTCAAGTAACAGAAGGTTTTGTGTATAAGAAGACCAAATACAGTACAGGGAATCCTCTAAAGGATGACCAAACGTGGAAACTGTGGATTCCATCTGTCATGACGTCGCGCTTGATTCATTTGGCTCATGATCCGCCAAAGTCTTCGCATGGTGGTGTTGCCAAAACGTTGTACCGTCTGCGGGAGCGTTTTTACTGGCCTAATATGGCGGCACAAGTTAAGGCGTTCATTGCCAACTGCAACGTCTGTAAGACTTCAAAAGCATCTAATTCGACCTTAAGACCTCCAATGGGCCAATCATTTGTAGTAGATAGACCATTTCAGCACGTCTTTGTCGACTTTCTTGGCCCGTACCCTCGCTCTAAGAAAGGTAACGCGTATATGATCATTTGCGTGGATCAGTAGACTAAATTTGTCTTAATTCAGCCAATAAAGAAAGCTACAAGTGATTCTGCCATAAATTTTCTCGAGGAGCAGGTCTTCGAAATTTTTGGTGTACCAGAATCTTTGCTTTCTGATAATGGCAAACAGTTTGTCAGTAAAGATTTTAAGAAACTGCTTTCAGCTTACGGAATTCGCCATGTGAGAACAGCCTCATACTCACCCCAAGCAAATGCAAGCGAACGAGTTAATCGTTCGGTTTTGACAGCCATCCGTTCATACCTCGCGAATAAACCGAATCAGTTGAATTGGGACAAACATGTGCAATCTATAGCTAGTGCCCTTCGATCAACTAAACATACCGCCATCGGGATATCCCCTTATGAAGCCCTCTTTGGACAATCCAAAGTTGAACACGGCTATGATTATGTTCTACTCAAGAAGCTGAAAAGTCTCAATAATGCCGAGATCGATATTGTTCCTAAAAGCTGTAAAATGAACATGATTCATAATCATTTGAAAGATTCCCTTGAGCAGGCACATACAAATTACGAAAAGTCGTACAACACGAGGAGCAAGAACACTAATTTCGTCATTGGACAAAAGGTGTTAAAGCGAAATTTTATCCTAAGTGATGCAACCAAAAGACGAAACGCCAAACTTTGTTCGAAATTCATCCCTGCCATTGTCAAAAGCATACCTAGTAATAACCTATACGAACTAACAGACACAAAAGGTAATATTCTTGGCGTGTTTCACGCCAAAGATATAAGAAAATAAGACATCCATAGTCATTAAATAGTTAGGTAATACAAAAAAAAAAAAAAAAAAAAAAAAAAAAAAAGGACGTATACGCCCTGGTGCATCTTCGAGAATTTCATCCATCAGTTCTCAGGCGTGGGTAGATTTGAAAGATGACGTATAAGGTCCTTTTTCATTTCATTTTTGCTAGCTAAAGTAAGCAAAATTGAAAAAGATTGTGTTGGACCGTTCTAAGTAAACCTTTCGTTTACCTACTTACCTAAAGTAGCGAAAATAACTCAGTCCACTCGATGAACCGCTGCGAACAGTTTATAAATTGCGTCGCCCTGTAAAATCCATCTGAATGAATTCGAACAGCAATCAGCTGCGAGACCACTGTCGAACTGGGCGGAAATAGTAGACATTTTTTTATAAACTGAACGAAAAGAGTAGGTACCCCAAAATGTGCCTTGATCAATCATTCTTTTTATCTGAAGTCTGGCCGAGTGTGGAAGTATTCCTTATTTTTAAAGTGTACAACCCAAAAAAGGAAATAATCGTTCGCTTAAGGTAAAGTTTAATTGATAAAGCCTAAAGAAGTATAAAACTAGATTAAACGATTTCCGTAGCAATACAACCCGAGCCAAAGTCTGGCGCCCGCCGCCACAAGTGACACTTGGGAATAAAATTATAAACTCCTTTCTCGCCTCGATTAGCATGTATTTTAACCAACAGCCAGACGGCAGCATTCCTTGATTACTGGGTTCATCTTGTTCAACAAAGTCTGGCGAAAGTCCCGACAAACTCAGAGAAAAGAACAGCGACACAGTGTTTCAACGAGGTTCTCCTTACTAGCCAGACAAATTTTTGATTTTTGACAAGTGCATCGATCTTAAAGGAGGAACGAGAGTGTAAGCACGCGACCCGAAAGACGATCACGTGCCCCTCACCTCTCTCCTCACGTCTCATTGGCGCACTGTCTAGATCACTACCCGGATAAAGAGGTGTCCAAAACTCCCTCCCGTGAAACTTGCCAACACCGACTTTCGATAGCGAAACCATCGTCATCGTCGACATCGTACCCTTCGTCAATGACCCTATTATTAGAAAGACGTAGACTTTATCCAAAAGCTAATTAGCACCCCGATTAACAATAGCGATCGGTAGCCACGAGAACATACACCTCGCATCATTGTCCAGCAACGGAAAAATAAAACAGAGCAGCATCTTACCCAACCAATTTATAGTATAAATCGTAGGCTAGAATAGTTCTTTTTCTATAAACCTTTTCGGTGACTCACTCTTAATTTATCAACAACAAGAAACAAACAAAAAGATAAGTATCAAACATGTTATCAACGGGCACTCGCTCATCTGTTCAGAGATCATAATTTTTGTATTTCTTTTTGACATATAGTGTATAACAAATGAGTGAGCCTTCTTCAATATATGCTGTGCACACCATGTATCGGAGGAACGATCCATCAAAAGAGAACTAAACGAATAAACGAAACAGAGTCAACGAAAAGTATTGCTCTGAATAGAAAAAATCGGTGAGTCCAATCTTTATACAAAAATTTTAATCTTTGAACGAACGTGATAAATATAACTCGAACACAAGATACATTTGAAACATATTTTTAACTAAACGTATTACCTAGAATTACCTAAAAAAAAGTTTATAACAGTGAGTCACAGAAAAAAAAATATATATATATATATATAGATATAAGAAGTTAATGATAAAACGAGAGATTGTAAAGAGAGTAAAGTAAATACAAAAATTAACTGTGAGTGCAGTCGTACGCGTGCATGTATGTTTGAGAAACTCTTATAAAGAGTTTTAACTCCATGCACACGTATCGATTCAATTATAATCTAGAGGAAAAACAAAAATTTGGAAACATACATATCACATACTATTTAAATGAAAAAAAAATATGTACCTAATATTAATAAGATTGATTTAAAAACATGAATTAGCCCCTTAAAATAGATTATAGTTTTTGAATGAAAGTTTAAATAAATAAAGTTCGATGTCAAACGAAATTGAATTGCAGTCTTCGAACTTATTATTTTCTCGTGGTAATTGAATACGAAGAAAGATGTTTTGAGACCTTATATGTGTAGTGCAATAAGGGGGAAGTATAATGGGGCGGTCATCTGAGTGGAAGAGAGTGACTTTTAAGTGAGGATCTCCTTTTTGTCTGAATAAGGGGCTAACGCCATAAAAACCGTGCGAGGCGTTGGCCATGGATAGTTGCAGTTTATTTAGACTCGACTGAGGGTGGGCTACGCAAGAGAAACTAATTTCATCTATGTTTCTCTCCTTTAATTCAGTTATCGTTATGAAGTTAGTTGAAATATGTAGTATAACCGTGGTGTGTTCAGCTTAAAGATAATATGTCAGGCATGTTAATAAGTACGGTGTCCGATAATAGTGCAAACTCCCACGACACCGACGAGCTAGCGTCGAACGTGTGCAAGCATGCCTACCGCACTCTCTTATCAGGACAACCTTCCCTATGGCCCATTCATCACTAAAGGAATCCCTGTCTTTCTATGGTTTTTGGTGGGAATCAGAACATCGCTTTTCACATAGGGTAGGGTCATCTTCCGTTATACCACTCTTAAGATTCCTTCATCATCTTGATAAAGTTTCATTTGAATTATTTTTCTGTTCAAAGGAATGTCCTCTTTGTTTTCAATTTTTTGTATTTCAGTGCAAAATTGAATTTTTTGCTGTTGTTTGATGATCAAAATTCTCGCCTGCGACAGTTCGGATACAGTTATTGATCCTGGCGTTATTTGTTTGTGTCGAAACCACCGAATAAAACGAAGCACGAATGCAACACTTTTCTCAATTTTGTTGATGTTCCATAATCATTCGATTAAATTCGATACAATATGTTTCTTGCATTGTGATGTTGACATCATTCTTAGATCTGTTGATGGTGCTAGGTGTTGTTGTTGCGGCCAATGGTGTTTTGATTGTTTCAGCCACTGCGGACCTGTCCACCATAGTTCGTGACCAGCAATTTTTGAAGGGCATATGCCACGTGATGCAACATCGGCTGGGTTGTCTTTCGAATTTATATGGAGCCATTCCATATTATCCATTAGACTCTTGATGTTAGCTACTCTGCTTCGTATAAACTTTTTTTTGCTCTTGTTGTTTTTTATCCACCACAAAGTAATAGTGTAGTGGAATCACTCCACCCATAGTATTTTGTATCATTTGAAAAATATTTTTGTATCTTCTTGAGTAACCTTGCAAGTAGTTGAGCTGCACATAACTCTAACTTGGGAAGAGTTTTTTTTTATTTTTGATGGGTGCTACCTTGGTTTTGGCTGTTAATATTTTAATTGGCATATTTGTTTTAAGGTGTATGACAGCTGCATAAGCTTTTTCGGAAGCATCTGCAAATCCATGTATTTCTATTGGACCTGCTTCGTCATTAAATATCCATCGTGGCATTTTAACTGATTTGATTTCTTGTAAATTTTGTTGAAAGGTTATCCATTCTGCCTTCATGATTTAATCAAGTTCATCATCCCAGTAATAGTTTGATTGCCATAATCTTTGTATGAATATTTTTGCTCTTATCGTGACTGGAGCAAGCCATCTAATAGGATCGAATATTTTTGCAATATTTGATAACACACCTCTTATGGTTTTTGAAATGAAAGCGTTGCCGCGAAGGAAAAAACATAGAGGGCCATTTCGAAATTTTTTGAGGGCCATTTGACAAAAGTTGGGGCCAAATATTTTACTTACAAATCCGTCCTTAAAACATTAAACTACAATATATTAATATTTGTTTTTGTTCTTATTTATTTATCTAATGCATTATTTATTTAATGCATTTCTTAAATCTATGTAATAGGCAGCAGAAGCAGATCTTTACTCTGTCGTCTGATTTGATTTCTTGGGAATTACCTTAAAATATCTTAAAAAAATATTAATCACACCAGTAATATTATTTTAATATTTATATTCCTTTTTTTCATATTTTAATTCAATATATGAATGGACAGCGAACGAACAAACAACAAGCGGCGAAAAAAAAAAAAACAAATGTCTATACGATTTATTTAATTATTTTTATTTCATCAAGCAGTTTTATACAAACTAGCCGACCCAGTTCTCGAAATTCGAGTGCCAATTTATTTATTATTTATATTATTTTATTTTATGTAATATGCAAAGTGTTCGACAGTGCAAAAACAAAAATGACCCACAGTGTGTAAATGCGTGTCTCAAGTATATTCTACACATCTCCGTAACTGTGGCTTTCCAACCATATAAAATTTATCGAAATCGGTTAAGTACTTTTGGAGAAAAGTGTACCACAAAAAACATGTTTGCCGTTTTATTATATGATAATATATAATAATCTTGCAGACTACCGAATAATTTTTTTTTTATTGAAAAATAGAAAAACCAAATAATTAATTAGTGGAGCAAAGAAAATAAAATTATAAACTTAATCTAAAATAATAACTTAATACCACCGGATTACGAATTAGATCAATATGTGCTTCTTAAAAGATTCTCGACTTTGTTGAGAAAAAAAATCAATATAATTACAAATAATAATTTTGGCTTCTCTAATGCATCGAGTTAAAGGTTCATGTTTACCCGATGATGAGGTTCATTAAAAAGGAAAAGGGATCGAAGATTCCTTGACGAAGCATACACAATTACAAGAGACAAAAGAAAAGGGCAATTTATATGGGATGTAATAATATCGCGCAAAAATATTATTGCAAAATTTTTACGACGAACGACAAGATATTATAAGCCAAGAAGTTGTCACCGAGTTTTATAATTTGGGGTATGAATATTGTATGTTTGTATGTTTTCAATTCTATTAGAATGAACTTGAAAAATTGGATCCCAAATTACACAGCAATACTCTAATGATGACCTTACATACGCAAAGAAATGAGATCAAAGAGTCAAAGGATCAGAGAACTCTTTAGAGTTCAGATTAATGATTCCTAACATAGAGTTAGCCTTAGCAATCACAGTCTAAGCAATCACAGTCTATATGGGATTTAAAGCGGAGTTTCGAGATCTTTCTTTTCGTTAAGTATTGAGAGTTCCGTATCATCTATAGAGATCTTTCTTTTCGTTAAGTTTTGAGAGTTCCGTATCTTCTATAGAATACTGAAAAGGAATATATGATAGGCTCCTAAAAAATGATAAAGATTGACACTTTGATACGTTTAACAAAAGCTGATTAGCTAAACACCTTTCAGACAAGCGATGAAGATCACATTGGAGTAAATGACATTCATTAATTGACGTAACACGACGGAATATTTTAATGTAATCCGCAAACATCAAACAAGAAACATTTTTTAAGAAATCAGTAATATCATTGATCAGCAGCCAGAATAGAAGAGGGCCCAAGTAACTTCCTTGTGGTACTCCTGATGTGACCTCAATTAGATCTGATAGTGCATCATTAATACCCACAAACTATTTTCTTCCGTTTAGGTAGGATTCAAACCACTTTAAAATATTTGAGTGGAAGCCAATGGATTCCAATTTTTGTATTAGTATATGGTGGTTTACTTTATCGAACTCCTTAGCAAAGTCAATATACAGGGCGTCTCACACTCACCGCCCCAAACGAAAACCATGGATTCCCGAGGTCATTTTAAGTCGAAAACTTAAGAGGTAATTTTCTCGTTTTCATCCCGTTTTCGAGTTATAACGGTTTTTATGATTTTTGCCTTAACTGGCTTTATCTTTATCCAAACTACGTCCGATTCGTAAGATTATTTTTATAACCAATCAAGAATTTATTACAGTTTTAGTTTGTTCCAAAACTTTTTTTTCTGCGGACAACCGTTTCTCCGCAATTCATTCAAAAAAACACGTTAATGATTATTAATTTTTTTCGCTTATTATTAAAGCCCAGTTTACATAAATGCTTTGGTAGATGACGAAAATAAATGATGTCAGAGAAGTCAACACGCTGGACGAAACTGACGTGAGTCAAATCATTAAACTAGATAAATGAATAAATTCAGTTCCATTTTAAGTATGGTTATTTGTATGTGGTGGAAACACATTGTAGTGGCGATGCATAGCAATGGTTTATATTTAATTTTGTAAAGCTTTTTAATTATTACTAACCACGGTATGATGTGATGTTAAATCTTCTAAAATTTAGATTTGGGGGCCATTTCTAATTGGCCCGGGCAAAGGGCCAAAATTTAAAACAGAGGGCCAAATGGCCCGATCGGGCACTTTGTGGCAACGCTGATGCTTATATTAGATGAATCTATCACAAATCAGAACTCGTCTTGATCTGGATCCCAGTGAAGTGGCAATGTTTTCATGGTTTCGCCTTCTTTGACTAATCATTCTTAAATTAGGACAATCCAGTAGCCATGTTATGGAAAATTTGATAGGAATTTTCAAACGTTTTCTAAACCCAAATCACATTAAGGTACTTTGTGCACCTGAAATCGTGATGGGTATAATTCAGGAGTTATATCCACTGTACTTTGTTAACTATAGAATAAGATGCACCCACCTGCTAGTGGTTTCACTCCACTTTATCTGAAATAATGAGATGTCTACAGAAAAACTTTATAAATCGAAATTTTACAGAATTACTCGAAAGAGCGGTAAATGAATATAACCACAGTTTTCATTCCACGACTCAAAAGAGACCAGTCGATTTATTTTTCGGAAGAACAGTTTCTTTTGGGCCAGAAGGCTATGAAAAAACTAGACTTAGTAACATTGAAAAACTATTAAAGAAACAAGATCAAGATATTACCTATCATAATAAAAAGAAACACCAAATTAAAGATTACACACATAATTTATGTCAAACTAAATAAAAGACTTGGATCTAAGCTAACAAAACGATATAAAAAAGAAATAGTTCAAGAAAAATGGATAGTCGGTGCCTATTTTATTATTATTTATTGTGTTTTTAATATAGTTGACTACGTTTTGATAACCCTTGAGGTCAATGTCGTGAATTATTTAAATGTGGCCTGTTTGAGCTTTAGCTATTCCGGTATGTATATAAATCAACCGAGAATTTGAATAGTCCAATAATTGTACTTGGCCGTGGCACACGGCAAACAAAAATCTGCAAAAATAAAAAAAATTAACTTTCTTTGTAATGTGACTAATTACGTACTCGTATTTTGCTTTTATGAACGATTTTCCCGGATCTAGTTTGTATAGTTGTTCTAAAATTTTCTTGAACTATTTCTTTTTTATATCGTTTTGTTAGCTTAGATCCAAGTCTTTTATTTAGTTTGACATAAATTATATCTCCTGGGGTGTAATATTTAATTTAATGTTTCTTTTTATTATGATAGGTAATATCTCGATCTTGTTTCGTTAATAGTTTTTCAATGTTACGAAGTCTAGTTTTTTCATAGTCTTCTGGCCCAAAAGAAACTGTTCTTCCGAAAAATAAATCGACTGATCTCTTTTGAGTCGTGGAATGAAAACTGTGGTTACATTCATTTACCGCTCTTTCGAGTAATTCGGTAAAATTTCTTAAACATGAATAAAATTGTTTCCGAATTAAACGATTTCTCGTTGTAGAATACAATATTCTGGGGCACTCCAAACTCGAAAATTATTTCACGCAGTGGTGGTTCTGGCCGAGGAAATAACGTTAACTCACTAGATGCCTATTTTAGCTAGAAATCACGTTTAAAAATGTTAACTTTGGGGGGTCGTTTTTCATTTCATGCGTTTCATATGTGGATTGAAAGGTGGCACTCTCTAGATCACGAATATGCAATTTTTAACTCGCTAGAATGCCTAGTTTAGCCAGAAATCACGTTTGAAAATGTCAATTTTGAGGGATCTACGAAGCTCCGTTTAGCCGTAAATCTCATTTAAAGATAAAAATTTGTTTTTCGTTATATGCGATACGTGGATTGAAAGATGGCATTCCTTAGATCACGAATATGCAATTTTTAACTCGTTTAAAGGTACTTTGGGTGGCCCGCTCCACGGAACTTAAAAATTTTAAGTCCCGTTTTCAGGGGCACACCTGCTCACGCGACTCCGTCGCTCCGCTTAGGGTATGTTAAATCGCCTGGCAGGCGCCAATGTTTTTTTGATTAAAAGTATATTAAAGTATAACTTCTTTTTTATTTGCTTAGACAAATTTATTGTACTATAACATAATAGTTGATGTTATTATAAAAAAATATATGTTAATTTTTTTTCTGTACGAGATACTGGAGCGGAAATATTCGCGAAAGATCAAAAAATGACTCAAAACACATTTTTACCAATAACTTTGGTAAAAAAAAGTTGTCAGGTGGTGCAAATTTGGTTTTAAGCCTTTCTCATAAGTCCCTATCGATCTATGAAAAAAATAGATCATGCCTCTGGGGGTGGCCGTGGCGCGATGGTTGTGTGCTCGCCTGTCAATCTCATGATGACAGGTTCGATCCCTGCCGTCGTCTATGTCGCTATAATTCCATTAAAATCTTCTAAAAATTGTCATTAATGGGTTTACGGGTTTACTCATTGCATGTTGTTCAGGCATAACACTAACAACATGTAATTGAGTTAAAAACTAGTATGCCCAACAAGGATGAATACAAATAAAATAATGTGAATTATAAGTGACATAGAAATAAGACACGGCATTTCTCCGCTTTAGTTCAGCCGCCATCCCTGGAGATAAAAAAAAAATCTGAGACAACCACCTTTAGTCTCAGAACATTGTGCCACACATCTTTCCTATCCTTCTTTCTTTCATTAACTTCACGCCCGCGCTGTGCTGAAAACATTTAAAGGGTAATCATAATCCCTTGAGCGCGGGTAAATTATAAAAAAAAAAAAAAAAAAGGCCGTTTTTCATGACCCTTTGACTGGACTAAAAGGCCAATTTTAAAGAATTATTTAAAAAGAATTATTACAAACTTAATGTTAATTATTTAAGTAGAAATTGTTTTCGTTTCGATTTGCTAGACTGAAAAACAAACAGTTAAAATTAATATGAAATTAATTTTCAACTTAACCAAAAAAATACATAAGAAATATGCTTTGAAAAATATTCATGCAAAATGATTAGAATTTGGTTTTATTTCCAAATTTTGTTTGGCACTATTTCGGTTTGTTTTCAAAAACGAAATAAAACCGAATTTCGAATTTGGTTCGTATCAAAATGTAAACAAACCAGATTGCATGATTAATGAAACAAAATTCACAAAGCTCTCATACACTCTCAATACTTTCTGCTTGTATTCCTCTCGCGTTTTGCATATACAGTAAAACCTGCTAATCGGGACACTCTTTAATCGGACCACCTCCTATTTGGACCGCACGTCATGCATTCCCTGCTATTTTTCATACAAATTTCCCTCTACAATCGGGACACCTACTAATCGGAACATGGACCACTAATATAGCATGCGTTGGTTAATGCATTTCCCTGTCTAATTGGACCAAGCGTAGAAAATTTAAAATATTTTTCATGTAGGCGTTGCATTTCGTTTCATTTTCTTATTGCCGATTCCCTTCGTTTTAATTGGGGATTTCCCAAAATGTGTTACTTTAGTTTTAAAGATTTTTTAGTGTGCGCAAAATTAGTTAAAGGAGGTTTGTGATTTTCAATTAAGTAGATATAGTAGATATTAAGAGTAAAATGAGCAAACGAAAATACAGTGAGCTTGATCTGGATAGAAAGATTGAAGTTATTAAGTGTTTTGAAGTTAAACATTTGTCTCAGAGAGATCTTGCCAAGAAATTTAACTGCAGCAAAAGTCAAATTCAAAGAATTTTGAGTGCAAAGGAGGATATAAAATCCTCATTAGAAAAATTTGTCGGTTTGAAAAGAAAACGTGTTAAATCATGTGTTTCTTGATGATTTGACATTCAAATGGTTTTGCTTAGCTAGACAAAAGAATGTGCCAATATCTGGTATCAAGCAAAAACACTGGCTATAGCAACAATTATCAAAATTGAGAATTTCACCGCTTCAAATGGATGGCTGGAGGCATTTGAGATGCGACATAACATTGTCTTTAAAATTCTAAATGGAGAAGGCGCAGATATTGATACTCGTATTACTCTTTGTGATGATTTCAAAAAAACTTTGAAAACCATCTGTAATGGCTATGACCCAAAAAACATTTTTAATTTGGATGAAACGGCGTTATTTTTTAAAGCAACGCCCTCAAAATCACTTCAACTCAAAAATGAAAGATGCAGTGGTGAAAAGTTATCGAAGGAAAGATTAACCGTAGCATTACTTTGTAGCGCAGTTGGAGAAAAAGAACCAGTTAAGGTCATTGGTAAGTTAATAATTTTTATGATAAATTAAAAAAACTTAATTAAGCGAACGCATTCCACAACCAATAGGAAGAGCCGCCAAGTCCAGAGCTTTTAAAAACATTAATATCGAAAAAGCATTGGGAATAACTTGGAGAAGCAACAATAAGGCTTGGATGAACTCCACTTTGTTTCAAGACTGGCTAACCCTTTTTGACAAAAAATTGCAAAAACAAAATCGAAAAGTTTTTCTGTTTGCAGACAATGCGCCGTCTCATGTTGTGACTGGATTAAAAAACATCGAAATGAAATTTTTCCCTGCAAATACAACTTCTCATTTACAGCCTCTTGATCAAGGCATCATTAAAAGCTTGAAGTCCCATTATAGAAAACACCTTATGCAACACTTGATCTTATGTATAGATGAAGTCGATAGCATGTCAGAGTTAGCAGCTAAAATTAATGTCTTAGACGCTTGCAGCTGGCTTAAAAAGGCTTGGGAAGACGTTACTCCCACAACCATTTCCAATTGTTTTAAAAAATGTGGGTTTTTCTATGAAGAAGAGGATCAATTGGTTGCTGAGGAGATAATCCCCGAGCCTGCAATACCAGATGATTTTTTAACTATGGACGATAATGTCGCGACATCAAACGACTGGTCGGAGAATTGGGAGAATGAGTCTTTGCACTCTATTCAACCTGCACCTTCTGACACTGAGGAAGGACACATCTCTGACATTTCTTCTACAGAAGAAGATATTGATGCTGTTCCATGTCCTTCAAGATCTCTCACATACAAAGAGGCATTTTCTCATCTTAACATTTTGAAGGATTTTTCATATGAAAACGGTTTGGATGAACTATGGACGCGCTTGAACAACTGTTTTCAAAATTTGTTGACATGTTTTAAGGATACAGCTGTGGTTCAGAAAAAAATTACCGATTTTTTTTCTAAGACAACTTAGTAGAAAAAAAAACTATGTGCACATACATACATATACATACCTCATAATTGCAATTTGTTTAACACAAAAACTTTTATTAAAAATTCAAAAAAATACACTCTTTTAATTTTTAATCGGAGTTAAATTCAAATTATATATTGCATTTAAAAAATTATTATGTATATTTGGACAAATATGCATGAGGAAAAAACCTCTATAAATGGACCGTTCCAATTAAAAAAAGAACCGTTATAATGGGACCACCTCCTAATCGGACCACTTTTGTTCGGTCCCAAGGGTGGTCCAATTAGACAGGTTTTACTGTAATTCATAATAAACCCAGATTCCTACCTACAATATTGATTTCGATAGACATTGATTGGTACTTCGACGCATGGTATTAAAGATTGTGGAGAACTTTCATGGCTATGGGCGGTTGATGTTTAAGCGCAAATATATGTGGGAGAGGTATTTGGCTGTTGAAGACGTTATAGTACATCTGCTACCACATTCGGTTTGCCTGGAGTGTATCTTAATTCATGGTTATTCTCTTCCAGTATAGCCTTCCAGCGCTTCATTTTTGTATTTGTATTTTTGTTGCTTAGCCCATAAAATAGGGGCTGGTGGTCCGTATAAATAATAACTTTCTTCGATCCGTAAAGGAAATTTCGTAAAGAACCTAGGGCCCAAATTATTGAAAGCATCTCTTTTTCGTTAGTAGCATAGCTTTCTTCTATCTTGCTAAGACTTCTGGACAAAAATATAATCGGCCTTTTTTCCTGGCTTAATACCGCTCCGAGTGCGTAATCGGAAGCGTCAGTGATTAATTCAAATGCTTTTTGAAAATCAGGGTACGCAAGCATGACTTCATTGGAAATTAATGTAATTTTTATATTTAAAAATGCTTGATATGCGTCTTCGTCAAAATGGATTAATTTCGATTTAGATTGTGTTTTAGACACCCGGCCATCTTCTCCTCTGTGAAGAGCTGTTAGGGGTCTTGCAATTTTAGCGTAGTCGCGAATAAATCGTCTATAATAGCCTGATAGGCCAAGAAAAGATCTAAGATCCCTTAAAGTTTTCGGGACTTGAAAATCAGCAATCGCTTTGACTTTCGTTGGATTTGTTTTTATCCCTGATTTTGAGACTATGAACCCGAGAAACTCGACCTTGGATTTTAGGAACTCACATTTGTCCTTTTGGACCTTAACATTTGCTTCTTGTAACGTCTGAAATATAATCTTGATATCCTCATAATGTTGTTGTTCTGATTTACCGTATATTATTATGTCATCAATATAGAGACATAGCAGCGGATACCAATGTGTTCTCTTAGAATATCATCGATAGCACGCTGTAATATTGAGGGGGCATTTCTTAACCCAAAAGTAAGTCTAGTGAATTCATACTCCCCGTTATTTATAGAAAAGGCGGTCTTTTCTATATTTGAGCTTTTAAGAGGGATTTGATGGAATCCACTCTTAAGATCAAGGATCGTAAAAAATTCACATTTTTCTAAATTATAGAGCACCTCGTTAATTTCTGGTATAGGATACCTATCCGGAACTGTGACGGAATTGATTTTTCTGTAGTCTACGACTAAACGATATTTTTTCGTTCCAGATGCATCTAATTTCTTTGAAACTATGATAATTAGAGAATTATAGGGGGACCTTGAAGGTCGAATAATTTCGTTTTCTAATAACTCATTAATAAGTTTATCTACCTCATCTTTCAATGCTCTTGGATAGGGATACGGTTACGGTTTAGTGTAAACAGGGGTGTCCAAAGTTGTTCTTATGTCTCCCTTGACAGATGTTACATTTATATAAGTTACTTTATTATTTGGTTCGGAAAATAATCCTAAATGTGCTTTCACAATTTGATTTATATTTTTTTCCTGATCCGGGTTAAGAAGTGAGGTTCGAATATCTATATTATTTGCTGATTGAGCATTGAATTGTTTGAATGAAAAGATATACTTTTCTTTAAGAATAAAATAATTTTTATCTGTATGGATGACAGCTCTCAATTCCTTGAGAGTGTCATTTCCAATGATGGCATCAAAGGAGTCTAGTCCCTTCAGTATAAACAATTTAATGGGACACAATTTCTGTTCCCATAATTTCAAGGTTAGCGTTCTGTATGACTTTTATTTTTCCATTGACGGAATTTGCGAAAAATTCTTTTTGGTTAGGAATGGGATTTCTAACATAACGAGTCTGTACATAGTTTTTGTTAGACCCTGTATCGAGTAAAAATTTTAATGGTTTACCACTCTTCGTCTTGAATTCATAATATGGCAACGAAGAGTAGTCTAGTCTAAAAAATTCAATTCTTCTAATTCTTCGCACACTTCTACAACCTCTCCGGTTTCTGGCTGAACATAATCAGCAAGTTTTGAATCATTATTCGAATCGTTTTTCTCTATTGGAGGACCATATTCTTCTTCGTGAGCTACGTTTATATGGAAATTGCGCTGTGCAGTATTTTGATTTGAGAAACGATGTGATTGACCTCTGGTTTGTGAGCTCTTAACGTTATTTCTGGGTTCAGCTTTTATTGACCTTTGCGATATTTGAGGTTGTGGACTTGGCATAAAATTATTTCTTTACCCTGTTTGGAAATTATTAGGGTTATAAAAATTTCTTTGTTGTGAAAATTTTTTTTGATTGTAGTTATGCGGTTGATGATAAATTTTGTTTTGGGAACTGTTGCTGGAAATAATTTTAATTTGGTCTATATGTTATATTTTGATTTCCAGCAGGTGAAGTTGCAAACATTATCGGATTGTTTCCGGCTACAAGTACGTTATGAGGTCTACGGGAAAAATTCTGATCTGACGATATTGGTTGTACCTTTCTCAAGGTACTTTGGGCGTTATTCGCATAATTTGATCTAAAACTTTGATTTTCCAATTTGAGACAGAGATGAAGAGCCTGGGGTAGATCAATTGGCTCTCTAATCCCTAATAACCTTGGTAAATCTCCTCTTAGTCCTCTAATGAAGGTATCCAGGGCCTTGTCCCTGTAAGTTTGAGTAAGCAAAGCTAATAATTCGCCACTTATATCCATACATGTAATTCTATTCAGGATCAGAGATAAATGTGCATAAACGTTATTGTAAAACTCTTGCACTGACGAGTTTCCTTTAATTAAACATGTCAACTGATATTCAAGCCTGGAGAGGTCACGCTTATCAGCATAATGCATGGTAAGGCATTTCGATATTGCCTTCCAATCGAGCGGTGTATTATATGACTCGATTGCTGCATCTGCATGTCCTATAATTTTATTTCTGATCACGCTTAGTATCCCAAAGTATTTAGGAGTTCCCATTAAAGGTTCGTTAATTTGGAGAATTCGATCTACGCTCTTTCTCCAAGAGCTAAATTCAGCCGGATTTCCATCGAAATTCCGCAAAGATCGGGCTACGTCGGGGATTTTATCCATGTCCGTTAATTTGTCAATATGCTCTTGAGCAATTGTCTGGTCTACACCAGCGAATAAATTATTGTTTGGGTTTAATATGTTCTGCATTAGTGCAGGACCTTGCCTTACTACGACTCGATTCACTATTGACGTTATAAATGAATCCAATGCTGATGTTGTTCCTATTTCTTGTTGACCATTGTTAATCGACGAAGTCGAGTGAAAAGAGTTATCATGGCCGGATTCGGTATTTATATTAAGGACATTAGGAGGGACAACAATGTTTCCCTCTGGTTGGACGTCTAGTCCTGCACCTGTTCTTGTTGTAGGCATATTGGAAAAGGAGGGGAAATAAAATTTTTCGTATCTTAATTTTTTTGGCTAAGTTGTTATAAATGCTTGTTGTTTCTACGTATATTTCACTTAAATTTATACTTCAAAATATTTAGGTATAAGTTCACTTTGATTTTGATTATTATATTTTTTTTTAAATAGCAATATAATTTTTTGAATTATTTGTTTAGCTTTTGCTTTGTGTCTTATTTTGATAATAATATAAATGTATACATTTTTTTTTTAATTTCTTAAAAATTAGTCTTACAAAAACCAGTACTGCATTTCCCTCGCTGGCGATGGGGATTTCTCCTGTTTTTATTCTGATGCTGCTTTGTGCGTTCTTACGGCAATTCAAAGCACTTTCACTTGCACTTGATTTTTGGGTTCAGTTGGCCTGTTAATGTTTTTTTTTTTTTTTTTTTTTTTTTCACTGTTTCAATCGATCACTTGCACTTTTCTTTTATTTTTATTTCTAGTATTCTTATAGCCGCGCTTATTTTAATTTTACTTTATTCTATTCAAAAAACGCGGTCCCTGCTCAGGCGCCAGTTAAAAAATATTTATATATATTTACTTTAAAAAAAATTATTTATTTCAATTCACAAACTGGCAGCGATTCTGCCTATTACACAACTGAACAATTATTTCTTAATTTCTACGTCTTAAATACTATCTTTTATGAGTAAAGCCGCTTGAAATGATTTCAAAAAATTTTTGGATTTTTTTGTTGCGGCACGTGTAGTTAAGTTAGCCTAATAAAAAACGAGCCTTTCTACCATATAGAAAAGGAGTTTCTGAAGGGATTGGGAGAATTTTATCGAAACATGGTATTAAATGTATATTTAAGCCACCAGCAAAAATTCGCCAAATTTTACGATCACCAAAAGATAAAATTCCCTTTCAAAATCCAGGAGTTTATTCAGTCCCTTGCAGTTGTGGTTCTTCCTATATTGGCGAAACAAAACGAGGAATTCAAACAAGGCTGAATGAGCATATAAAAGCCATTCAAAAGAACCAAGTTACAAGGTCAGCCATTTGTGAACATCTCGCATACAATGAAGATCACTTTATTAGATTCGATAAATCCAAATCTATTTCAACGGATAGATTCTATATACCAAGATAAGTACGAGAAGCAATTGAAATAAAATTGCATAAGAACTTCAATCGAGATCAAAGTTTCAATTTATCTGGTGCATGGGATCCATTGATCAACAAATTAAAAGCTTCGAAAAACCACAATCAAAATCAAAATAATGTACCAGCTGATGCTATAAGCTTTGCCTGTTCACAAGCTTACATTGATTCGCAACAATCACCATCTCAAATGCAAATGCCAACACAGTCAACACACCGGTACAATCTCCGCAAGAGAGAATAAAACAAAACAAAAAGAAACAACAACTACCACCCACAAGCCATCAGTCAACCCGTGACCACGACAAGTAGAACCTTGTCGAAACGTCGGGATTTAAATTCAATTTTTTGAATAAAATACCATCGCGGTAAGTCCGTTAAGAAAATATTTATAAAAGTAAAATGAATAGTTACAATCGCGATTATAAAAGTTTAAAATTTAAAAAAATAAAACTAATTGACAAGCTTGCGGAAAAACCTATAGATCTTATGATACTTGGGAAAACCTGAGACATATAAAATTAAAAAAAGGGTTTTTTGCTTTAAGTTCAAAGTCTCTATGAAAATAAATGATTTTGTGTGAGTTTAAATATTTTTTAACAGGTGTTTAAAGTGTCCTACTTGGTATGATTGTTAGAGCCTGTTTTTGGATTTCACTGCCAATATTTATTGATAATAGCTACTGCTTAACTTTTGATGACGCTTCGAGAATACGATCTTCTAATTCATATAAATTTGTTAATTTGGTTGACAAAAAAAAACAAGTTCTTTCATTATTTCCCAAAATCCAATACTGCGAGGTGGGGAAATCTTGCAGGGAAATGAAAAGGTCAATTTATTTCTATTCAACGATTACCGTTGCTAGTTGCATAAGTGGAAAGTTCTCCAATTGTTCTGGTAAATCATTGCCCAACCAAAAATTTCAAATAGTTTGTAGAATTCAGCTTGGAGGAGTTTGAAGGGCCGATTCATTTGTTTCCAATTACGCCTACCCGCGTCAAGTCGTGTATTTGAAATTGCTCCGTTTCTCGAAGCCTTCGACATGTATTTTGATATCCTCGTAAACTAGAAAGTCGTCGGATTGGAAAAAGTTCCTGGTATCTTCGTCACGGGCTAGTTGAAATTCGATTGCACATTCCATAAACTAAAAAAAATTAATGTCAGCGGTTTCTTTGTTTGTAAATTTAGACATTTCAAACAGCGTTTCTAAACAACTGTTGCCTTGGCGTCAAAACTTAAACTGATTAATGAATTTCGTTTTCTAATCTATTATACCATTTTTGTAAGGTAGATTTTCTAAAGAGGCCTTCATAGCCCAAACCTTATTTGAGAACTTTTAAGGAATCGGAAAGATATTGAATGTTTTCACAGGTACTCAAATAAACGAGCACGTTTTAAAACCGCTATGCTATTTGGAAAAAATATTGCAAAATTCTTGGAGAACCACTCTTGTTGTCAACTGTTGTTAGAATTTTTTAATCTTACATGTTTCAGGTTTTTCCAAGTATCATAAAATCTATGGGTTTTTCCGCAAGCTTGTCATTCAGTTTTATTTTTATTATTGTTACGTTCATTAAAAAAAATGTAAAACGTTATGTTTATTACGCATTTAATGGAGAAAATTGAGCCCAAAGTCAAAAAATTAGCATGAGCAGGAAAAACAAAACATGCTAGAAACTGGACATCTCAAGACCGAGATAGGATATGATATTTATTTAAACGCAATAACAAAGGTGTTTCTTCTAAAAATAAAGGCCTAAATGAAGTTTCTATCATTAGTATTAACAGCGAAATTACCGTTAATATGGGTCAGGGTACCCAAAAATAAGCTATTCTTGAATTCCCTCTATAAGATATAAAAAGTGGAGATAGCCCCTTACTGTAGAAACTGGACATCTGTTTTTTCTTAGAATATACCCAAGAACCACACCCTAAAATATTATGCACGAGTTAAGGGACATCCTGTGTTTGACGGTACGAACAAAATTAGGCTCGAGTATCGCGGGTGAACTGATAAAAGGGAGGAGTACAAGTGGATACTTCGAGTCAACATTGATTGTAAAAAAAGCGATACAACAAGGAAATATCACATGCTTAATGGAATACTGACCTAACTCGAAAAAACGATTTTTGGGAAGTTGCAAAAAAAGATCTTGCTATGAGGATTTGGCTTACTTGTTGACGGATAAAATTAAAACTAATTCATGAACTAATCATGAATACTGGTATTCTTAAAGTATGATAAACTATCCATGAGATTTGAGGCTTACAAAAGCGTGTATCTGTATGTAACTCAATTTTGTCCTATCTCCTAATTGGTCAGTATTCCATTAAGCATGCGATATATGGGCATATCGAACAAACTTTTAATATTCAAGGTAATTGGATAAAAATCTTACTTGCATTATTTATATTGCCTTTAAATAAAATCCCTCCTTTGTTAAAGTATTCAATGTACACCCAAAGAAAAACCTGTGTAAAATTAACCTAAATCGGGGTATAAACTAAGTTACTCCTAGGGCAGTTTTGAACTTGGTAAGTTCTAAGATAACATACCTTAAATTGCTAAGGCAAAACAAATTTACCATAGTTCTTTGGCTAAATGAAGCTTTCAGATAAGGTAAATCTGGCAGGAATAAAATAATGTTTACCTAGTTTCTCTTCCAATGAGAAGTGATAAAAAGAGAACAGAATATTTGTAAGCTTAATAAAGAAAGAAACAAAATACTTTTTAAGTTTGTGTGTATACATGATGTGCTATGCCAACAAACTGATAGGCTTGATATAGTATTTATTTTGTTAGTCGATCAATATTATTATATTATAATGGCGATGCATTATATTTACTATTTTGCACAAATATGGCAACCGAAATATAAATGCGGTTGAAATTGTATCTACTAATTCTAACATTTTACGTCGAAAAAACACAAAGCGCCTTCAAAATAATGCATATTTTAATTATTTTATTTATAACTTTTATCGGAAAAAGGATTACCATATATTTTTTCGTAAGCAAATAAAATCCAAATTAACTTTTAAATCCGTTTTGTTTTTATTAAGGTTATGGGTCATTTGCGTGTGAGAGTTGATAGGAAACCGGAAAGGTCAAATTTAATACAAAATATTCCAAATTACACACTGAGAAGCTTATGCTGCTTTTACAATAGTAATAAAATCTCATCTTTTCTGTAATTTTCCACTATTACTCTTGTCACAAAAAAATTACTACTCGTGTAATACAACATAAGAAATACATTTTTTTGTCAATTGTGAACGAAAAGGTAGTAAGTAGCAATAAAGTCTCCAAGATGTTAATGTATTTAGTATAAATTTAAAAAAGTTACACAATATATTTTATAATAAAATATTTTCTATGCAATCACCACAATGCGAAACGAAAACTTGAACATAGCACCTAATACATTTTAAGTCAGTCAAGTGCTACAGCCAAGTTATTTTATCGAGATCATAATTTTTTAAGATATGGTAACTCTCAAATACTTCGCTTGTTTATATAAATATGGCTGCCGCTGACGAGACACTTACACTTCTAGTAACATCTTTATTCTTTCTATGGGATTATAGACGCTTCTTTACGATTTATGTTTACTCACGTGCGAGTGAGAAGAGAACGTTGACATCATAAAAGTAGGTAATCCTAAGTAAAAGTTTAACATAAATTGCCTTAGTCCTAGGCAAAGTTATGCTAGAAAAAAATTTGCACAAAAATTACCTTAGTTCCAGCTAAATTACCTTAGTTCTAGGCAAAATTTTTAACATTATTTGCCTTTTCCTAAGCAAAGTTATGCTAGGAAACTAACATCCATACAAAAAAGTTTGCCTAAGGCGTTTAAGGTAATTTTACACAGATTTTTTCTCTGAGTGTAGGTGCCTTCATGCATTAACTACTTATATAAAAACAACATTAATTTCATTCTAAGTAGCAAAAAAAAAAAAAAGAAAAAACGAAAAATCTTTAAATTTAGCGTGTAATTTGCATAAAACTTTATATTCTTAATTTTTTTTCTTCAACGCCGTGACATTTTTGAATCATTCTCTTAATTCGGAACTTAAATTTTATAATTACAAATCTACCTACCATACATCTCCAAGGAATTTGATGTGCAATTTGCAGGAAAAAAAAATTAAATTTCTTTTTTGCGTGTAAGACAATTTTTTAACTTCAATATTGTTGAAGCTATAAAATTTAAATGCATGCCGTCTTTATAAATCTAAAAATGGTAATGAATATTTGTAGTTGTCATCAAAACGAACATTTGAGCTATTCTTGTGCCATGAATACTTTTGATACAAGAGCATTTGAAAAATTGACTTTTCAAACGTAATTCGTATTTAAAAGGCAGTTTTTCACGTAGCACATGTATACTGTTGTTTTCTCAAAACCCATAACAAACTAACAAAAAAAATAGTCGCGTTAATTAAAAATTCAGATCTGAACTTTTATAGGCTTAACTACATTGTTGTTCCTCTACGTGTCGACTTTGATTGTCTACATTAATGCGTAGACAATTGTGTTGACAATGTAGACAATGTAGACAATGTCGACTATGGTGTCGACAATGTAGACAAAGCATGCCAGCCAAGCCAATCTGTCATTCTTGATTTCTCTGTCACATTGTTTACTTCATTTAAGAAAATTTCAGGTGTTAATTTGAGTTTTTATTCAAATATTGGTCGACGAAAAAATAAAGGTTTCGATCACCTAGGTTTTCTTTTAATGGAAAACAATAACAAATTTGTAGCATATTGTACAGTGTGCAACAAAAATCTACAAAATACTGCACAGGTAAATAAAAATTTGTTAAAAAAAGCATATTCATATCCTAATAATAATGCCTTCACATTAATTTACGAAAGCAATGCCTGTAAGCAATCCCAATCACCTGCGACATCTTAATCCGGCGATGTCTCTATGACGATTGATGACAATGATTTTGGGTCGAGCTCTGATTTATTAGACGAAACATAATAAGAAAAATTGAATGTCTACGTTGTCTACATTGTTGACATTGGCATGTAGACAATCAGGAATTGTATACGTTGAATTGTCTACACGTAGACAATCGTGTAGTCTACATTTTTTATCTACATGGAACAACACTGCTTAACTATCTTAAAAACCCGAAGTAGTTTTTAAATATCTCCAAAAAATATGATTTTTACGCTACGAACGATGCACCACCTGACCTTGGCGCTTGACTTTGGTTTTCGGATGTTTGGCCATTATACTGTAAAGATGCTGGTTTATAGATACAGTGATAAAATCACAAATATTTTGTTGATATTTCAATAGTCAATTTTTATAATTAATATTAATTTAATATTAATTAATATTAATTTTTTATAATTAATATTACGTGCAATGTAATCAATTTATACTTTTGTTAACTTCCCATAGGGAGTTATTGTAATCGGTCCGATTTGTCAAATTGTTTTAAAATTTTGTTCGAAACAATTTATGAAATTATCATTATAATAAATTAAAAAATAAATACATACAAATATACATTGAAATAAATATTTATTGTATTTTTTTGGGATTTTTGGTTCAACGGGCTGTGCCGTCGATTATAAATGAATAACGCGGGTATTTTAATAATTTTTAAACTCTCTCTAAATAGAATAACTAAAGGAAAATAGTGTGCCTATAAGTAAAAAAAAAAATTTTTTTTCGCTAAAATAAAAAGTTTTTGGGATATGCCCATATGAAACATTCCGACAGTGTTTAAGAGATGGGAATGAATCCATAATAGCACTGTTTCCTATCGGTTTGAACGCTCTGTTCTGAATTTTATCCAATAAGTAAAGAGAAGTTTGTGCTGCACCTGTCCAAAGATGTGAGTTATACTCGAGTTTCGGACGTATATAAAGCCAGATCAGAAGGGGTGAAAAATTTCTCACAATGACTTATTGTTCTTTGTTAAAGGGCCTAGGTCACTTGAAAATATTAAAATTACTGCTGGACCTTGATATTTATTACTTTTCTATTAATTTATCTTGTTTTTTTTTAATTTAATTTTATCTTGCTATTATAAGTTAAAAATAAATAAGTTAAATATTGAACCTACAACTAAAACTTTAGATGAAATAATATTTGTTTATCTTTAAGGTAAGGGACAAAGAAGAAGAACTTGATACAGCAATGCAAAAAATTGATTGCCTTCGAAGTGCATTAAGGAAATCCGAAAAAAGCAAAAGGGAATTGGAATTACGGATGGAAGAAGCACTGGCAGGAGCATCGAAACAACGAAAACTACGCGAAAGATCAGATGAATGTTATCGAAAGCTTAAATCTGATGTTTGGACTACAAACTCTATGGATTTTGAGAGTCCATCGTCTTTGGGATACTCGTCAGATGTATTTCGTTTGGAAAAAGCAAACAACCATGACAATTCTTCTGATTCGTTTAATAATCCACCGTCCCAATTAACAACAAACATTTCAACATTTAGTGAAAAATTAAATAATTTCTCTGAAATGTTTCGAACAGAATCCGAAAAAGCTAATGAAGATGAAGATTTAAAAGAAACAATACTTGAGTTAAGGAAAAAATACGGAAGAGATAAAAGTACATGGCTTGAAGAGAAACAAAAACTTTATTCAGAAATTGACAAAGTTAAGGACAGTCGTAGTGTACTCCAAAGTAAAAATAAAGAGGTCGAAAAAAAGTGTCGTGAGCTAATGTTAGTTTTATGAAATATCTATTTTGAACTTATAAATATCGTTTTTCTTTTATGCAGGTTAAAGCAAAAAACAATCTTCCACTGGGAAAAGCAAATAACCGAAATAATTCAATGGGTCTTAGATGAAAGGGATGCTCGCTCTTATTTGCAAGTTCTTGTCAATAAAATGACAGAAGAGCTGGAATACCTCAATCATTCTGACAAATTGTCTTCAATCAAATACATTCATATTATGAATAAGGACAATCGGCATACCACACAACAACTTATCTAATTAGTATTGTACATGGAATCCAAGGGAGATCTTAAAAGTCTAACTTGTGGTATTCAGTACAGAGTTTTAAAAACCTTGCTTCATTACTTCTTCATTTGATGATTTATAATAAACAGCTAACTGAAACGACATGAGCTTTGTGAATAAGAAAAGGATATCATTAAAAGAAAAAACTGAGTTGAGAAGAATCACGAGCACACTGCAGAACGCAATGCAATATAAAAATAATAAAATTCCTCTTCCAAATTAATTAAAAGTTCTTCAGTTCTTGTAGGTATTCTTTTCAGAAATTATTGATTGAAAGGTTTTTTAAATTATTTATTCCTTGAGGATACTCTTAATGCAAAATATCATTTTTGTTTCCGGGGCATATACTAAATATTTATGTTATAATTTAACAATGTAAATGGATTTTTTTTTTTAATACTTATTGATTGAAGATGTTAAGTTAATGTATTTCTATCGAAAAATAGTTAATTTAATTAATAATTTAATTAATCAAGACATAATAAAATTTTGTTCCAAGAAATTCTTGCTTATTTTTTTGTTTCAGACTGGTCATCATTAACACGAGCGTTTTCAACACAAGAAACTTGATTTAATGTGCATAGTCGATTGTACATTAAACACTACACCACGCCATACGAGATAATTGTGGTTTTCGCTTTAGCTTATTGTAATTGTAATAGATTATTAATGACCAAATGGGAAACTTTGATATGTTTAAAAAATAGAGATGGTGTAAACGCTACTCAAATTTGTGTAAGACGAAGTAATTTGACAGCGGCAACAAAAAAAAAAAGTTTTTATGAGTGAAGACGTAAATGCAAATCAAAGTGAATGTGAATATACTTAAATGGACAGATATAATAATAATAATATACAGGGTGTCCGGTAATTCGTGTGCCATACTTTGGGATGTGATTCTTGGTCATATTCTAAGAAAAAAATTGTTCTACAGTAAAGTCTGATTTTCAACTTTGACATCATTGTTTGACGATCTAAAAAAAGACTAACTTTGGTGTACCCTGACCCATGTTAATGCCAATTTCTCTGTCAGTACTAATGGTAGGGACCTCATTTCGATCCTTTTTTTTAGTAAAAATAATAACCTTTAAAACTACGTTTAAATTGAGCAGATATGTTCTTAGCGTTGTCAGATATTCAATTTTAAATGGTGTTAAATTTTCTTGTCCGAGCAAAATTTTGACTTTGAGGTCGATTTTTTTCAAAAAATGCGTAATAAACATAAAGTTTTCTTATTTTTATCCGATAAACAAAGCAATAATAAAAAAATACTTATTAATAAGTGCACCCAAAAAACCCATACATCTTATGATACTTGGGGAAATCTTAAACAGGTAAAATTAAAAAAAAAATGATTTTTTGCCCTGTGGTCTAAAGGGTTTGAATAAAACAATAATTTGTGTAGTTTTAAGTATTTTTTGATGTGTAAACATCTTTCCCGGCGGTAGAGTGAATCGAAAACGTGTGTAAAACTTATACGTCCCGTGTAACCCGTTACGGTTACACGTTACGGTTACACGTTCCGTGTAGCAATCTACCTTACCGACTATTGCATTTAACACCATGTTTACATTGCTAATATTGCGTACTTACGGCATCGTGTTTACATTGGAGACTTTGAGTACTGAAATATCGATTTTATTACTTTCCATTGCTGACTAGAACTTAATTCAATCCCTCAACATTTCTTCACCTCTCGACCAATTAGGCCTATTCTGCCACATTTGTTATCCTGCTATAGATTTTCTGTTATAAATCATCTTTTATGATTGGTATTCAGAGGTTCGAACTTTTATAAAAGTCTGTTAGGCTAGTCGCGCACTGGCAACTGTGATCGAAAACAAATAGTTTAATCACCAGTTGAAAGAGAACCGCGCACTGGCAACTCTTTACTCACGCTCACATTCTTTTCTCTCTTGCGCTTATGGAAAACAGCTCAACTATTACGAATTAATTTTAGGCAATCGTTAAGTTTGTGTCAAATCACAAACTTTTAAGCTGCTCGAATGAGTTGCTTTAAGTGCGCGGTGTCCCATATAAGCCCATATGTTTCATTTTAGCAACTAAGCAGTTGTGAAACTAAAAATTGAATGTGCGCGCCTAGCCTTAAACACTATGGGTATCCATACAATGGAACACGATTTGACCTCATATGTTTCTGGGAATACCATGGCCATACTCCACTTATATGTTTATATGATATGTGTTTTGATATATTTTCTTTCATTTGTCTCCTTTAAAGAACATTTCATTGACGAAATAAAAGATAAATATTCATTATTACTTGATGCACCTGTGTACTTATTGAAATCTTTTATGATAAAAGTCACAGAAGTTTGTCTTTTATTCTTTTATGATTTTTAACAGATTTCATAACAGATTTTGGCATGCTGAATACCAAATATGCTATTGGTAAAAGATTTTTTCATAGCGGGTTCATTTAATGTCTTAAAAAATCCACTTCACGTTATTATGCTCGCAAAAAATGCATTTTCAGAGTTGAACTTTAAAAATCCAAAAAATGTTCTTCAGGGCAATCAGTTGACATCTGCAATAAAATATTCTCGATACGCCAAAATTTAATTTGTCCATTATCTGTCATACCATAAAATTATTTTAATTATCGAGCTAGATATTCTTTATTATATCAAAATATACTTTTAGCATTCACTGAAAATATAGATCGTTCTCCATCTGTCAAGCCATGAACTGGATGATGACTACTACGACTTCATGATATGTGTTTTGATATATTTTCTTTCATTTGTCTCCTTTAAAGAACATTTCATTGACGAAATAAAAGATAAATATTCATTATTACTTGATGCACCTGTGTACTTATTGAAATCTTTTATGATAAAAGTCACAGAAGTTTGTCTTTTATTCTTTTATGATTTTTAACAGATTTCATAACAGATTTTGGCATGCTGAATACCAAAATGCTATTGGTAAAAGATTTTTTCATAGCGGGTTCATTTAATGTCTTAAAAAATCCACTTCACGTTATTATGCTCGCAAAAAATGCATTTTCAGAGTTGAACTTTAAAAATCCAAAAAATGTTCTTCAGGGCAATCAGTTGACATCTGCAATAAAATATTCTCGATACGCCAAAATTTAATTTGTCCATTATCTGTCATACCATAAAATTATTTTAATTATCGAGCTAGATATTCTTTATTATATCAAAATATACTTTTAGCATTCACTGAAAATATAGATCGTTCTCCATCTGTCAAGCCATGAACTGGATGATGACTACTACGACTTCAATGCACTAAAAAATTAGTTTTTGCCACTTATAATTCCATTACAAGGTGGGAATGATGTCAATCGGTTTTTAAATCTCTAAAAGAGTGAGTAAGATAAAGTACAGAAACCTAAAAAAAAAGTTAAAGGATTGGTTTGATTTTGATAAGGTGAACGCTCCATCTAGTGGTTTGTCAAAAAAAAAGTTTTGACTTTTTCGCTGCATGACAAGTATATTTGTTGGCGGCATTAAGCCAGATATACATTGTTCAAATGCATGAAAAGCACGTACAAGTCTATTATTTCAGTGGCGAGAGAACGTTGCCCTTTGTGGTTTTTTTTTTTAGCAAAATTGTGTTTTTACGAATTTCTTTGAGATTTTTGTAATTTTATCCGAGTAATTTGTTTTATTTTGTCTGTCCATTTTATCATACAATTTTCGTGTTCTCATCTCTTCAACGTACTATACGCAAATGAACCAATAAATACATGACCAATCATCAACCTTGCATATATAATATTTCTATGCAGTACGCTAGATTGAAAAGATTTTGATTTTTCTTCAAGCCTACATCCAATCTATACGTGTGACTTTTTCACAAATACACTTACAATTGCTGAGAAAAATGCGGAGTTATCTTTCATTCTTCTTTGTGGTTTTCTTTTTTATATTTGGAGTCATCTCTCCGCACTCTTTACTCTAGTGAGTAAATCGGAGTTCACTGTGCGAACGCCAAACAGAAATGAAACATACTTGACAAATAAAGAAAACCTCAAAGAAGAAAGAACTATAGCTTTGCAATTTTTCTTACCGCAGCAATTTTGTGTACCCCCGCCACCACACGTCTCTCTTCAACGGGCTTACAAATCGCAAGGTAATATTGCTTCGTTTAAAAGCAGTCTAACACATGCCACGAACTACTTCATCGAAGCATATTGTCGATAAGATTTTTGGGTCGTGTGAAATGAATAATTGTCGTCACGGCAGTGCGAACTTTGGAAATCGATGTAGTATGCCGACATGACGTGTAAGGCTAGCCGCGCACTAGCAACTGTGAGAAAAAAAATAGTTTAATCACCAGTTGATAGAGTACCGCGCACTGGCAACTCTTTACTCACGCTAACACTCTTTTCTCTCTTGCGCTTATAGAAAACAGCTCAACTGTAGCGACTTAATTTTAAACAATAGTTTAGTTTGTGTCAAAATACAAACTTTTTAGTTGCTCGAATCGAGTTGCTCTAAGTGCGCGGTGCCCCATATAAGCCCATAATATGTTTCATTTTAGCAACTAAACAGTTGTGAAACTAAAAATTGAATGTGCGCGCCTGGCCTTAAAAGGATCGAAATAGTTCGTCGACATAATTTTGTATGTTGTTATTCGGTTTTAGTTGTTAACTAGTGTTTTTGATCCCATTAATCTTAAAATCACTTTATAATTTTTTGATTATTACATTAAAAGTATCCTAAACACAAGTAATAATGTAAAATTAACAAGAAAAATGTGTATGGACTCGTTCCGAAATAATTATTTCACTAGAAATAAGTAAAGACAACAAAATAGTTGATTATTTCAAAACGTTTTTACAGGACATGGTCCAAAAATACATGTGTTTAGGTGGAAAGCGTTATGTACAGCTATGATTTCATAACGCTTCTCGGACGAACGTTGATGTTTACACATCTTAACCGTGAGTCCTGGCACTCATACTTTTTTTTTTATTTTATGTACATACAAATGCAGTCATAATAAGTGCTCAAAGTGCCTCTCCTGCATTTTGAATGCTAGCTAGAGCCCATTTTTGGACTTCATTTTAAATTTTTATCTTCGATAACTCTCGCCTTACTTTTAGTGATCCTTCGGAAACACGTTGCTTTCATTCAGTTAAAGTTGTTATTTCAAATAAGTAAGCGATTTCTTTTATTCGTCCCGATTCAAAAAAATCCAGTACAGTGAGATCGGGAGATCTTGCAGGCCAGTGAATTGGTCCATTTCTGCCTATCCATCGATCACCGTATTCTTCAGCCAGCTAATCCTTAACTTCACGACCATAGTGGGCCGGAGCACCATCTTGTTGAAAATATGATGAAACTAGTTGAAGCAGTAGAACATCCTCCAATAGGTCTGCCAGATTAATTTGTAAAAACTCCAGTTAGTAGAATTAAGTCGAGGTGGTAATTTGAAAGGTCCGTATTCTTTAATCGACCGAAACTCTTCTTGTGTTTGGAGCTCCCGCGTTAGGTCTTGCAGTTTAAACTGATCCAGTTCTCTAAACCTTCGAAAGGTTTGGAAATACCTTTCATTTACATTTCGAGAAGGAAGTCGTCTGCCGTCATAAATGAAGGCATTTCAAAAAACACCTTATCCAACTGCAATCGTGACTAAACTTGATAATCTGATGAATGAATTTGTTTTTTTTTTATTCTTTATACCACTTATTTAGTTAATTTACCCATTAAACATTTATACCCCAAATTTAACTCTCCCTGAGAAAAGGTAAGATAATTAGGGTTTTCAAAGCAATTCAAGTAGGCTTAAGTACACTTTTAACCCTTTTTATGAGTGTACAGTCTTAAAAATTACCTAAAAATAATCAATTCTTGGAAAACCAATCCAATTGCCAAGTTCTGCAATAAAATTAGGTAAAAAACCTAAAATTCGATTTCTTACCTGTTTTAGATTTTGCCAAGTATCATAAGTTTGGGTTTTTTGGGTGTACTTATTAATGAGTTTTTATTATTATTGTTTTGTTCATCGGATAAAAATAAGAAAACTTTATGTTTATTACGCATTTTTTGGAAAAAATTGACGTCAAAGTCAAAATTTTGCTTGGGCAAGAAAAATTGAACACCATTTAAAATTGAATATCTGGCAACCCTAAGAACATATGAGCTCAATTTAAACGTAGTCTTAAGGGTTAGTATTTTTACTAAAAAAAAAGTTCAAAATGGGATCCCTACCATTAGTACTGACAGAGAAATTGACCATAACATGGGTCAGGGTACACCAAAGTCAGCCTTTTTTAGATCGTCAAAAAATGATGTCAAAGTTGAAAATCAGACTTTACTGTAGAACAATTTTTTTCTTAGAATATGACCAAGAATCACATCCCAAAGTATGGCACACGAATTACCGGACACCGACCATGTATAAACAACTTCAGTTTGTGAATATGTCAAGTTGGCAAAATTTGTGGTAGACAAAGTGGCGAACTCAGGTTCAGATTCAGGTGAGTTTGTTAAATGAAATATGAAATAATTAAATTCACAGACACTACATATCGATACCTTCCCGCAAGAATGTATTAAATGACATTTTCAAAATTGTATAGGAAACGAAAAAAAACGTCTCATTTAGTTATTTTTTTGAGTATTTTATTGGATGAAACAAATTTAAAAATGTCGTTTAATACATTCTTACGGGAAACAAAAAATCTGTTTCGTCCAATAAAATACACAAAAAACTAACTAAATGAGAAGTTTTTTTCGTTTCCTGCACAATTTTAAAAATGTCGCTTAATACATTCTTGCGGGAAGGTATCGATATATATATACAGGTACTCCCAAAATTGAGCGTACACCAAGTAATAATTTATTATTTTTGCGCTTTTAATGGTACAGATATTAATTTTCAATAATAATATTTTTTTTTGATTTTATTTTTATTTAAATATTTAACAACTGATATTTAAAAAAAAAACTATTACAACAGTAAACAAAACAGTGCAACAATTAAAATACTAAAAAATATGCATTATTTCAACTCACAAAATTGAGCGTATACATTTATACAAAACTTAAAAAACAAACGAAAAATGCAATATAATTTTCAAATTCAATATTTTGTGTTATAGCCTTTAGTATCTACCACTGCTCTTAATTGACGAGGCATTGATTCCACCATTACTTTAAGTGTAGGATGGAGGAATACTTTCCCATACATGTTTCACCTTTTCTTTCAACTCGATTTTATTTTTTTCATTAACATTTTAAAGTTTTTTTTATTTATTTACCCAAAATATAATCAATGAGATTAAGGTTCTTTGATTCAGATAGGGTCCTAAGCTGATTCTTGACGTTATAAAGCCACCATTCCCTTAAAACAAGCGATGTTTTTGGGGTCGTTGTTCTGTTGAAAATAGAACTCAGTTGGTACACTCAGCTGTTCCGATGTTTGGATCATATTTCTTTTGACGATGTCAAGAAACTTTCATCTTTCATATAAAATCGAAAGTTCGTGAACCACTAGCAGCTATTGAGCCCCACAACATACAATAACTACCTCTTGGTTTAACAGTGGGAAAACATTTTTTTTTAAATTCTGTGCTTGGCTCTCTCTAAGCGATCTGCCTGCCATCAGGACCAAATAAGTTTATTTTCGTTTCTTCAGTAATCAAAACACTCTCCCAGAAGCTTTGTTGATTATTAATATGCTTTGTAGCGAACTGTAACCGTTTACTTTGATTACTCAACGAAATGAAAGTTTTTTTGCGAGCAACTCTTCCGTTTAGGTTTTTTGCGTAAAGCGCACCGAACGGTTTCGTGATTTTTTTATAATGTCGGCCTTTTTATGATTTCCTCGATGTCCGACGCTTAATTTGGAACTTGTTTTTGGATTTTGGATTGGCATAATACTCGTAGCATAATAAGCGATTCATATTGAAGCGGAATTTTTTCGACATCTACCAACGCTATTAAATAGCATACTATCAAAAAGATATTTGTTAACGATCTTTCGGATAGTCGAATGTGTTCGCCCGATGATATCACCAATTTACCGTAAATATTTTCCTTTGGAATGCAAGTTGGTTAAAAGTTTTCTTGTAGAAATGTTAGAAATTCGGTTTGTTTTCGTTTTTCTTTTATTTTAACAAATTACTAAAAAAAATAAAAAAAAAAAACCGTTGGCTAAAATGTCGTGAAATAAGCTAGAATGTTTTATAATATATTGCAAAGTAAAATACTACAGCTAAAGTAGGGTTAATTTAGGATGATACGATTTTACAATGCTTGCTAACAGGGTGTACGCTCATTTTTGTGAGTAAAAATAATGCATATTTTTTAGTATTTTAATTGTTGCACTGTTTTATTTACTGTTTTAATAGTTTTTCTTTCAAATATGAGATCTTTAATATTTAAATAAAAATAAAATTAAACAAAATATATTGAAAATTAAAATAATATTTACTTGGTGTACGCTCAATTTTGGGAGTAACTGTACATAGGTTATTTAATTAATTTTTTTTGCAGTTTTTCAACAATAATGAAGATAATAATTCAATTCACTGGGTTCTTTACAAAATCCTTTGGTTGATTGAACCGATAATATTGGCAGGATTGATTGCCTCGCGGAAAGACAGAACAAAAGAATACATAACATACAAATTAACAAAAGACAATTATTTCAATATTTTGTTGCGGACGCCTTGAACTGTTGGCATTGTGAACCCTGAAATTAGACGAATAATAATAAATACTTTATTATATCTTTATAAATGAATTTAACAAGAAATAAAATGCACGACTGGGTCGCATGGACTTGCTCCTATGTAATCGACTAGGAATTTTAAAAACGAATGTTATTAGAGAAAACTGTTCATAAGAATAAAATTAATTTTTAAATTCTTTTAGTAGTAAGAGAAAAAAACAGAATGCTATCCAACTATGAATTTACGTAAGAACAAAAATTAAAAGTCGTTGTAGTGGTTTCTTAAAAAAAAAGCTTTTATATACAAACTTTTTAAAAGCTTTTTAAGACAAAATTTTGGTACTCCAATTTAAAGTTTTTATTATTGTTCGAATAAAAATTAAATTTACGAAAAAAAATATTGACCCGTTTCGGAGATATCGAATTTTCAAAAAAAGAAAAAATATATTTTTTTTTTTCAAAAATTCAAAAAATATTTATTTTAAAGTTTTTTTTTGACTTTTTAGAAGCTTCTGCATAACAATTTTCATTAAGATCCGTTATGTGGATAGTGATTAATTCAAAATTCGAAAAAATGGTTCTATGGTAGGTACAAGCTGTAATATCTTACTTTCAAAGTTTTTTTTATTAAATTAAAGATCGTAAAAATTAATTGAAAGAAAAAAAATTTTTATCAAAATTCTAGGCGCAATTTTCGAGAAAAATACGATTTTTGAAAACCATTTTTTTAAATTTCTTAGCATTTGTATGGTAGGTACCTTTATGTTTAGGTAAAATAAAATTTTTTTTCTCACATCTTGTAGATTGTATGATAAACTTTTATTTATCAAGTTTAAAAAAAATCTAGCAAGCAAAAAAATTTTGAAGCTTTTTTTAAAAATCCAAAAAAAAAAATTTTGAAAATTTGAGTACACAATTCTATTTATGTTTTTGGGGAGCTTTAGCAAAAAAAAAATGATCAAAATCGGTTTTTGAGAAAATCGAAAACCAAAAAAATGATTCCATGGTGGGTACCCTCAATAACCATTTTGCGGAAATTTTTTTTCAACCAATACCTAGCTTTAATTAAATGAAATTTTTTTGCATTTTTATTTTTAAAATCTGTCGAACAGTTTTTGAGAAAAAAAAATGTTTATAAAATTTCGAAAAAAAATCGTATGGCAGGTACCATTATTTTTGGTCTTAAAAAAAAGAAAAAAACGTGTGGGGGGAAAAAATTAAAAATGATATCTACCAAGTTTGAAGAAAATTGGCCGAGCCGTTTAGGCTGTAGTAGAACCGACAGACAGACAGGCAGACAGACCGACAGACAGACAGACAGAATTGCGAGACCTACTTTTTTAGTCTTCGCTATCATCGTAATGCCAACTTTGATCAAAATCTCGAGTTCGATTTTTTCTACGAATTCATAACTTGCCTTATAGTACCTATAAGTCGCAAGTAAAAAATATACCTAGAATATAATAACAATGATAGATGAAGATTATTTTCTTACTTACCAATGTTGACTTCTCTTGCTGACTGCTTAGGCTTACTTTGTCGTTTTGGGAGAAATGTCAGATGATAAAATAGAAACAGAAGAACAAAATGGAGACGATCATTTTGCGCACTAGTGCGAGTCAGTTCGGTTCTATGAAATGCGAACTGGACACGGAATGGCAACTTTTATCGATTACAGTCGACTCCGCTTATCTGCACTCCGCTTAACTGAAAATATCGGATATCTGAAACAATACATCTATCACCGATTTATTTTGTACTCTTTTCCAAATAAATAGGTTCGCTTAATTGGAACTCCGTTTAAGTGAACACTCCTTTTATTTGAAACAATTTTTTCCCCTAAATAAACAGTTTGTATTAAAATAACTCCGCTTAAGTGCAACTTAGAACGTGTCCAAAAATTTTCAAACGAACACACATAAAATTTTACATTTGAAGTTACAATATGAAGTTACATTATCACCCTTCCATCAGTCATTCCAATCGTCACAGTCGTATTTTTACCTGAAATTTGAATTAAATGCAAATCGTCGACTGGATGCTATCTTGTTCAAAAGGCCATTTTTTACGAAATCGAGTTAGGTACTCGTATGCAGTCCTCGTAATTTTGGGACGCTCTTTCATTTGGCGCAAACCATTTTGTTCTATCTCTTTTAGTTTTCAATTTACAGAGAACTGTTTTGTTCAATAAGACACTTTTTTAACGATTTTTCAATTCATTTTTGTTCAATAAACTGCTTTTCATCTTTTTTTGTATTATATTGAACAATTGTTAGTATATTAAAAAAAATGCATAATTTCTATCTTGTACAATATCCATACATATAAATGACTTCCTCGTTGATTTTAATTTATAACTAATCCTACTAATATTATAAATGTGAATGTTACGATGTATGGATGTTTGTTACTCAATAACGCTTGAACAACTGAATGGATCTTGATTAAATTTAATACACAAAAAAGTTATAGTCTGGATTACCGTATAGGCTACTTTTTTTTATTATCAGGGGAGGGGCATTGGGTGGTCGAAACACCCCAAAATTATTTATCTCTATTTCTGTCTTCGTATTGCACTGGAATGTAGTACATATACATAAGTAGTTGCATTGAAATGCCATGCTTTGGTGGTGCGGGCCCAGAGGAGGGGCATTGTTTGATTAATTTACCTAAGCAGTAACGATAAAAACACTCAAAAAAGTTTAAAAAAAAAAAATAAAACAAAAATAAAATTCTCCGAATTAAAAACAAACAAAATTTGACAAATATTTGTGTCTTTGAATTTTAACTATTTTAAGGTTAGTTAAACTTTATGTGCCTACAGGTTTAACTACTTACATACATTGTTATATGATAGTTACATACGTATGTGATTTGCTCATTGTTTGTTAGTTTTTTCAAAATATCCTTAAGAAAAGGACTTGATTGGATTTATTGGTTTGCTGTTTTGTTTTAATCCAGGTACATGCATACGTAAAATAAAAATAATTCGTACGCTTTCAACTTCTCATGTTGAACAGGAGATCAGTTGTGACAGTTCTTGGCTAAGCTAAACGTGTTTATTATTTTAGTGGTCTTTTTCAAATAGAGCTGTTCAACGATGACACACAGAAGTAAAATAAACACCCAAAAACAATACTTCGTACTTCACACAAGATTTCCATTTACACAAGATTTCCAATGCAAGAAAAACTGAGCGAATCTACAGAAACTTTTAGACACATGATTTATTTTGAAAAACTTCAGTTGAAAAAAAAAATTTGCTTGCGGGAGTTCCCGCACGGGTACGCTAGTTCAAAATAAAATAAAAACAATTTCTGTAGCTTGATTTATAAACAAAATTGTCAAGGCTTTCAGACAAAAACTTTCAATTTGAACTTTAAAAATCGATTTCCCAACATTTTGAAAAATGGACATTGAACAAGATAGCATCCGTCGACGAAATATGCATAAAAGTAAATATAATTTGAAAACAACTCCGCTTAAATGAAAAAGAGTTGCATTTATCCGAAGTTCGCTTAAGTGCAACAAGGTTGCAGTTATCCGAAGTTCGCTTAAGTGAAAAATCCGCTTAATTGCAACGATTCTTTTGCATTTTGGGGTTGCAGTTAAGCGGAGTCGACTGTAGTTCGAAAAAATAATGGGGAAAAGTTGCGGCAAATTTTCCTTGAGGCTAATTCCTGCTGAAAATGAAAAATAAATAATATTCACCTATTTTCGTATAAATATACACAGCGATACAATGTTTTTTATTTATCTTCTAGTGGCAGTCTTCATGAGTGTTCGTTTACACTAGTCATATTTGTCCTCACTAAGGATGTGGGTTTATATTTATTTTCATGTCGTGATGGTTTCTTTTCGTTGGTAGCAAAACGGTCAAATAAGACTTTAACTTCATCTTTCATGTTTGAGAAATTAAAAGTCTTACCCAAATACTCAAGTCTCTATAAAAAGTTAGAATCGACGATAACTGATATGTTATGAAATAGATTGATTGGCTTTACAACGAGTTCTCAATGGATGTATCAAAATCTAATCAAATTCATGCGTTGAAACTTTTACAGCCCCATCTGTCGACAAGGATCGGCGTCAAAGTAACTTTGTTTTGAACATACCCAACGAATATCGAAGTTCGAAAGTGAGGAATATGAATGTCATGTCAAGTGGGGTTTTCTTTCCCATACTAAGGCATTAAACGATCCATGTGTTTCTCTGTAACATATGTATTTGTTTATGTATACGCTTCATTCGAGATTTTTTTTATGAATAGTTTTTGCCCGTTTTTTTATGTTGGTACACCGAACCAATACTAAAAGAGAAAAATCTCGAGTAGTCGTGTATTGAGTATTGGGTTTGTTTTGAAAGTTGGTAGAGCAGCACTCATTGAATGCTTATTAAAACGATTGGCCATCAGCAAAACCTACTGGCGGAGATTTAAAGGAAACAAAAAAGAAGTCAACCAAAAAAATCGTTAAAATTAATATTTTCAATAAATTGAAATACAAAAAAAAAAGAAAGAGTAATAAAGTTTATACGGTGTGTTGTTTTTTTTTGGTTTGAAAAGTAAAGTTTTAATATCTTTCTCAATATTTTCTTTAGAAATTCATTTACGGGAGTGCCGTATAAAACCTCCTATCGTGTTTTTTTTTAATCAAAATTCTATTAAATAAAAATCAAAGTGGTAAGTAATAAAAAAAATGGTTTTATTGAGTGGTGTTATAATAGTAACAAAATTTTAGGTAATTTTTCGGCGGCCCTAAGAGGATCTTAGTACGAGGCCGCCGCAAGTTTTCTTTTTTGTTCGAAGCTTTTTCCCGAACTTTTTCTTTGAAGTCTTCTTCTGAAGTTTTTCTGGAGATTTTTACGAGGATTTTATAAAATTAATTTGGAGTGTTCCAAATTTGGTTCCTGGAACAAAACATCAGCTTTTTTGGGATCCGAATTGTTCCAGAAAAGGATATGAACTCAGGCACCTTCTAGTTCACCGGCAGTTGCGACTTACGGAGTGGAGTCAAGAAATACCCTCACGAATAAGTCACTACCACCAGTCAAAAAAAATCGTTGAGGCTCCGCTGTTGTAACGTGACGAAACAACTAGACCCCAACAAAGATATAGTCGGTCAGAGCGAGTCCTAAATTAAGAAAAAAAAAAGGAAAATAAAACAAAAAAAAATAAAACAATTAATTACTTTTTATAAAGTTAATTGCTATTTAAAATTAAAACAAAACAAAATACAGAGAAATTATGCAGATATGATTATATTCAAATTTTGTGTGTTTGTGTTTGTCTCTTTAATTATAAATCCAATCATACTTTTAATCGGCATGAAAGTTACTGCTAGTTAAAAAAAAAAAAAACCATTCAGTTTTTCAATTATTGTTCTGTTCTTAAATTTAGTGTCAGCGCGACCTAAAATTATATATTGAGTTTCTCCTTGAGCATCAGCTACCTCCAAAGAGATCTCTAGGGGTAGGGAACATTATTTTCAATAAAAATTATAAAAAAAAAGAAACAAACTGATATAGTCTGCTTTCAGTTACTGTTTCATAACTTCCACATTTATTATTTGATTTCATTGATCTTGTGCGTTTTAGCTTTGTAAAAAGAATGTCTTCCACTTGAGATCTTAAAAGTATTTTAAATATTTTTTTTCTATCCTTACGGAATGACTTAAAACAAGCGATTTTCAAAAACCGGCGAAAAATTGTGTTTTTTGAAACTTTGAACGATTTTTTCTTGATGATAGTTACGTCTCAGACGTCAACCCAAACCACAAACCCACTATTCCCCACACGCCCCTTCGCCTAACGGCACTAACATAAAGCATAACTGTTTCCCACGCCATTTTCGCTTACCTATCCAAATTCCATTCACAAACGGAAACACCCCTTTTCCCCTTCACCTACACAAACTTTATCATATTTCATGAACCCAGACGAAATATGAATATTTCAAAAACAATATTAATTGTGCAAACGAATGCACTTTACAATTTACCTGAAGCATAATTCAAAGTTAAGTTAGAATCTTTAAGGTTTAAGTCAGTCTATGTTCAATATTCTAATCGTGAGGTGCAGCCTAGCTCAAGACAGCGGTCTCCCCTTAGACTCCATTATAATACAATTGTTAATTAAATAATAAATAAATAAATAAACAATAAATAAATAAACAAAAGAAAAAAAAAATATAATAAAGAAAAAAAAAATTAAATAAATTTTTTTTTTATCACGAAACCGCAGGCCGCGATCGTGATTGGCGCAGTCGATAGTTTTCGAGTACGCGAGTTTTTTTTCGATCAAGAAATCAAGAAACGCGTTAAGTTTTGACTTTTAAACTCGAAAGAACCAAGTGCATATCCGAACAAGGATAATAAAAACGAAATTTTCGCGATTCGATTAAGATATCGTGAATTCGAAAGAACTAAGTGCATTGTGTTAATATCCAAGCAAGGATAAGCAATAGAAAAAACGAAATTTTCGCGATTCGATTAAGATATCGTGAATTTGAAAGAACGAAGTGTGCAACATCGGGAAAGTGCGAAAAAGTACAATCCTAAACAACAAAAATCTAAAATCATATTCTTGAAGTGCATTAAGAGTGCGCGTATCAGATTTAACAATTAACTTCGATTTACACCAGGCATGTCAAACTCGCGGCCCGCGGGCCGCATGCGGCCCACATCAAATATTTTTGCGGCCCAATCTTAAATTTACAACTTGCAGATATTTTCCAATTTTGCACATTAAATTTTTCTCCAAACGAACAAAAATACATTTATGAACACACTTAAAACAAACCGGGGAATCCCATGAAAATGTTTTTAATTTTTTCATTTCAACACCGTAAATTGTACGCATGCACACAGACAATGAAAACATAAAAATGGCTGTAAGGAGCTGTTGGTAAGAATGAGATAGACAGATTTCGTTTGATTTTAAGTGACGATTTTTGGGAAAACTTCTGTGAGGTGGGGAGTTTGTTTATTTGTAGAAAAAAAATTGGGAAACAGTCATTCAAGTTAATAAATTTATATTTGGCTTCCTTGTTTGAAGTATTCGTAATAGAATTTTTCATAATTTATATCAGAATTTTGTAATTGGTTCGGTATGTCTTTTTCAAAACCAAGTGGTAGTAAATCCAAACGAAAAATTTGTGATGAACATCGAAATTTTCAAGAAAAGTGGGAACTAGAATACTTTTGTTGTGAAGTGAATAATAAAATAATTTGTTTAATATGCAATAACCACATTAGTGTTCCAAAGTTATACAACATAAAGCGTCACTATGAACAACATAAATCTAAATATGACAGCTATGAAGGAATTATAAGGCAACAAAAACTAAAAGAGTTAAAGCTAGAACTGAAAAAACAACAGCACAAGTTTTTCAAGAAAGTGAAGCGGCGGTACATGCAAGTTACGTTTTGTCGGAGTTGATAGCCAAACACTCGAAACCTTTTACAGAAGGTGATTTCATCAAGGAATGTATGATAAAAGCTGCAGAAATTGTTTGTCCTGAAAGTGTGAAGGCTTTTCAAGTAATCTCTTTATCACGAAATACAGTTGCAGAAAGAGTTACCGATTTGGCTAGCAATATAACTGATCAGATCAAAGAAAAGTCAACAAGTGTTGAAGCTTATTCGATTGCCTGTGACGTAAGTACGGACATTGGAGGCAAAGCTCAATTAGATGTGTTTCTTCGTGCTTGTGACACGAATTTCAATGTTTTTGAGGAGTTATTGGAACTAGTACCGATGCATGGGACTACAACAGGGAAAGACATATTTAAATGTGTTTATGAACTTCTCCAAACATACAATCTTGCCCTGTCCAAATTGATTTCTGTTGCAACAGATGGTGCTCCTTCAATGACTGGAAAAAACAACGGTTTTGTAGCAATATTACAAAGCAAAATCGGTGAATCTTATCACGAATCAAACATTCATCACACGCATTGTATTATCCACCAGGAGGTTTTGTGCACAAAAGTAATGAACATGGAACATGTGTTGAAACCTCTAAAAAAAATTATAAATTTTATAAAATCGCGTGGCTTAAATCAGCGTCAGTTTTCGGATTTCTTAAGTGAACAAGGAAGTGAATATTCCGGCTTAACATACTATACTGAGGTACGTTGGCTATCTTGCTCAAAGGTTCTTCAACGGTTCTGGGACTTGAAAGCAGAAATATGTCAATTTTTGATAAGTACAAATGAAGACACAAGGATGTTTCATGATTCTGTCTGGTTGCAGGATGTATCTTTCATGGTAGATATAACAAAACATCTATCCGACTTAAACTTAAAACTACAAGAAACAGATCAGATCATTACGAAAATGTGTGACCATGTTAAAGCATTCAAATGCAAGCTAGATCTTTGGGAAAAAAACTTGAGAGAAGAGAATTTGACGCATTTTCCTATATGCAATATGTATAAACTTAGTTTAAGTGAAACAGTGTCCTATTACAAATACGCAGAGAAAATTTTAAGCCTTAGAAATGAATTTGAAAAACGTTTCGCAGATTTTGAGTCTTTGAAAGACAAGTTTTCTTTATTTTCATCGATTTTTTCTATAAATATACAGTACCTAACCAAATGCAAATGGAGGTTATCGAAATCCAATGTGACTCCGATCTGAGATCTAAGTTTAATGAAGTTGGGATACCTGAATTTTACAAGTACTTGCCAGTCAGATTTGAGAAGACTCGAAGATTGGCTTATGAAATCATTTGTATGTTTGGAAGCACCTATCGATGCGAGCAGTTATTTTCACTGATGAAAGGAAATAAGTCACCTGTAAAATCCAGAATAACTGATTTACATTTGGGGTCTGTTCTAAAAGTAATACCTGCCAACAAAATTTCACCACAAGTTGAGAAGATGGTAACAGAAAAGAGATGCCAAGTGTCTGCCAGAAAAAATTAATATTGCTATTGTTCTTCTTCTTTTTCTTTCTTTAAATAAATTTGTTTCATACAAAAATGTTTTCTTTTTTTTTTTGCGGCCCATAAAAATTTAGATCCTCCTGTTTTGGCCCGTGATAACCATTGAGTTTGACATGCTTGATTTACACAGAGCCAACAGGATGGCCCAAATGACTATAGAACAGTGCCTGGAAGCACTAACGCAAATTGTAGTGAACAATAACAATGGAAACAATTTCCGTGCGCGGATTGAAAAAGAAATCCGGTATCTAAATGTATTTACGGGTGACGCCGGTACACTCCCATCATTCGCCAGTTCAGTGAATAAAATCCTCGCGAACCATACCCAGATTGAAAGACAAATCGTATATGAAGTGATATACGACACAAAAATTCAGGGCGCAGCTAAGAACATCCTGTATGCAGAACCCCCAACTGACTGGAATCAATGTCTGGAGAAGCTACGAAGACATTTTCGCCCTTCGAAGGACGAACTCACTATCACAAAAAATATTGGGTCACTTAGAGTAAGTTCTATATTAGAATTAGATATAAGACTTAAACAACTCATCGAAGAAATAGCAGAACTCGCGGCGCACAGTGTGGGAATTCGCGAATTTAGCGGAATAAAATTAATAACGCTTGCATTTTAAATTTTTTTTGTAGTTTTTTTTCTGTTTAGTTCATTGAAAATGTCTATACAATCAAATGTAACTCACATTTTGGTCATATTTGATTTAAGTTTTTGTAAAATGAGCTTTGAAGTGACAGGTTGTTTAGACCAAAAAGTACTTTTTTTTTTTAAAGTCATAATTTACAAAAAAATCTTTTGAGGAATGATGTATTGTTTAATTTTATTACAAATATGAATAAAATAAAGAAAAAAGTCAATTATTATCAGAATTTACTAGCTTTTTTTTGCAAACCGATATGTCAATGCCGTTGTTTATGAACTAAAGAAACTCCATTCTTAAAAAGGGTATTAAAACGTACAAGAAATTCTATTTCAAAGGTGGTTTTAAATTAGTTTTATTTCTAGACAATGAATTTTTTTTTTTTTATGTTGGTAGGTGTTGTATCACGAAATTTTTCTGGCATACATCATCAAGGATACCAAAAATTAAAAGAACCGAAAACTTCCTGTCGAAAAAATACAGTTTCACTGGAATAGACAATTTTTATTTACCAATTCTGTTATTTTTGTAAAATAAAAAGCAAATTTAAAACAATTTTATTTAATTGTTTTTTATATGTTTTGTTTTTATTGTGTTAACTTTACTATGATTTTAACTACATTCAACAATTCAACATATGTATTATACATATAACAAATTTTATTTACATTTTAGATTAGTTTGCAATATCCCAAATTTCAAAAACCTCAGGCTCTAAGTTACTTCGTTTTCTTTTAGGAATACACCTTAGGCTTGCTAGATATGGATCTGATGTAATAAGCAGCCTATGAAATCAAATTTTATGTAAAATACGCATAAAAAGGACTTTTGCTCTTCAAATAAAAAAATCGTTTTTTTATTTTTAAATGAATTTATTTTTGTTACTATTATTGGAACACCCTTTATCCGATATAATAGTTTTTTTATTAATTGATACGAGTAGTTTTCGTTTTTAATTTTTTAAATAACTTAGTTCTTTTTTTTTTCTTACTGCTAACTTTGAATTTGAACACCCTGTATTTTTGTTGTAATTATCAAATTCACAAAATTATTTTTTTTTGGAAAACCCCGTGAAATAAAAAAAGTTTTTTTAATTTATAACATTCTTCTTCTAACCAAATCCCAAAAAGTTATTCGATTTTAACGGTATGCCATCATTTTTTTGCTGGATAGTCATTTAAAAACATTGAAAAAAAATATATCACAACGTAATTTGGGTGTCAAATTTTAGTGATTCTTCATAGATAATAAATCAAGCTTGGCAGTAAATATTGTTTCGAGGCGCAATAACGCGGAATAACTAAAGTTTTGCTCTAATAAAGATAAAAACATCGAAAAAAAACACATTTTTTTAACTTCAATCACCAAAACAAAAATGTGAAACACCCTGTGAAATAAAAAATTACTTATATTCTTATACCTTGATATTTAGGAAATATAAAAAAAATAAAACCTTTATAAATCACACACCAAACGTACGAAAAAAAATTAAGAGCAAAGTAATCTGTTCCAGCAAATATACAGAATAAAAATCGCCAACAGCAACTTCAATGCAATTTTTTTTACATGATCCCCACCCAATAGTGCTTTTGTTATCACTTTCTACAATCTTTTAGCTTTAAGAAAAACCGGTTTTGGCATCAATCGAGACTAGTCATTTTTCGAATTAAATTCAGCTAAATTCGCGAATTCCCACACTGTGCGGCGGCGGCGGCGGCGCCGTCGCAATTAGTTAGGTCGCCTGCTGACGACCAGCTGGTGGATAGGGTTAGGCTAGGTTTCGCGTTAGATACAAGTGGGAATGATAGGCGGCCATATTTAGGAAATAATATTTACGGGTTAAGGTTTTCCAGACTTTAAGATTCAGGAGCTTCGCGAACGATAGTTTGAAGGGACGTATGGAGAATAATTAAAGATTTAGGTTTAGAGTTAAAGAGTAGTAACATTAGGCAAGCTCATTTAGCAGACGGTGCAGGTGTAGGAGTTTTAGGAACAGTTAGGTTACCGATAGTTGTAGAAGACAAATCAGTTTTGATAGATTGTTTAGTTACACCCTCGCTCCCACATACTATGATACTTGGTGCGGATTTTTGGACACTAACGGGAATTGTCCCGGATCTTCGTTCTCGTATGTGGAGCTTTTCAAGCCAGGAGATGGTGGCTTCGATAGATAGCACGTCTATTACAGAAAAGTCTGAATTAGACGAGGAGCAGAGGACAGGGTTTAATATTTTAATTGAAGATATGCCAGAAGGGTTAGGTGTTACACATAAAGTAGAGCATATTATTAGAACGACTTTGGAACCAATCAAACAAAGGTACTATCCGGTTTCACCGGCGATGCAGATTCATATCGACAAATCGCTTAAGGAAATGTTAGATGAGAATGTGATTGAAAAATCAAACAGCCCTTGGGCATCCCCGATAGTTTTAATTAAGATTATAGGAAATTAAATCAGGTCACAGATAGGAAGGCTTATCCACTGCCGATAATTTCTGTAATTTGGGATAAGCTTAGGAATGCTAGGTATCTTACTTCGCTTGACATTAAGTCAGCTTATTGGCAAATTCCTATGTCGGAAGAATCTCGAAAGTTTACAGCTTTCACAGTTCCAGGTAGGGGTTTGTTTCAATTTAAACGCATGCCTTTTGGATTGCATAATGCACCTGCATTTTGCCAGAGGTTCATTGACAGCGTTTTAAGGCCAGAGCTGGAGCCATTCGTTTTCGTGTATTTGGACGATATTATTATCATTACGGAACCATTTGAAAAACACTTAGAAATTCTTAAAGAAGTTCTTAAAAGACTTCGTGAAGCAGGATTGAAAGTAGGACGGGATATATGCAACTTTTGCAGACCATCCCTGAAATTTTTAGGTAACGTAGTAGATAGAAACGGTTTACATGTTGACCCTGTAAAAGTAGAGAGTATGTTTAGGATACCTGCACCGAAAAATATTAAGGAGGTTAGGAGCTTTGTAGGGACTGTTTCGTGGTACAGGCGCTTCGTACCAAATTTCGCAACCGTGGTTAGGCCTTTAACCGATTTGCTCAAGAAAAGCAAAAAATTCGTCTGGACTGAAGAATGTGAGGACTCTTTTAGGAAAGCTAAGGAATTTTTGATAACGGCTCCAATTTTAACATGTCCCGATTTTAGTCTTCCGTTCGTGGTCCAAACAGAGGCTTCTGATTACGGCATCGGGGCCGTGCTTACACAGACTTTTGAGGAGGGGGAAAAGGTAATTTGTTACTCAAGTAGGTCTCTGAATAGGAACGAGAGGAACTATTCCACTACGGAGAAAAAGTGTTTCGCAGTTTTATGGGCAGTTGAGAAGTTGCAACCGTACATCGAAGGAGTTCGATTTACGGTCATAACAGATCATTACTCACTTGTTTGGTTGAGTAATCACAAGGACCCACAAGGAAGATAAGCGCGCTGGGCGGTACGGCTTCAGCAGTTCGATTTTAAAATCATTCACCGTAAGGGCAGAGATCATGTCGTGCCGGACATGTTATCTCGGGGAGTTCCAGTAGTGGCTGGAATTTCGGATGAGGATTTAGACCCTTGGGTGGAAAAAATGATTTCAGCTGTTGAGTCGAATCCATTAAATTACCCAGCTTGGAGAGTTGAGGGTGGGCGCCTGTATAAATTTGTCAAATCGACAAAGTGGTTGTAGTGGTAGGCAAACGTGATAGGTTAGGCATTTTAAAAGATAGCCATGATAGTCCGTTAGCTGGACACATGGGAGTTAGGAAAACGTTTGCGAGAGTAGGAGGTAAATACTATTGGCCAAAAATGAGAAAAGATGTCACAAATTATGTTAGAAAATGTAGTATCTGCCAAAAAATGAAGCCAGTTACCGATAAGCCAGCTGGTCTAATGACAGAAAGAAAAGGAGTTTCTTCTCCGTGGGAGATGGTAAGTGTGGATTTAGTACGACCCTTACCTAAGTCGAGTATAGGATATATGAAAGGCTCACAGCTGTACCGAACCAAGTCATTTTAAAGAAATCCAAAACTAACGCCAGGATTTCCGCAAAATTTACCTCTATTTAGAGCTGTAATGAACTACATAGTTCATTTAGAGCTACATAGTTTTATTTAGAGCTGTAATGAACTATACATTGCGGAAATTTTGGCGTTGGTTTTGGATTTTTTTAAAATGACTTGGTTCGGTATAGCTGTGAGCCCTTCATATGTGTATCGTAACAGTAGTATATTACCTTACGAAATTTCCTTTGTTGTTTGCGTTAAGGTCTGCCACTGCAAAGGCGGTGTGCAAGGAATTAGAAGACAATGTGTTCTTGTTATTTGGAGTCCCAAAATTTGTCATTTGCGACAATAGTCCTGAATTTAGAAGTAGAGAACTTAGGGTACTTTGTGAGGAATATTCATCAAAAATTAGATTTACGCCACATTACCATCCTCAGTCTAACCCCGCGGAGAGAATCAATCAAATTATCAAGACAACGTTGAGATCTTATGTTTCAGAGAATCATCGAACTTGGGATTCTCAATTAGCTAAAGTAGCTCAACATGAGGTATTAGGAGTTTCGCCTTATTATGCCAACTTTGGCAAAGAAATGTCTACTGGTGGTAGAGAAAGAATAGGAATTAGTGATCAGGTTGTAGAAAATCAGAGGGTAGAATCAGAACGTAACATAAAAGAAAGGTTTAGGATACTTAGGTCAGATATAGCTGCTAAACTCAAAACAGCATCCAAGAAATCTGCAGAGGCCTACAACCTTAGGAGGAGAGATATTCAATATCTTCCAAATGACGTTGTGTGGCGCAGGAATTTCGATTTGTCAAACGCGGCAAATTACTCTGCGGCAAAACTAGCACCGAAATACGTCGGTCCATTTAAAATCCGAAAACGGTTATCTCCTTGGACGTATGTTCTTGAAGATGATAACGGAAAAGATCGTGGCACTTGGCACACAAAAGATCTTAAACCTTTTAATGGTCATTTTGAAAATAATTGAGTCTAAAAAGTCCCTAGTAGAGTAAAGTTTTTTTTGTTTTTTTTTTCTTCAATTTTGGTTTACTTTTTTTTGTAATATACTGCCATATTTGGCCTGATGGGTTCCCTTATTGTACCTTTACCAAGTTCAACCGTAAGAAATGGTTTACTTTTTTTTGAAAAAAAGGTAAACATTTCTGAGGAGAAAAGGGTGGAGTTTGTCACGGTAAAATTTACCGCAACAAAAATCGCTCTTTCAAGCTTCCAAAGTCCTTGTTCCCACCTTTTTCATTTATTCTCCCCCCCCCCCTACAGGTGTTTGTTTCAATATACTGAGAGAGAGAAGGGCAGCCTTGGTCCATCAGCCATCGGTTCACTCTCTCAGTATCTTGAGAAAACAAAAATTTTTAACTTCTATCCATAAAGTGGTTGATGGATCCACTTCCACCACAGACGGGCGGGCGGTCTGTTTCGATCCAAAAGAGCGCGAGCGACAACTAGTTCCCGAGAGTGAGAAGTGACTCATAAGAGAATGGCTGAGTGCCAAACTGATTTTCAACAACCTTCTGAAAATGATTAATAACTTAAACTTGATTTTTGTTAAAAATGGAACGCTATACGCTTATCCCTAATCACAAAATCTAACAAAAGTCTACCGAAGTAGTTTTTTTTTGTAACTCGCGTGTAAGAAAATAGCTGCCAATTTTTCCCTCGGAAATTTTTATAATTATTGGTCATTAAATAATTCGCTCCGTGAGTTTTCTCTTTACTTTTATCAAATGTCTATATGTAGAGATTGGAGGGGACAAATGTATTCAAGAAATCGAAATTTCGAAATTTTGAATGGTTCATGATTTGTTTTTTTTTTTTTTGGTGTTGCTTTCTCTTGAAAAAAATAGTGGGAAAATGACTGAATGCGTTCATTGAATTTGACGCCCCTGGCAGTAAAACCAGCGGTCGGTGAATTTAACAAAGGCAGCGCATAGAAAGGTTAGTGTGCGTATAAGCAGGACCGCTGGCTTTCAAAAACGAGAGCGCATCTCAGCAAATTAGCTGAATGTGGCTTACAATGACATGATTGAAATCCGCGGATTCCAATTGGCTGAAAGCACAAGGGTTAAAAGTTAAAAAGGTCCGAAGAGACATCGAAAAATCTAGATGGACACTTCTTAACTGGAGAGCATAGCGAAAAGAGTGGATAATTTAGAGAAAGCGATAGAAAAGAAATAGATTGTGAAAAATTCGAAATTTTGGAAAAGGTCTGCATTTAGAGAGCAAAAGTAAGGAGGAAAACACGTAAAGAAGAAGGAAAAGACGTAAAACAGAAAAGTTCTGAAGGAAGGAAAAATTGTGGCAAAAGATAAGTAGAGTGTTTATTTTATTTTGCTCCATCATTGTTTCTTTTGTGCGTTAATCAGAATTCTATTTAGTTTAAATTCATTATTTCAAACGGTTGACTTTTGTTTCGCGATATTTTTCCTGAAATTGCAGGACGCGCGACCCGTTAATTAAACCTGTTGTTAGTTCGGGACAAAGTAATAGCGGTCCATTTTGTGCTATTCCATATTAACGATGTTCAGTAATTTGATTGAAAAGATTTTGGGTTTTTACCCTATATTATATAAAGGTTTCCCAAACAATAAACCCCTTTTTAACTTCCATTGTGGGAGCACAAAAACTTTTTTTTATCTTCTTTAAAATTGCTTTCACCGTCGGTTCTGCTCCGAAGGTTTGTAATTTCCTTATTTCAACAAAAATTACTGGCGCCCTTTTAACTTTCAGGTACTACGCCCCTGCGGCAATAAATGTTGCAAAGTTAAAATATTCAATTTTCATCAGTATACATAATCCAACTGATAACACAATTAATTGGTTGAACCCACCCCTTTCTCTGAGCTAGTCGTGGTGGTATAGCTTGAACCAATTCAGTTGGCCAACGGTCGGTTGCGCAGAGAGAGGATTTAAGAGAACAAAAATGGTGCGCAAGATATTTAATGAGTAAAGATTTCTCCTTAAATCTTACAGTGCCTAACTCAACTTTGCTTTGACAAATAGATTATTGTTTATTTCTATGTTTTATGATTTGTGGCTTAGCAACAGAAAGGTTCCGGAGGCGTTATGTTTATATTTATTTTATGGTGTTAGTGTTTATTTGATGTATGTATTTATTATTTTTTGACCTGTGGGGTTTTGGGATTAATTGTAGATTAGTGTTAATTAGTTAGATTAGTGTTTACGAGTTTGAATAATTTTTACCTACGAGTTTTTAAGAATTTATTTTACCTTAAAATAATTATTATAAATGTGTACTTCAGAAATAAATATAAAACATAATAATAAAATAAAAACAATATAAATAAGAATAATATAATTTAAATAATAAATGTACATTTACATATACTTAGTCTTAAGATCTAATGTCGTTTTCATAGTCGGTTGAAGAATCGTCACCTGGATTAATTATAATTGAATCCGAAATTGTGTCCCACGTCAAGACGTGAGAGAAGTATTCTTCCTCAGTTCTTATGGCTTTTTCACACACTTTTCGCCAGTCTTCAGCCGTTATTTTTGAAAATTCTTCCTCTGCCAATTTTTGAACATCCAATAAATTGAATGTTGTGTTTCGTGAACCTACTCTTGCCTTGACAGTTGCCCAGGGATTGAGATCTGGATGATAGGGTGGTAAACGTAGAACTTCATTTCCCATGCTTTGAATGATATCGTCAATCTTATGCTTTAGGTTGTGTGTAGCTCGGTGTCCTTTTATTAACTCATACAGTTCAAGTTTCAACATCTGTATAGTATGCGGAATATTGTTTTCGGTTAGCCATTGTATCATCTCGGATTTCTTGCTAGCAGAAGTAATTTGTTTTTATTCTAATTTATTGTGGTACGTGGCGTTGTCCATTACAATAACTGAAGGTTCCTCCAAGTTATTCAAAACTTGTTCTTGGATCCATTTGCAGAAATTTTCGAAGTTCATGTCATCGTGATAGTCTCCCGTTTTCGTTCCAGATTTGAATAAAAGTAAGGAGTTTTTCACGAAACCTTTTTCACCACCTGCATGCGCCTTTATTACACTCTTTCCCTTTGAAATTGGCGTCTTCAACCCACTGCTACTGTCATCAGTCCAAGCCCGTGGCCTTGTATGTGAGCTATGAATATAGCTTTCGTCCAAATAAATGATATCATATTCTTTTGTTCTGTATTCCGGATTTTTCTCAGATACTTCACTCGCATAAGTTTAATATCATTTCTTTCACAGAGAAGTTTCCGGTTGTTTTGAGTTTTTTTGTAGCTAAATCCGTTTCTTCTTAGAATCCTGTTGAGAGACGTAATACTTAAGTTAAACTCCAGATCTTCCTCTCGTTGTCTCAGCATTTTTAAGGACATCATCATTTTTTCCTCCTGGTGGAAGTTGTGCATTATACGCCGAATAGCTGCGATGTCAAATTCGTCTAGTCCAGTTTTCCACTTCGTATGCTTCACTTTTTTATTTGGTGACTGCACAACTCCTGTCTCTTCGTATTCCTTAATAATCCTTCTGATTGAACGTTCAGAAAATCCAGTAGTTTCCACTGTTTGCGTTGTTGCATAACTTACAGGATTTTCAAGAAACGAATTTTTTGCTTCTTTCAGTTTGTCATTATATATCTTAACAACTTTATTACGCGCCTGGCTTCCAGTAGGTTTTCCTTTTGTAAATAGATCCATTAAAATTTCTTTTAAATGTATTTCAATGTATTATTCTTGGTTGTTTTTTAAACTGAATTGCAAAACAAAGCAAATATCATTTAAATACGTTAATTCCCTCTGATGCAAAAATTCATTCTTAAAAACTCGTTGGTAAAAATTGTTCAAACTCGTAAACACTAATCTAACTAATTAACACTAATGTGCAATTAATCCTCCCAACCCCACAGGTCAAAAAAAAATATATCAAAATACACTAACGCCATTAAATAAATATAAACACAACGCCCCCGAAACCTTTCTGTTACAAATCATAAAACATAGAAATAAACAATAATCCCTACACTTTTCGTCATTAATCCTACATATGTCGCAGCTTGCAGGTAGCTTTTTTGTCTAACCCAATTGCATTTTGCAATAGACTTATTTTTTATTATAGGTGCACTGAAATTTGTCCCAATAATAAAAAAAAATTATTAATTTTATTTTTTTCGAAGTAAAGTTTAAACCTAAAAATCTTTTCTTTTTATCTCACCAGAGATGAAATAGTTTTTTAGGCATCAACCTATGAAAGAAAAATAAACCATGATCATATCTTATTCAAAGAAAGTCCATCACTGGAAATTCATTTCAATTTGACTGTGAGCGAAGCTATAAACAAAACTCACCCTCCTAAGTGCTTCAGTATGATCGCAGCAGCGTCATTGACAACAACGTCGGCATGTACATCTTTGTTTTCTTTTTTTTCAGTGATTTTTCTGTCTCTTTAAGAATTAAAGAGCAGAGCAGAGAAATTTAAAGAGACGTGCGCAGTAGAATTGCCAACTGAATTGGTTCAAGCTATAGCATTCCAATCGCTACCTGTTGCACTCGGTTCGAACATTGTTTCGTTTTTTTTTTTTTTCTCTCATTCTCTTTGGCTTGACATTCGTCTTACAAGAAACAAATTATCGTAGTTAAGGGTAGGTCTACCTCAGAAGCAAACTCAAATCTCATGTAAAAACGTGTACATGTATTGGTGCACAAATATGGCTCTCTTAGTTAAGAATTTTTGTGTTTAGAAATTAGAAAATAAATTTAGCTCGTCTCGTCTCTTCAGGATACCTCTTTTTTCGCATCACGCATAGAGATAGAGAAAGATGGAATAGAATATCAAAAAAAAATAACAAAAAACGGGAACAAGGCACGAGTGGCAAGCTGGCAAGCCGCACAGGCAGCGCACAAGCATTTGATTTTGAATTGACTCGGATTGCGCACAAGATAAATGAAAGTTTTTTTTTCCTTTTGTATTTTGGGTAGAAAAAATAATTTTTCGTGAATCGTGATTGTTTGAGGTTTAGGAAAGGCAAATTGAGTTTTTTGCATTCAGCGCTCACAATTAGACACAATAATAGACGGTTTGTTTTCTGTTTTATTTTTGGTTGCAGGTGAATTGAAACTTTTTGCATTTAGGTAGATAGCGTTTTTATTCTTTGCGTATTTATACAAGGTTAATCTGTTGGTTCTAGGACTTTTACTTTTCAGGATATTTAAAAAAATAAAAAAAAGGGAGCACAGATTTAGACATTAGGAACCCGGGGAATTTGCTCTGATATTTATAATTTATTTTTAATGTAGACAATTAATTTTAGGAAAAAGTTCACAATCCAAAAATTGCTCAACTAAAAAAATTATTAAATTTCCTAACCCAAGTAAATTAATACACTTTCAAAAATAATAATGGTAACTATGTACCTATACCTATAAATGTTCTTTTGAGTCTTTTTCAAAGGGCTGTAACTCTGCGAAATATGATTTAATAAAATTAATGAGTGCAAAGAAATATAGCTTCAGATTAAAAAGTGGTTCCGTCTTTGACTACTAATTTACATGTAAAAATTGACAACATAAAAGGTAAATTGGGCAGTTTTGAAAACATGAATAAATTCGTTATAGATAATGGATTCTTGGAAACAATTTATGGAGATACATAATTGATTTTTTACAATTCACCGTTCATTTAAGAAAAGTGGAGAACTGTTTTTTAAAGAAACAGATTATCAATTTTGAAATTGGTTGATCAAACCGTTCGTTTATTATCTATTGTTCCTGAATATTATGTACCTAATCATCAAAATAAAAACAATGATAACAATTTTCGTAGTTTTGCATTTGTTACACATCTTAGACTTGAAATCCTTATCAGCGTTACCACTTCCGGAAAAAAATGGAAGGAGATTTGAAGAAAAAAGTGAAGTAAATTGGGAAAAATCGAAGTAGATTTTAAAATGACTTTTTACTTGCTTTTAGACAAATCTGAACTGGGAATTTTCATAAGTTGACATTACAACACAAAAGAGTAATGATTCCGTCTATCTGCAACTCTGTAAGCAATCTGTAGCCTAGAGGAGAAATTGAAATGGTTTGTTTTACTTTAGCTCGGTTACTTCCATACAGCCATTATGAAATATTATAATTATTTTGAAAACGGCTCTAATGCTTTTTTCTTAAATTATGTATAGATAACTGTACCAACAATGCAGTCCACACTTTGGTAAAAAATAAATGCTATTATCGGTACCTGTCATAGAACCTTCTTTTTATTTTCTACTTTTTCATTTGCGACTCTTCCGATTTCGATCAAAATTTTTACATCGCAGATTCTTTGATTTTGAAATAATATTGTATACGACAAATGTTTTCCAAAATGTATACTTTTAAATACTTAAAATTGTCAATACATTTCTTTAAATTTTAAAGAAAATTGTGTAAAAAAATTTAATTTAATTTAATTAATAAAACATTCTTTTATAAAAAATAACATTAAAATTACTATATTTAAATATAGTTTAATTTTAAATTAAAAACACAAGCGAAATTTTCATACATAGGATTCATGTACACATCAGTGTGTTGAGTTCCTATGCTTTTAAATTTACTTATTTGTGTATTTTTATTGTTTTGATATTTTTTTTTTGTGATTCGATGAATCTCTTCTTCGTTGGATTAGAAATTACCTTTCGGACCGTTTACTAAAAGTAGTTTTGGACGGTTTCAAATCTGATATTGGGCATTAAATCCCTAGAATCACGACGTATTTATTTCGGTGTAATGCTTGTCAGAGATTTAATAAATTATAAAATCAATTGCCCTTACTTGCTTACTTGATTGGCTTTCATGTTCCTTGTCGTGAATTACGTAATAATCGTTCATTTTGTGTACCCTTTCATAGGGTCAATTATGGAATCAATGAACTCTTAACTCGCTGTTAAAGACAAGCTAATTCTGTTTGTAATGCTATTGATTTTAATTTATATTTAAGTAGGGACTGTTTTAAAAAAAATTGTTATTAATAATAAAGTTCGGTGGTTAATGTTAATTGTACATTCTATTTTTGTTTTGTTTTATTTATTATTATTTATATAAATTTACTATTGTTCTAAGTAGTCTTTAAGAGCTGCGTCTCTGCTTGATGAATAAATAAATAAATGAATGCTGGTGTGCCCCAGGGGTCCGTTTTGTCTCCGACAGTTTCTGAATATTATTCCGCTTAATTGTTTTGCTGACGACAGTAACCTCAGCTTTTCATATTCGTTTTTAGATTCACATCCTTGTCCTTCGGATGTGGACTACCAACGGCAGCGTATGATAAGCTCATTAAATTCTGATCTTGATAGCATTGTCCAATGGGGAATCAAAAAACGTATAGAATTTCAAGCTTCGAAAACTCAATGATGTTTGGCACTTGCATTGAGGAAACTGAACAACTCTCTGTGCTCGGTATGTGCATTACAGACCACCTTGTATTGAATGATCACATATTCGACGTGGCCAAAAACGCTGTCAAGTGTTTAGGTTTCCTTCGACGTTGCAAGAAATTTTTTACACCTACTAATCTGGCTGTAATCTATAAGGCCTATATGCGTCCAAAGCTCGAGTGCAATTCCCACAAGGCAGGTGCTCTAAAACCCCTCTTTAGTCTCTTGCACAGAATTCAGAACAGAGCTCTAAAAATTATAGGCGGCCGTTGTCCAACTGAAAAATTTGAATCTCTCGAGCACCGCCGCAATTTTCATAAACAGTGCTCTAGTGAAGTAGCCAGTTGCGTTTTCCCCCTCAAACAATTCAACCGTAATACCCGTACTTCTAGGACTGCTCATCATTTTACCCTTCGGCCCAATTTCGGACGTACTGTCAAGTACAGTGATTCTTTTTTTAGCCGCACTACACGAATCTGGAATGCTTTACCTGGCTCAATATTTCCCACTCATTGTAATGTGCAGACATTAAAAACCAATGTGTATCGGTCAGGGGTGAACGCAGAAAAAAATTTCGGGGAGGGTTTTCAAAAAAATATGAGATTTTCATAAATAAATTATTTCCGGAATTTATTAATACGTGAAATCATATCTTGTTGTACTTTTGCGATCATATACGAAAAAGAGTTATCCGCAAACATAAGGACACTCAACTGGTGCCTACGTTAACTACTATACTACATAATTATAACGCTTCCAGAAGGTGCTTATGGGCTACTCATCAGTAACTGTAACTTTCGAACAAACGAAATGAGTTAGTTTTTTTTTTTTTTGCTGCAATGCAACACACTCCGACCTTGGAGCCATCAAAAACTCAAACTTGCTCCGTTACTGCCCATATTCATAATAGGACAGTTTCGTTAAAATACGAAGACACAAAATAAAATGCACGACTGGGTCGCACGAACTTGCTTTTATGTGAAAAGTTCAAAAATTAATATTTCTAGAGAAAAAATGTTCATAAGCAAAAAATTCATTTTTTTAAATGACTAAAAACACTCCTTAAGTTATTGTTTTATAAATAGTAGTTTAGTGGTAAGAGCTAAACACATAATGTGTTTTAAAAAAGATTTTTAAAACATAGGTATTTAAGAAAAAATTTTGGTACGCCAATTTTAACTAGAAGCTTCTCTTTACAAAATTTAATTGAAATCCGTTCTGCCTATTATGACAAATTCAAAATTCGAAAAACTGGTTTTGTGGTAGGTACACTCAGTAATGTTTTAATTTAATTTCTTTTTATTAAATTAAAATTAAAATTTAACAAAATTCTCGGAGCCATTTTTGAGAAAAATACGATTTTAGAAAAAGATTTTTTAACACTTGCATGGTGGGTACCTTAATTTTTAGTTAAAACAATTTTTTCCCTCAGATCTTGTAGATTATATTAGGAAACTTTTATTTTTTCAAGGTTAAAAAATCGAGCAGGGGTTTTCGGAATATTGAGTTCCCAAAAAAAAATAATTGGCGTTTTTCTTTTTTCAGTCAGAGTAGAGCACTGAACAGAGCATGAGCATGTCAAACATGCTCTGAACTTTCTTCGAATCGAGTGTGTTTTAAGAGCTCTGAATTATTTTATAAACACACTCGAGTTTTTGAGTTTTTTTTTCTGTCTGTCAGAATGATTTCAGCATTTAACTCTGTCTAGTCAGCTATTTTATACCGAGCTCATAGAGTGCGTTCTGGCTCTGAACAATCTCTGAACACGCTCTCAACGAAAAAAGAAACACAATCTTTGAACTGTTATACACTCTGAGCTAAAAAAGAAACACGATATTTTGTTTGACAGTTCAGGTACTACCCTGAACTAAAAAAGAAAAACGCTCAATATTTAAAATTTGGAGGAGCTTCATAATGATTAAAATCGGTTGTACTGTTTTCGAGAAAATAAAAAACAAACAAAATAAAATGGTTCCAAGAGGGCTTCCAAAAGATGATTCGTACCGTTATTTTTGGTTTTAAAAAAAGGAAAATTCAACGAAAATCAGCCAATGCTCTTAGGCCGTAGTCGTAGAGACAGACAGACAGAATTTCGATACCCACTTTTTCTTCCCTATCATCGTAATGCCAACTTTTATAAAAATCTTGAGTTCGATTTATTTTACGAATGCATTACTTGCCTTATACTTAGTACATATAAGTCATAAGAAAAATGCAGAGAACCGATAAAGGGAAACACAAAACTTCTAATAATCAATTGAACTTACATTAATATTAATATGGCACGAAAATAGCACTTTGTTTCTTTTTTTTTTTACCAAAATGAACTCTTATTTTTTGGTTGTTTCGGGGGGGGGGGGGGGGGTTTAACCCCTAAAACCTCTACCTGCGTTCGCCCCTGGTATCGGTATATCCTTTCTCATCCTATCCTACTTTCCTCATTTCTTGCACTGTGTTTAACATTTTAATTTTATTCATAACCCCTTGACCTTGAGTGCGCGTTTAATGTAAAAAAAAATACTACCTAGAGTGAAATAGAGAAAAAGAAGTAGATTTGGACTTTTTTTTGTAAAATTGAAGTAGGTTGAAACAGAGATTTTTAAAATGAGGTAGATTTCAGTATTTGGCTGATGGTGCGAAGTAAGAAGTAGATTTTAAATATTTTGAAAAAAAGAACTATATCTACTATAATTGAAGTAAAATGGTGCCACTGGTTCCCATTAGCTGAAACAAATTTTGTAGAAAAAGTTTGTCAATTTTATTTCCAATAACATCATTGTATTTTAATTTTACTTTGTATACTAATATACTAATTTTAAGCTTCTATTTTACTAAGCAAAAACTAAAAATGCATTTTATATAAAAACTGATCTTATTAAAAAAAAAAAAAACAATTTCATTAAGTCATTTCGAAATTATTCACAATTTGTCAACTACCAACGCAACAATTGGTGGTCGTAAGTAAAACGTGTTAGAAAAAAATGTTGATGGGCAGATATGTACAGATAACCGGCTAAGCTTTAATAAAAACGAACTTAATATTAGTTTTTGAAACATGTCAAAATCTTCATCGAAAAAAAAAAACAAAAAATGTGCTCTTATTTTTATATCATTTTTTAATTTTGACACCAACAACATTATTGGAAAACTAATACTTGTTTTTTTTTACAAATTAAAAACTAAGTGATAATGAATATATGAACATACATACATATATATATTATATTAAGGTTGTTCTTATTATATTATATTATATTATATTATATTGAAATAAAAGAGACAACTCTTCCTATGTAAAACCAACAAAAATATATAAAAGAAGCCCACTTCCCATATTCTTTCTACATACTTTCACCATTCTTCTACCAGTGGAATACGTCACCACCGAAAACAAAAAGTGATCGAATTTTCCTTCTTAACTTATTTATATAAATATGTACATAGGTATTTAGATTAATAGATACCTGCATAATATTGTACATAATATTTTGGCGCCATCCACTTGCCATATCCCTTGGTTGTTGCGTATTCGCTTACAGTGAAATGCAATTTGCGTTCATTCACAGGATTAACATTAACTTATCTAATATATTTTTGATACATCCATTACCTACCTACGCAAAATTAAATCAAAACAATCCTTACGATACCAAATCAATACAAGGCGTTGCACCTCTACATACATTACCTACCTACCGGAAAAAACAACACGAAATCTATTGTAGATACTTATATGCATATGTATCTTATTCTATACACAACATCGCAGATTTCCTTTCTTCCATCATGTACACACCCTTTGGCAAAAAAAATGAAGATCACTATGCATCGCAATTTATTACTATGTGTGTACCTAAAATGGCTTTCCATAGAAGAAAAAAAAAACCAGTAGAATGATGATAGATCGCAAATAAAAAATACAAAAAAAACAAAATTTATGAAAGCGAATGTGTGATAACCTATGTACTTATATTCTTTTTTATACATACACAAAAAACATTTTTCCACCCTACCTCCGACAATGTGGAATCACAGGTAATTATATATAATATATATATATATATATAATATAATTATCTGTGGTGGAATGGTCATTGCATCATACTCGTATACCTACTAAAAACAATCATTTCTCACACGTTTTTCTTATTTTTTCTGTTCTTGTAATACGAGATGCAAGATGACAAGTCATAAACAAGAATAAAAAACTAGGTAAATGAGCCCAGACAAAAAAAAAGAATCAAGAGAGCGGATGGGCAGACAAAATTCTTTTGCACAGAGAATACGAAACCTTCTATTTCAAAGCGCTGATATTGCAGTGGCATTCTTGTGAACTGAAAACTTACTTGTGTGCGTGTGGAAAGGAACTTTTTGTTAAAAAATGCAAAATAGACCTCTTTTATAAAAATAAAATTAAATAAATATTGAGTGAAAAAAGTATTTTGTATTTTTGAATTTAGTAAATAAAATATCAAACAAAAATAAAAAAATATGTGAGAACTGTATTGTCAATACTTTTCTTGCAAATGCATTACAAATACTGTCATATTGAATTGCATTTTTATGAACTTTAGATGAGTTTAATTAAATTTTTAAGACCGATACGCTGTTCAGAGAATATAAATCTTTGATTAAAAAATTATTTCCAAAAATTAAAAAATATAACTCTCAATTTCCCAGGGTAGAGAACAAAATATTTGTAAAAAAATGTATATTTTTTGACTTTTGTTAGTAAAAAGTTACTGTAAAAATAAAAAAAAATAAAAAAAAAATATTAACGTAATTGCACATACTTATTGGCTTTATATAAGAATGAATTTTACTTCGTTATCTTTTATACTTATGAAGTTTTATCCAGTAGAGCATTCATACCACTATGAAAATTTCCTTCGTTTTTCATAGTTTTGTATATTTTTTTTGAATAAATAATAAAACAGAATAAAAAAAGAAGACCGATACATGATTTGGGAATATGTTGTTTCTATAACAAAAATATAAAAAAAAATAAAAAAGTAATATTTTCGGAATTTCCCTATCATTTGAATAAGGACCTTACTAAAATGTATGATTTTTCCACTTGTGTGGCAGTTTTAAGGCACACAATATTTTTATATTTTTTTCAAAACTGCAAAAGTATTTTGACTAACATTTTTCTAATCGATGACCGTTTATTTCATTGAAATATTCGTTAAATTGTGAAAGTTATACAGCTTAGCGCAAAAGTCTAACCTATTTTTTCAATGGACACCTACTCTTAAGTTGTTTGCGTCGTCGGTCGGTGGTAAAATTAATACCCAATTTGATTAAATGTTAATAATCTATACTATTATATAAAAGCGAACCCATTTTAAAGTTTGTTACTCACGATCTCAGAAAATAGTCAACCGATTTATTTGAAATAAATTTTATTATTTTTTATATTGTTATAAGAGTGTTTATGGCTATAATTTTTTTTCATTAATAATTTGTCAAACTTAAATATTATTAATTTTACATTTTTTGTCCATTTTTTTCATTAGTTGACTTATACAACCACTCATATCTTAAAACCTATACAATAATCGACAAAGATTAGCATTGCTTCATAAAGTCAATATTGTTACCCCTTCGGGTAGGGGTTAAGAATTTACCCGAAGTAAGGCATGCTTGTCGTAAAAGGCGACTAAAATCCAACCTCCGTATACTGAGAACAACGTATACAAATTATGCAATGGAAAAAACAAAAAGATTGATTACCCCAGGTGGAAAGCCAGCTTCTCTGGCAAATCCATCCTCTTCGGAGGCAGGCTCTACGGATTCTGGGGAGAGCCATTTATTGCATTTAATAAATCCTTTCGCGAAAGCGCATAAGGTCACTCGATCACCTCCATCTGTATCGAGCGTTTCCGGTAGAAAGAGTCCACCGGTTGTGCCAAAAGGCACCAAAAGCGACTCAGCGAAAACAAACAGCTCTGAGCACGAAAATTGTGAATTGAAAAAGAAGCTTGATGAAATGATAAGACTCTACCAAGAGCTTAAAAAAGAAGTCGAAAGTCTTCGCGAAGAAAATACCATATTAAAAAGTTCGCAAAACTTCAAAATAAATGCTACTAGTCCAAAACGGCACGAATACGAAACCGATGAAGATGAACTAGCTCGGGAAACCGAAAGAAGACCCGGTAAAAAACGGAAAGCTCAACATTCGCCTGAGCTTCAAATACAGCGAAAACAGAAAAATAGTACAAGGAAAGATAAGTTCTCCGCGAATGAGAAACTCCCACCACCGATAAACATCGTTGGTCAAGCGGATTACAACAAAATTCTTCCAATACTAAGAGAAACAGCGCAGGCAAATTTTAAAGCTACATCGACTCATAATAACACGTGGAAAATTAACGTGAATGATTCTGATTCATATAGAAAGCTATCAAAAAAACTCAGCGACGAAAAAATTGAATGGTACAGTTATTCAATTAAAGAAGAAAGACCTTTACGCGTCGTTGCTAGAGGACTTCATCCCTCTTGTTCGAAAGAAGACATCATTTCGGACCTAAAAACCAAAGGATTTATGATTCTTGAAGCGACAAATCTTTTAAAACGCGAAAAAACACAGTCGAAAGAAGTAGAAACCGCTTATACTAAACGCGCTCTTCCGCTTTTTATGCTAAGTTTCGACAAAAATGAAAATGTAGACAATGTTTATAATATTAAAACCATAATGAATATTGTTGTAAAAGTTGAACCTCTTCGGAAGAACAAACGACTTGTTCCTCAATGCAAGCGCTGTCAAGGTTTTAACCACACTGCAGCGTATTGTCAGAAAGACCCTGTTTGCGTAAAATGCGCGCAAAAACATATGACCGATGAATGCCGTCTTAAAAGAGAAGCTCCGGCTATATGCGCGAATTGTAAAGGTAATCATCCAGCAAATTACCGTGGCTGTGAGGTCGCTAAAGAAATTCTAAAGAGGCGCCAAGAATTTAACAAGAAAACTAAAAAAAATGCCTCAAAGATAAACGAAGATCCAAAAATAAAAACGAATACTAATACTCAAGCGACGAGTAAAACTGACAGGAAAGATAGTAAAGTTACTATACCCTCAGAAAACATAAAAATAACAAAGACGAACATAAAACCGAAAAAGACGTACGCTCAAGTCACAGCGCCTGAGAAACTTAAAATTAATAAACCTGACTCCGTTCAAAATGTGTTGTCCCTTATAATTGAACGGTTAGAAGAACAAGGGAGAATTAATACAATTATTTTTGAGAAACTGGACAAATTTGAGTCGGCGGCTCTTAAAACACCAAATTTATTGTAAACATGGATCAGTCGTCAGAAAAACTCAAAATAATAACATGGAACGCGAACGGACTTACTCCAAAAATTGAAGAACTAGAAACAGTTCTTCTTAATGAAAAAATAGATATTTGTTTGATCTCTGAAACTCATTTGAAAAAAGACTCGAATTTAAGTATCAAAGGTTATTCGGCTTACCACGCATGTCATCCATCCGAAAGAGCAAGAGGTGGTTCTTCCGTATTTATCAGAGAAAATATCAATCATTCGTTTGAGATGAATATCGAGCTCGATGCAATGCAAGTAACTTCTATTATTTTAAAAGTTAGACACGTTCTTTTTAACATTGCGTCTATTTACTGTCCTCCTCGGTCCAAGATAGACAAACAGGAGTTTAAAGAACTCTTCAATGCATTAGGTCCAACATTTATTATTGGCGGCGACTTCAATTCAAAACATACATTTTGGGGATCACGATGCATCTCGACGAAGGGTAGACAACTCTACAAAGCGGGTACTAAATGTAACGTCGAATTTTTCTCTTCAGGAAAACCAACGTATTGGCCAACCGATTCAGCAAAAACTCCCGACCTTGTCGACTTTTTCATTGCAAGAGGAATTAACAGAAAATATGTGAAAGTAGATGATAACGTCGATTTTTCTACGGATCACTCGGCCGTAATCCTAACAATAAGCAGTAACGTAATCGAAAAAGAAAAGCCCCTGTCTTTAACAAATAATAACACAAATTGGGACAAATTCAAAGAAGATTGCGAAAACAGTATTATACTGAACGTCTCCCTGCAAACTCCGTTTGAGTTAGAAGATGAAACCGACAAATTTATAAATATTATCCAAAAAGCAGCTTGGGATAATACACCGGTCTGTAGTAAAAAGTCAAGGCAATACGAAGAAAAAATTCCAGCAGATATAAAAGAATTGATTCGCGAAAAACGAAAAGCTCGAAAAACATGGCAGCACTCACGTGCTCCTCAGCATAAATGTGTAGTCAACTTTTTAACAAACAAAATCAAAAACTTGTTACGAGATTTTAAAAACAGAAAGAATTCTTCCTATCTTGAAAGCCTCACAGCAGACAAAAAAACGAATTATTCTCTTTGGAAGACGTTAAAAGGTATTAAAAAGCCTCAAAAAATGTCGGCACCGATTCGAAAAAATAATTCTGAATGGGCAAAAACTGATCAGGAAAAGGCGGATTTATTTGCTGAGTACCTCGAGGAAACGTTCAAACCATTCGATGGTCAAGAGTTTCCGACAAATGAAGGAGAGTTTCAACCAAGGCCGGACAGTTTATCTATAAGAAACATCACTTTGACTGAACTTGTCCAGGAAATAAAACGGCAGAAAAATAATAAAGCTCCTGGTTACGACCTTATTAACAGTCGTGTCCTCAAAGAGTTGCCTAAAAAAGCAATGGTTAAGCTTTTACAGCTCATTAACGCTGCTTTAAGACTTGCGTACGTACCTTCGCAGTGGAAAGTCGCCGAAGTTATTATGATCCCCAAACCGGGTAAGCCACCGAATGAGAAAAAAACGTACAGACCAATTTCTCTCTTGCCTACAACATCTAAAATATTTGAAAAATTGCTTCTTAAACGACTGTTACCATTCATTGCAGATAAACGTTTAATTCCCGAACACCAATTCGGTTTCCGGAAAAAACACTCGACAATCGATCAGGTTTTTCGGATAACTTGTGAAATTGAAAAAGCATTTGAAGAAAAGAAGATTTGCTCAACTGCATTTCTTGATGTTTCCCAAGCTTTCGACAAAGTCTGGCATGACGGGCTTAGATATAAATTAAAAGTTTTTCCAGAGCAAATATATAACCTTCTTGAATCGTACCTAGAAAATAGAATCTTTCGAGTTAAGCAAGGAACGGAGTATTCTGAGTTTAAGGAAATTAACGCTGGCGTGCCCCAGGGTAGCGTCCTTGGACCGATTCTATTTGTTCTCTATACTCGCGAAATACCCCAAACAGAAGGTACAACTTTAGCCACTTTTGCAGATGATACAGCCGTACTCGCAATATCAGATTCGATAGAAACGGCGACCTCTAAGCTTCAAATGGCATTAAATAGCATTTCAGATTGGACAAGGAAATGGCGAATTGAACTTAACGAAGCGAAATCCACGCACATAAATTTTACGTATAAAAACGTAAACACCTTACCCATCTATATTAATTCCATGCAAATTCCATATACAAATGAAGCAAAGTATCTAGGTATGACTCTAGACGCGAAACTTAAATGGAAGGCTCATGTTAAAAAGAAACGCGATGAACTCGAAAATAAACTCCGCGAATTGACATGGCTTATTGGAAGATATTCCAATCTAAGCGTGTATAACAAGCTGCTTATTTATAAGCAAGTACTGAAACCAGTTTGGACGTACGGTATACAACTTTGGGGTTGTACCAACGAAAGAAATATACAAATTTTACAAACATACCAAAACAAAGTACTTAAGACAATAGTTAATGCTCCATGGTATGTAAGAAATAGCAACTTACATAGAGACTTAAATATAGAAAGTGTAGAAAACGAAATTAAAAAATTTGCCACAGAACTAAGATCACGACTTAGAGATCATAGGAACAACGAAATCCGACAATCACTTAGCGAGACGAACGTTTTTCGGCGATTGCACCGAACAAGACCTCTTGATCTAGCGCAACAAAATTAATTTCTCCACTCGAATCTTGTGGAACTTTCAGGTCCTCCCGTTGGGGAGCTTCCTGACAAAATGCGAACGAAACTGCTGCCAAAACTACTTGTTAAGCTCGACTTAGTTGTAGTGTCTCTATAGAAGATAAGGGAGGTGTTTTTTTAGTCAGTAAAAATCTGACACTACTATAAGCATCGGGCTTATAGTGTCTTCCTGAAGATTTCTCACCTTCCTACGCAAAAAAAAAAAAAAAAAAAAAAAAAAAAATATTGTTGCGCAAATTTTAAGCCTAAAATTACTTCTTAGTTACACATATCTACAACCTGAGAAATAAATAAAAATAAATTATAAAATAACAAACTTTTTGAATTTATTTTATCCAGGAATTAGATTTCATCACAATCGCGAGGTCGCTGCTTTGTTTCATTTCAATATCATTCCAACATTTTTAATTTTCTTTTCTTCCCATGCTCTCTCTCTTAATATCTGTTCCATTTTTAATAGTTACGTTTTTTCTCTTACCTACCTACCTATATACTCAATTTTTCTGTATTGTATGATTGTATCTAACTAACCGACACACACGCATTGTTTTTACTTGCGATATAGGTACTAAGTACTATAGGGCAAGTTCTGCATTTGGAAAAAAAAATCGAACTCGAGATTTTGATCAAAGTTGACATTACGATGATAGCGAAGACGAATAAAGTGGGTCCGACAATTCCGTCTGTCTGTCTGTATGTCCGTATGTCTGTATGTCTGTACCTCGATCTAGAGCCTAAGCCACTGGAGCTATTTTCTTCAAACTCGGTACTTAAGGGTCTTCGGTGATTCCCTAGAGGAGAAATTGAATTTTTTTTTAGCTCCAAAACTAACGTACCCCCCATACAGCCGTATTCCAAACTCTAATTTATCTCGAAAACGGCTCTAACGATTTTGATAAACAAAATTAGGTATAATATTATGGATATGTACTACATTTTGGTAAAAAAAAATTTGGGGCAAAATGTTATTAACGGTACCTGTCATAGAACCGTTTTTTGGTTTTTTGACTTTCTTATCAAAGGCTCTAACGATTTTAAAAACAATTTTCAACAGGAGTCCCCTTAAGTTTAAAATAATATTGTATATAAAAATATTCGAAAAAAGCTATTTCCAAATACTATACTACTAAATACCTAAAATTTGGCATCCCAAATTGTGTTCTCGAAAAATTTTAAGGAAATTTGTTATATAAAAAATACTTTAATATTAAAAAGATTAATCAGTTGGCAATTCCATACATTTGAACATTTTTATCGTATTAAATGCATGTTTCATATTTATAAAATGTATTTTTAATTCCAAAGTACTTTTACATATGAACAAGTTTGTGCGATCCAGTCGTGCATTTTATTTCTTAAGTTACTTGAATACACTCACAAACATGAACAAACTCTTTTTTTCAAGTGAATCTAATTCGATACGGTAAGTACATATATACATATAAACTAAAATTAATATTATTATAGAAAATTTGCTCAGTCCCATTGAGAAATGTTTTCATATGTATGCTAAAATTAATATTAAAAAAATATTCGTAGTTACAATTTGCGAAGCAACGCGAGTACGGGTCGGCTAGTATTTTATATTGTTCGGTTCGCGAGTTAAAGTGCAACAAATTGTGCTAGAAAAAAAAAGAAGAAAACAAAAAGAAAAGCATAGTAAAAGAATACACAATTTTCACCAAAAATTTAAGTGGAAAAATTTGTTAAACAAAAATCTATCTGAAAAATGTGTGCATAGATTTGTATGTGTGCTATAGAATAATTCAATAAAAAAAATTGTAAAAAAATCTATCTGAAAAATTTGTGCATAGATTTGTATGTGTGCTGAAGAATAATTCAATAAAAAAAATTGTTAAAAAATCTATCTTAAATAATTTGCGCATAGATTTATATGTATGTGCTGCAAAATAATTCAGTAAAAAAAATTGTGATATGCGCTGGTAAATAAAAAAAGGGGGGTGCAAAAAAAGGTGAGATAAAAAAATATTAAACTTATAAAAAAATTGTGTTGTAACCTTCCTGCGTCCTATGTCTGACATAAGATAAGTTTAAAAAAAAAAAGGAAAAAATATAAATCTTTAATATAATGGATCAGGTAACCCAAAAAATTGTCGAATTGACAGGTGCGGTCAGGAATTTGATTGCGCAAATTGAAGGTGTTGAAAGGAGGCTCCAGAGTGTTGAGGAGAAGGCAGCTGCCATACCCCCTCCGGTAGCATCTGCGATTAGTGATCATGTTGTCGAGCTAAGTCCTCCACAAACGGAGGCTGATCTAAGAGAAATAAGCAAACTACCCGACTGTGTTAAAGAGCTGCAGGTTTTCAACGGGAACCCTACGCAGTATGTATCATGGATACATTCTGTGAAAGGGATCCTTAAAGACTATAAAATAGTAAAGTCTAAGCCTCTTTACCGTGCTATACTTCAGCACATACGGGGTAAGATTAGGGGTGCTGCTGATGCGGCACTGGTAAGCTACAACATTTTTGACGGTGACTGGCTTTGGCTTGAGATGAAGACTTGCCTATCACTGCATTACGCGGACAAGCGAGATCTGCGGATTCTCGAGCACCAGTTGAATCAGCTTGCTAAAAAAAAGCAGCAAGTTAGATGAGTTCTATGCGGCCGTTAACCACCAATTATCATTGATGGTAAACAAAATTAAAACCGAAACATATGTATAGTGCGGAAACAATAAAGGCTCTGGTAGAAACATACCGGAACTGGGCTTTGGATGGATGATGATCATCCAGAGACCTAGGACCCTTCCGGAAGCATATTCTGCTTATTTAGAAATACAGAACCTTAAATACCGAAACAATGTTACTCACTCCTCCTCTTTTGCAAATACAATAACGGCTCCTGAGAATCAAAATTTTAGAAACTCCGAGTTTAAACCCTATTTACCACCAAGAAGGCCTCAGCAGAATCCTGCAGCAAAAAATAATCGATTCACCTGGAGCTTGCCTTGAGAAAATGGTCCTCCACCAAGGCTTGGACCAAAACCGTTAGAAAAAATGGACTATGACCGAAGTATCCAAAGTAAACAGGTAGATTATGCTAAAATTATGCGATAAATTTCCTAGTAAACATCAACGCCTATACAACATTGAGGCCAACGATGAAGAGGATTTGAAGGAATACCTCGCTTCCGCGGAAGAGGCTGTTGGTGAGGAGGTAAATTTTATGACAAGGGGCCATCCAGCGTACCATACATAGAATACGCAACTAAGGATGGACCTTTGTTAAAATTTCTTGTTGATACGGGGACCAACAAAAATTTCGTAAGCTCAAAGATCAAACAGCCCACCACCTTACTTAAAAAACCGTTTACTGTACAGTCTGCTGCTCGCGAAATTAAAATATCAAGATATTTTAGGGGAAGATTCTTTGCTAATGCGGGTGATGACACATTAATCAAATTCTATGTCCTACCCGGACTTGAGTCTTTCGATGGGATTATCGGTGACGACACTCTGAAAGAACTGGAGGCCGTCATTGATAGGAAGAATAACTTACTTACAATAAAATCTAATATTAAGATACCTTTGAAAGAAAAATTATCTAAACAAATCAACCGTGTGTTTGGAGCAAATCTCCCACCAAGTTTAAAACGTAAAATTGACAGTCTAATCGTAAAGTATTCGAAACTTTTTGGCCCTATAAATGTAAGGGCAATAATCGATTTAGCAATTCAAGCCGAAATAAGAACTAATACCGCTGAGCCAATTTACACAAAAAACTACCCTTATCGAGTTAGACTGAGGCAAGTAGTTGATGACGAAATAAGAAGACTCTTGGAGGAAGGAATCATTCGTCCTTCAAGAAGCCCGTATAATTCTCCCCTCTAGATTGTACCAAAAAAGTCCAGAACAGATGGCGAGAAACAATACCGGGTAGTAATTGACTACAAGCGGCTAAATAAAGTCACAATTGCAGATACGTATCTGATACCAGATTTAAACTCAACGCTCGCCAGTATTGGCAACGCAAAATACTTTACCACCGTTTTCGGAGGTAACGAAGAAGATCATCTTAAAAGCCTTGAGATTATTCTGTCTAAGCTGGACCGGGCCAAATTAAAAGTCAATCTTGAAAAGACATACTTCATGACAACTGAGGTGGAATTCCTAGGCTATATTATCACGCCAGACGGGATACGACCCGGCACCAGAAAAGTCGAGTCCATAAAGAATATCCATTCTCATGAGAATTTAAAAGAACTCAAGTCCTTTCTAGGTTTGACTTCTTATTAAAGTCAGTTTATAAGAGATTACGCTTATCAGTCAAAGAAGGTACCCATTGAACTGAATGATGACGCCAAAAGAGCCTTTTGTGAATTAAAAACTCTTTTAACTTCTGTGGAAGTACTGGCCTTCCCTGACTTCAACGCACCCTTTAACCTAACAACCGATGCTTCAAACTACGCAATTGGAACAGTTCTATCCCAAGGTGAGATAGGTTAAGATAAACCGGTTGCATACATCTCGCGTTCCCTCAGTGAAACTGAAGAAGGTTACGCACCAAACGAGAAAGAGATGTTAGCAACCGTATGGGCGTTAGACTATTTACGATCGTATTTGTATGGTGCTAAAAAAATTAGAATTTATACTGACCATCAGCATTTAACATTTGCTTTAGGGAACTGCAACTATAACGCCAAACTTAAGCGGTGGAAAGCAAGAATTGAGGAGTATAACCGCGAGTTGATTTACCGACCTGGTAAAGTGCAACGTTGTAGCTGATGCTCTCTCTAGGCTAAAAATTAAAGAAAATCACTTGACCGATTCAGGTTATACTGAACCGGAAAGCCAAGTGAATCTAATGGAACATACTTCCTCTACCGAGGCAGCAACTGAAGGTGGTTCATCAACAGATACAATTGCAAACTATGAGTCTGAGTCCTCTACCGATCTCCCTAACGAAGAAACGACGTCTACTGAATCTGCCTCCGAAACTATGCACAGCGCAGTACAGGACTCACATGTTGAGGCACCCCTCGACGTCTTTCGGAACCAGATAATTATCAGGGTAGCTAAAGGTTTCGAGGCTTATAAAGAACGGCATCCTGGTTATTCTAGGCACCACATTGCGGTCGAGTATCTTGATAAAGAAGCCTTGACAAATATACTTAAAGCCAGACTACAACCAAATATTATCAATGGTATTAAAATTCCAGAGCTCTGTATGGAATTATTGCAAAATGTTTATCTCGAAACTTTTGTTGGCTATAAAATCAGGCTTACCCAGAGATTTGTAGAGGACGTCAATGAAGAGAATCGGATATGGGAACTCATAACTAAAGAGCATAGACGAGCCCATAGAAATGCGAGAGAGAATAAAGAACAACTTCTCGAAAAATACTATTTCCCAAAAATGAATAGCTTGATAACACGTTACGTGAATTCTTGCGACATCTGCCTCGCTAATAAGTATGATCGGCATCCTACAAACCCAGAGTTCCAACCAACCCCGATTCCATCCTACACTTGCGAGATACTGCACATGTATATTATGGAAATTCAAGGGGAAACATTTATTTCATGTATAGACAAGTTTTCTAAGTTTGCAAAACTTTTTTGCATTAGAAACAAATCTTCTCTCATTGTCCGTGACCAGCATTTTTGGGACCGTAAAGTAATGAAGAACTTTTACGATCTTGTCCCTAAGATGTATGGAAACATCTTAGGGACAATTTCCTTAGCCCTATAATGATTAACTTCATAAAGATGCTTGATATTCAAATGTATCAGACACCCGTCAACCGTAGTGAAGTTAATAGCCAAGTCAAGCGGTTTCATTCAACAATCCTCGAAATCTATCGATGTTTGAAGGCTGAATATAAAGATCTGAAATTGAAAGAACTTTTGAACATCTCTAATGACCTGTACAACAACACGGTCCACTCTGTAACTGAACGGAAGCCATCGGATATGTTCTTCAACAGAAGTGCCAGAATTAACTTTTAGAATATAGTAAACTTCAGAATAAGAGTTAATCAAGAACTAAGGGAAAAAATACGACAAAAACAAAACATCAAGAATGCATGGTACAATAAAAAGAAGTTAGGTCCCAAAAAATTCAAAAAAGGGGACAATGTTTACACTTCCTTCAAGAGGATCCAGGGCAAGCACAAGCCACTGTATCGGAAGGAAGTTGTAACGGACACAGGTCGCAAAATACAGAAGACACAAGTTAAGAATACATACAAATAAAAAAAAAGCACATGCGCAATAAACAAGCACATACGCAATAAAAAAGCACACATATAGAAAAAAGTACATAAATGAACATGTACGTATATTTTATAAAAAAAAAAAATTTGGTGGTGCAACAGCTCGGAGTGAACCAGGACTTAGTGACTTACAAAACTTCCTGTGTGCGTGTTACCAGGAAGCGTATTGCCAAACTGTATATCAGTACAGAGCTCCGACGCTCTATAATAGACTACAGAATGCTCATTCAAATTAAGAGCATACTATATACTGTGTCAGATCAAAAGCAGATTTTTCTGTGTTGGTATACATTTTACTCAGGAAACTAAGAGCAAAGTACCTGTGATTACAGAGCCATCGTTCACGTTGGTGTGGTTATTGTGTGTGGTGTGTGGTGCCGTGACATAAGGCCAAGTGACAAAAGGCCAAATTTGTTTGTGACTTAAGGCCAAACATAAAATGTTTTGTCGTTTTTCAGGATTCTAACTCCCTTTTCGGGGCTCACACCCGCTCACGCAACTCCGTTGCTCCGCTTAGGGTATGTTCAGTCGCCAGGCAGGCGCCTGTAGCAACAGTTTTCCTGAGCAGCAGTACATAACTGTTAGTTGTTTACTCCAATTAATGTAAAATACAAATATATAAGGAAGGATAACCCAAACTAAACAAAAAAAAACCTAAACAAAAGCACTAACAAAAAAAATTACTTATTAACGATTTAATGATATAACATTAACCTTTCTTATCTTTTTCCAGCATCAAATTATTTCCATAAAATTATCCTAAAAAAAAATTTTATTATTATCTAGTACAAGAATGAATTCAAATTAATTTGTTAATGTAACATGTAACTTTTTATTATATATGTTGTAGTTCGTAAGGCTAGTAGAACTTAATTTAAAATTTAACAATTATCTCTTTTTTACACAAATAAGATTAACCATTATGCTAAGAACAGTTGCTGAGGGACTTAACATCTTCAACTATAAGGCGCCAATCGTTTCACTCAAAGAAGGCAGAGGATGGATAATTGATGGCAATTTCAAGCTGGTACATGTGATTGACCTTGGATATTTTGAGGAAATGCTTGGAAAACTAGACGAAATTATAGATAACAATCTCAAAGAACAGGATCGAAAGCATTTAATCAGTATCACCTCAACTAAACTAAGGATCGTATACATACGTTTATTGAAGGGCAAATCTTTTCTGGATAGGAAGTGCCTGGAAGTGGATAGAAGGAAACCCTGACGCTCCAGATTGGGATCAGATCCTTCGAACTGAAGACAAAATTGCACTTAACAATAATCAGCAATACAAGATAAACAATAAGATCTTTGGCATTACTGCAGAAATAAGGGGAAAAACGAATATCCTCATAAGCAGAGTAAACAACGGTATAAAGGACACAATTTCCGGCAGAATTGAACAAGATATCTTGAATGAAATACTCGTTGTCAAAGGGGAAATAAATGAAATCGTCCGCGCTTGCCAGATGGCAAAAAATGGCTTGATTAACACGAATCTGTTGGATAAGGAGGAAATTGGTAGACTTGTCAATGAAATCGAGACTACCGTATTCCAACGAAATTGAAGTAATAGAATATGGGACACCAGCTGTTTTCACCAACGAGACGATGTTACTCTACTCTACTATCCATGGCTAAGGTTAGAAAAGATGAATTTAATCTCCTGCAAAAAAAAAGCATCGATCATAAAAAACAAGCAAATAGATCTTAATTTCAACTGAATGTTAGTCAATCATCAAGAGACGTACGGCATTATAGACAATTGTCAGTTCCTGAAGAAGATTGTGTGGCAAGACTACTAAAAGTAGGATCGGCAACTTGCACATACCGTACAAACACAAGAGAAGTTATTGAACTTATCAATTCAGATACTATCTTCCTAACAAATTTTAAGGGTGAGGTCAAATCAAATAATTTCCAGAGATCTCTCGAGGCGACCTTTATCCTACAGATCCAAAATGAGACGGTAGAATTGAAGAATAAAACCTTCAGAAGCCATACTATAACGGTCCTTCAAGCCTTTCCTCCGGCACTGACGAACATTACCAGGCAAGATGACAAGTTGGATCTGGGCTATGTCCACAACATTGGCCTAACAAACATTGAACGTCTAAGTAACCTTGATGAAAGATTTAAGATCTCCCTAATTACGGAGGCTACCATAGTAATATTGCTCATCTTTACCATACATTATCTTTGGCGGAAGATGCACGCAAAAATCAGCATGCTGCCCCCCTGCAACCCCCCTGATTGACACACTATAGGATTTGGGGTAGGTGCGAGGTTGGGTGCATGCAAATTTTCTTTTGCATTTACAGAATCTGTATTTAAAAAAATTCAAATTTATTCTATTTATACAATGTCTACTTAATACATATAAAATACAATAAACGATCTTGAAAACCAAAACAAACTTCCGACCATGTTCACCAATACATGGCACTATTTTTCTATCGAAAATACTGCCTAAAAAGGAAATATAAGGACGACTGGGGTTCGCAAATAATAGAGTTTTTATCAGATGTAAAAAAAGTTTACCCTTGTTATACCGATGGTGATATATGTGAGGGCTTACAGTTAAAAGACATCGATCCTCCAACCCTTCAGAGCGAAAATTTAGAAAGTGTTTTACCGCCAAAACATCCTCGGCTTTCCACCATAAACGAGTAACCCAACGAACTCGACAGTTATAGTACGGACGATGACTTTATTGACGAGACTTAGGCTAGGACCGCACTTGCGATTTTTCGTCGAGGCGATTAAAAAATCGTAGTCGCTACAAATTATTGTCATGCACGCACTTGCGATTTTTTTGCGCGCGATTATTTAATCGCAAAAAATGAAACACAATACTTCTTATGTGAGTGCACGCATTTGCTACAAATAAGTAGCGACAGAAAAATCGCTTGAAAAAATAGAACTTGTTTCATTTTTATAATCGCTACGATTTTTAAGTCGCATGTGCGTGCATTCAGATTTAAGGCCATGTGTCTTACTTTTTGCGACTAAAAAATCGTGGATTAAAAATCGCAAGTGCGTGCATGCCAATTTCTCTTTGCGACTACGATTTTTAAGTCGTAGTCATTTAAATCGCAAGTGTGGGCATATCCATTTGAGTACATATGTTTCATTTAAGTTTACGACAATCGCATCACAAGAAAAATGAAACAAATTGCGACTTTTAAATCGTCATGATTAATTGGTAGCAAGTGCGTTCATTCTCATTTAAATTCATGTGTTCTATTTTTGCGACTAAAAAATCGTGCGATTGAAATCGCAAGTGCGGTCCTAGCCTTACACAACTTTTTAATACATTTTGAACTTTTTTAACTAACTATGACTGACTAACTCCTGACTAACTGACAAAATGACTGACCCAGATGCAATTCCACCTCCTCGTGGTGCATTCTGGGTAACGCTAAATGAATTGCGGTACTGAACTAACAAAGATTCATTATGTTTACTAACATTAATCTTTAAAATGGAATCACCGTCACCACCAAAAATCAAAAAAAGTAGTTTTGGTAATTTTCGATTTTCTCAAAAACTAGAAGACATAGAACCATGTGTTTTTGTGTTTGATTAAGAACTGATATTTACATGGATCACATATAAGTTAATTTACAATTTCATTTCAAAATTTTGAAAACAATCGGTCTTAAATTTTTTTTTCACGTTTTTTTTTTATCAAAATTTGGACTTTAAATGCGAATTTCTCAAAAACCATTGGCATAAGTAATTTAATTTAAATGCACGATTATAGAACGAACAAACTTCTTCATATGCAGTATAGCACTTTATTGTAAGTGTTGCCGTTGTTTTTTAATGTATTTTTTTTTTTCACTTTAAATCATTTTTTCTAAAAGTGCCCCTACCTCCTAAACGGGAGGAGATAGACCCCCCCCCCCCCAACCATAGTAAAAAGTGCTTGTTTTTGACCCCTCTACAAAAACCCGTTATCAAATCTTGGCGGCCAAGTTATCGTACTCTCCCCAACAGGTCATACAGGAATAAACGAAAATTATGCAGGCCTAAAGAAGCTTATATACTTTAAAAACTTAAAAGAATTAATACAAAAATATATTAACAATTGAGATACATGTAATCAGGCTAAGTATGATAGGAAACCAATTAAACCAAAGTTAAAATACACCGAAACAACAAGTGATACAAATCAAATAGTACATGCAGACATTTACATTAACTCCAAAAACAACTTCTTAACTTTTACTCATAAATTCTCTAAACACATCATAATATTCCATTTAGAAGGCAGAAATAGCATTATTATCAAAGAAAAATTGCGATTTTATTTCCCCATTAAAGGTAAACCTAATAAAATAGTTCTAGATAATGAATTTCAAAGCATTAACGTCAAAGATTTCTTAAGGCAAGAAAATATCAAAGTCCACTTTACTAAATCGAATAGCCACACCGGAAACTCTGACATAGAGAGACTTCACAACACCATCAGCGAAAAAATGCGAGTTTTCTCGACAGAAAAGTCAGAATTTACAACAAAAGAAAAAAATATACATTGGTAAGTGTGTAGAATGGTACAATAAGTCAGTACATTCAGCAATTAAATTCAAACCAATACATGTTTTCGAAGGTAGAATAGACAAAGAAAAGATTAAAACGAACACAAAATATAAAAGACAAGGGCTCAAAATTTTAGACAGCCTATTATTAAGGTATTAGTATGATACTACTTAACAATTTGCTAACTTTTTAGTAGTTTACTAACTCATTCTTAATTTTAAACATTTTCTAACTAGTATCGTACTAAAAGAATTTTCTTAATAAATTGCTTCTGAACACACCTAAAACAATGACATTTGTGTAAAAAAGTAAGTACACGAACCTTTTTTGATGTTTGCAAATGTCAAAGAGTCATTTGAAGCTAGCATGATAATAAAAAAATAAAGTAGGTATTCGATTATTTTAACTTTAATAAAAGGGTAGAGAAAGTATGATGCTATATTCGATTAAAATTTGCAAATTCGTTGTTTTAACCTAGTATCATACTAAAACAGCTTTAGCATCGTACTAATTCAATTAAAATATTGCGCCATTGCTATCGACAAACTTAATACAGACAGAGAAGAATATAACGAAGAAAGAGAAGAGGAATTAGTTAGGAACTAAAAAGCACTTAGGCTAGGCATAAAGAGGAACCTAGATTTTAAAAACTTAAACTAAATACGTCCATCAAATATAAAAAGACCAAATAAATTTTCAGATCAATTGGATATTAGTTTTTCTACTACTTATAGCGAAGATGGTTAATTCAACATTGATTAGACAAAATTGAGACGAATAGCGGATTTACGGAAATTCAACTGGGAAACGTCGAAATATTTAAAAATTACAACGTTATATTACACATTACAAATCCAATTGAAATTCATAAAGTTATTTCATGTTTAGAAGAAAATCTATCAAATATCCAAATGCACTTAAATATAAATTACATACTATTATTCCACATAGGAATAAAAGAAGACTCATTAACATAGTAGGATAAGGTTTAAAATGGTTATACGGAACTATGGACGACAACGATGACAGACACTTAAAATCAATTGACGAAAATAACCATAATATTATTAATCAAAGCAATAAACAAATTTCTATTAATGATAACTTTAACCAAAGAAAACAATTGAAAAAGATAGATTCAAAATATTATATCAATTTAACAATATAAAAAAAGAAAGTGTTGAAATGAAAAATTAACTAATGCAATTAAAATCATTATTAAAAATTGGAATTTGGAATATGTAGAACATATTCAAAATAACATTGCTTCAACTAGAACAGGTACATATAATGAGAAATAACATTTTAACCAAGGAAGACATAATAAAATACGATATAGACTTTGAAAAGTTAAAAAACATTAACAGCTTTGCATGAAAATGAAAAAATAGTTTTTGTTATTAAAATACCTAACAATGTTATAGAAACAAGAAAATAGCTATTTGGTTACTCAATTAACAAATATGTATTTAGAAGAATTGATAATAGATGACGAAGAAATTGTGAAAGTTATCGAAACTACATATACATACGAACAAAATGTTGATTTCAAACATTTAAAGAAATTTAATCTATGTTTATATAATAGTATTTGTATCAAAACGAAGAAAGAAAGAAGGTCTACTGTTAAAAAATGTTAAGAATATCAACTTATCAAGTACTTGTGATGAAAGAATCACAAAACTTAATGGAAACTTAGTATTGAATTTTAACAATTGTTAATTAAAAATTGAAAAGAAAACATTCAGTAATAATAAAGACACATTTGAACAGAGATTCATTATTCCTTGTGAAATTAATCTTAATTTAACTAAAGAACAACTCAATTTTGATGATATTGTAATGAAACAAATAGAAAACATAGAAAACATAAATGAATTGAAATATAATCATAAAAGTGCTAATTGTATACATTGGAATATTAATATTTGTATTAATCTTAGTTATCATTATTTACGTTTATATTAAATTCAAAAAGCTTAAACATGAATTTTATACAACTCAGGAGAGTTTTCAATAAAATATCTTAAACAGTTCCCACAGGTAGTAATAATAATATTACAAATAAAATGATGACAACGAATGATCGATTTCATTTGCCCATCGTGTGGTCTCATTAAAGATTCCAAGAAAATGTATTATGCTGACATTGGCAAATGCACTCGATTGCAACTGAACTAGCATAGCTTCGTCCACCTTGATTATTATCTAGATTGTCAGTTGGATTTAGAATACAGTTACTACAGGTTGAATAAATTGTTTATACCTTTATTAAAAAGTGTTTTACTTAACAAAAGCTCTTTATTCATGTGATTGTGTATACATGGTGAATACACTAATATGGTAAAATCACTGTTATGTTGTTGAAAGCGCTGCAAGGCTTCTGCTTGACATGATTGAAAGATTAAAGGTCGAGATGTTCTGAGAGATTGCAATAGACAAAATATCGTTTTAGATTGATTCAACTATCGTTATTAGCTAAAATGGAACACATATAGAGTTGCACATATTCAAGAAGTCACAAATTTTGATCAATTGAACCGTATTCCAGATGAGTTGAATCCGGCAGATTTTATCACTCGTGGAATATTGCCGACTAAGATTGCTCAGTCTTCGTTGTAGTGGAATGGCCTTGCCTATTTACAAGAACCACTATCGAAGTGGCCTGCAGAATTCAGATTGTCGATGACAAATAAGATTGAATCAGAAGAATTGCCCAAAATGTGATATTCCTGTTATTTTCGAGGAACTCGTTGAGCGTATGCATATCTGTTACCTTATATTGAAAGTTGTCATTAATGCAATCGAATTCTAGGCATAAGGCAATGGCAAATTTTATCAAGGCTAAACGCAAGAACTGATATCAAGCCACCATCATTGGAAGATGAAGTTCATGCAGAGGAAGTTTTTATTAAGACTATTCAGCAATCAGTTTTCGCTGCAGGATATTTTCCGCTTGAAAAACAGCAATAAGTTCCTCGGGGCAACGTATTAGATAGTTTCGCTCCATTTATGGATGACAAGGACCACATTCGACTAGGTGGACGGGTAAATTTTTTATTGATGAACAAAGTGAAATCTATCTACACGATGAAAAAAATACATAATGTACTAGTAATTAAACAAAAAATGAATACACACAAACAGTGAACATTAGTCATCTCTACCGTTAGTCTTCTTCGCTTAAATCACCCTTTGCTGATCTTATTGGCGGTGATCGGTAATTGTTTGTGGTTACGGTTGTGTGAGTATAGGCCCGTCGACCATTAATAGGATTTCTAAGCGATGAATTTGAATTATTTAACGTTGATGTAGAACGGTATCCGGGGTCGCCATCGTCTTCGCTGATGTCCTCTCTGCTAGGCTCGGATCTCCTAATAGCACGATTATAAGTTGGCACTTCTTCTTCTTCGCTTAGTTCGGAATCCGAGAAATCCTGGCGTGAGCTTTCGTATTGGAGAATCTCTTCGTCGCGTATGTGTGATTCGCCTTCAAAAAATTCAGCAAATCGTAGGGGATCCTTTAGTTTTTTCATGACACGCCATTGTTTGCATTCAGGGCTGCTGCAGAAGTTACGCAACTCTTCGAGGGCTTTTGTTGTTTCCTTAACACCTTGTTCGTAGTATTCTTCGCTAGTCAGCAAACGAACTTTCGGTGGAAAACGATGCAAATAAGCAAGCCGAACTATACGCAACCAGCTTCGGGGAAAGTAGTGTGTAACGAAAGTGATGATGACGAGAGCTGCTGAAGCTTCTTCGAACTGACTAGAAAAGTATATGAGGATGAGAGCAATTAACTGCAGACCCCATTTGATAAGATCTTTGCTGCGTTTGTTCTTCGGTGGGCCCAGAAGATAACAGAACACGAAACTTATGACTCCCGTAATGAGGATATACCAGAATACATAGGTTTGATAGGTGACAAGGATCAATTGAACGTTCTCCCATAACCTCTGAATAATGTAGATTCCAATTGTCCAACCACCAATTAGAACTCCATACATCATAGGTCTTTTGGGAAACAATTTTCCCGCCAAATAAATGAGAAACATAAAAGAAGTGCAGATGCCAATCAATACTCCGGTAATGTAATAAAAAACCGAGTTCTCACTCAACTTGGATGCAAAGCTGAATATAAAAAGACCAACAAGTATCTGAATAATCTTCCAAAAGTCTACCCGGATCAAATGCAGCCGTACATGATATGGCTGAATGGTATCGATACCGATGCATTCTTGAATAAATGAATTAATCTTACGGCGGGTTTTCTTCTGGAAGAACAAATTGATAGAGAATATAGACTTTTGTTCTTCGTAGCGAGTCTTGACCACTTCGGGGGTTTCACCTTCATATTGAGTGAAATCATCGTCCTCGATATCCAGCTGCAGTTGAATGGTTTCAAAGGCTCGTTCAATCGTTTTGACATTACCACGATGACAATAGATTTTTAAATCACTTTGAAAGTATCCCCTTCTTGGATTTTCATTGTCGAAATTAATCACATCGCCGGCTTCCAGGTAAGTGACTTTGGCCAAGTTTTGTGAAAGCACGTATTGACCAAGTGCCAAAAACACAACTAAAATATATAAAGACTTCATTTCTGAGCATTTAAACTGGCGATCTTTGATGATGATTTTTGAGTTATTCGAATGGCTGCGGTCAAATTTACATTTTAAAGAAGCGAAATTTATAAAAGTTGTTTGATAGCATTTGATGCAAAGCACCAAATTTTATTGCCAAAAAATCACCGGCTTACTACATGATTACAGAGTTCGTCACGCAGGACCACAAATGGTATTAGCAGTAGTTCGCAATCGCTATTGGCCTATAGGTGGATTACAATTGACGAAAAGCATCGTTCCCAAATGCCTTTGTTGTTTTCGAATACATCAAAAACTCATCTCTCAGTTAATGGCTGACTTGCCTAAGGATCTTGTGGTGCCGATGCAACATAAAGCATTTATAGTGACTGAAGCGGAATTCACTGGTCCAATTAGCCTCTAAGAGCCTCTTACGCCTTTTTGTGTGGTGGGCAGTGCCTAAAACTCCAAACTGTATTCATTTAGCGCAACGAATGATATATTGCGAGCAGCGGTTGTGGGATCGTCAAGGCAGGAGATATGCTTCTTATGAAAATGGACCGATTTAATACTTTACGATGGCCATAAGCAAGAATACTTAAAGTTACACTAGATTCAGAAGTTGTTCGCGTTGTCAAGGTCAAAATAAAACATGGAGAGTACAAACGTTGAATAACACAACTAGCTCTTTTACCAAACCAAGACAGACTGCTTGAGCTCGTCCGCTCAAAGAGGTGGAGTAGATTAGAAAATATAACAATAAATCCACAAATATAAATCAAAAGTTCACTCATGTATCTAAACATTAGTGTAAATCAACATTAACATAATGTGAACAGGCCTCACAACAAGTTAAGCCTTCAGCTGCAAGCCTTTTATCTCACATTCTTCTATTTTACCTTCTCTACGTCTTCTTACCTCTTACATATATGATCAGCTAATTTTTTACTGCCTAAATTAAATGATTACTTTTTTTGATCTCGACTACTGAACACCAACTTCTCAAGAAATAAATAAATAATTTTCAAAGAAAGAAATAATAAATAATTTGTTAATTTCAAATATAAGAAGTTTGCAGTTTTATTTCGCAACACATACCTATAGAAAATTGTGTTTAATTAAAAAAATAAGAAATTTGGGAGGTAGCTACCTATGCTTATATACAGGGTGTTTCAGAAGTCAACGTTGAAACGAAAACGGGTGATAGGGTAGGTGGTGACAGTGATCAGAAAAATAATTTTAAAAAATCGTAGCCATGTATTTTGTGAGTTATAGGCATAGGTCGATTTTCATACCAAAGATCTAGTGAAGGCAGACCCCTTATGCCCTACAAGAACGAAGTGTTAGAAGAAGTCGATCAAGACCCAAGTACCTCAGTACGTGGAATTCAAATAAGAACAGGAGTACCCAAAAGTACAGCACACCGAATTTTTAAGAAAAATTAGCTCCATCCATACCATCCATACCATGCTCAACGAGTCCAAAGTCTACTACCCCGATATTACTCTGAAAGAGTTGCATTTTGTTGAACGATACTACAATGGTACGGGGTAAATCAAATCAAAATTTAAAAAGGATGGATATATGACCTTCACAATTGGCATGTAGAAAATCAACATTTGATGCGGGAAGACAAATCGCAGTATCGTTTCAAGGTTAATATGTGAACCGGCAATCTGAATGGTAAAATTATTGAACCATTCGAGCTACCTGAGAACTTGAACGGCGAGGTGTATTAAGATTTTTTACAAAACCACTTACCAAATTTATTGGAACTTAGCATTTATGGAAATATGTGGTTTCAACAAGACGGCTGCCCAGCGCATTATGCTCGTCCAGTGAGACAATTCCTTGATGAAGAATACCCAGACAGGTGGATAGGGCGGTGTGTTGCAATTTCTAGCCAGCCCGTTCATTTGACTTAACCATCTGGATTTCTTTCTTTGGGGGGCAGTAAAAGAAAAAGTCTACTCAAAACCGATGCAAAACTTAGCCGAGCTGCGCCAAAAAATCACAGAGGCCGTTGCTGACATCAATTCAAGGAGATTCGCCCTTCTTATAAACCGATTTTTTTTAGAAGATGTAGGTCTTGCAATGCCGTTGGAGGCAAACAATTTGAACTTTTCAAGATAATCTAAATAAACTTTTGATGTAATTTTTGTTGAAAAATTGAATTTTGCTTAAAACTTAAACCAAAATAATAGAAATGAATTACTAACTGATAGCCTGCGGTACTCTGGGCCTGGTAGTAGTTCCTTATACTGTTCACCCAGCTTGAATTTACACAGGTTCTTATGGGAGCAGAATCATTGAAAGTCTGCATGCAGCACTGCGCTGCACGATGTCTCTATTCCTAAATTTACTGCCTAGTTTCATTGCAGCCATAATTTTAAAACAAAAATTTCCAAATAATTGCTATTTGGCATTACTGATATTGACAGATTTTTTTTTTTTTTTTTTTTATAATCTACACGCGCTCAAGGGATTATGATTACCCTTTAAATGATTGAACGCAGCGCGGGCGTGAAGTTAAGGAAGAGAAAGAAGGATAAGAAAGATGTGTGGCATATGTTCAGAGACTGAAGGTTGTTGTCTCAGATATTTTATCTCCAGGGATGGCGGCTGAACTAAAGCGGAGAATGCCGTGTCTTATTTCTATGTCGCTTATAATTCAGATTATTTTTTTCGTGTTCATCCTTGTTGGGCATACTAGTTTTAACTCAATTTCATGTTGTTAGTGTTATGCCTGAACAACATGTAATGAGTAAACCAGCAACCCATTGATGACAATTTTAGAAGGTTGCAAAAAAAAAGTTTGTTTTTGTCTTTGGTGGAAAACTTAATATTGATACAATAATGAAAGAAAAAATAAAACAAATTCATTTATGACAAAACAAATCCGTACAATGAACAAGAAGTGAAAAGAATTTGTTTTGTCTCCGACTCGTAGTTTTGTTTATTTTCAGACAGATGAAAGATTGTTACTGCTCACCAGTTCCTGTTTGGGATAGGTAAATTGTATCCAACTAAGGATATTTTCTTCAGCTATACATAGCAACATCAACGCGAGGGAAACTACATGTCTAGTATAGTTTTGTTTTTTATTTGTGCTTTGTATCTTCTTTTGCTTTTCCTACTTATCACCAGGAACAATTTTTGAAAGTATAGGTGCAATTCTCTTTCATTTTCTGATTAATTAAATTTGTCCACGGCCTTGAAGTTTTGATCTGGAACAAAATATATTCATTTAAAAACTTGAGGTATTTCTCATACACGGCAATCAAAATCAAAATTTTGTCCTTGTTTGTTGAAATATCCATTTAATTTAAAATAAACTTATAAAACTTTAAGTACAAAACAATTTAAGCAAACAAAAAGTATGAAAATTTGGCAGATGTCATTTTTGTTTTAACAGAACTAGGCATCATTAAAGTTAGGAAGTATGCACATGTGTTCTGGCTGCAGCGCTGCATGCATCGCTGCGTGCAGACTTGCTGCACATCTGTTTTAGCCATTAATGAATTAAAAAGAATTATCTTAAAACCGGGTTACTTGAGAAAAACATTTTTGTTTCCGTTATTTATGAAATATTCTGAAAAATGTTATGAGAATGAGAATTGAACACGCCAACTTTAAAGTGATATTTTCTTTAAAACTGATGCAGGTGTGTTTAAATTTTTGAGTGCAATTGTTAGCAGAGTTATTCAAGATTTCCATAACAAGAAAAAATTGAGAAAAATTAAGATTTGTAATCACGGCACTTAAAAGACCGTCACAGGGTGACCATTTTTTCCATTTTTTTTTCGAATGCCTGTTACTTACAAATAGTCCAGTCATTTTAGGCATTTTAAGCCCCAATCTGCGGAAAAATTCCTAGTGAGCTGAATTTTTGTATACACCTTTATTACGGCATTGTAATAAAGATGTGAAAAATCGACATTGATATCGTGCCGGCTAAAAAAGTTATAAGGGTCAAAAGGTCACAAAAATCAGTTTTTCGCAAATATCTCGCGATCTATTGCTCAGAGGTCAATAAAGGTCATTATAAAAATTGTTTATCGTGAAATTGTCTACAAAAAATGTCTCATGCATTTTTCTGTAAAATTAACCGTTTTTGAAGTAGAGAAAACGACTAGAATGCACTCACATACGGTATTGTATACCGTACGGCGTATATCAAGGCGTAAACTCTATTGCTTTTTATTCATGTTTGTAAGTGTGTTGTTAGTAAAATCTACTACATACACAGACATATAGTATAGACAGGATATTTCGTGCCCGTGAATGCCTCAAAAAATGACTTAAATACGGCAAAGTCCTAAAAATAGCGTTTTATCATAAAACCTAAAATGCTAACTTGGTAGATAGAATACCTCTCATACCAAAAATAGAGGACAGGTAAATAGGTAGGAACATGTGTTCAAGTAAAAGGATAATACTTTTCAACTCTAAAAGTCACCAGATGTAGATGGTATCTTCCCAGCTTTCTTGCAGAAGGGTAAAGAAAACCTTATGCCCTATCTCACTAATATTCTTCGTAGTAGCTTCGCGTTTGGGTATATACCAAGTATATGCAGAACAGGAAAGCTAATATTTATTCCCAAAATATAGAAAAAAGATACAATATTAGATGCGTTCTTAGACATAGAGGGAGCCATCGACAACACATCCCACGAGGCTGTAGGCACAGCTTTTGTTAGGAAATGCGTACTCATCACCATAACTAGATGGAAATGTTAGGCACTAAAAATACTGTCACAAAAAGGACAAAATGTAAAAAAAAGTAATCACAACAAAAGGATGTCCTCAGGGTGGTGTATTATCACCCTTGTTGAAGAGTCTTGTAGTGGATGAATTGTTAGAAAATCTTACCTCCCAAGGTATATTCTCCATTGGATTTGCTGATGATGTTGCTATCATAGCCGTAGGTAATCCAAAGAGGACTAACAATTACACGGAAATGGTGTCTATCTGTAGGGTAATCAATAAACCCCTCCAAGACGACAATCATACCATTTACAAGGAATAACTTCTGCCACATATGAAACCTATCCATCTAGCTGGTGAAGTGATTGAAACGCAGAGAGGGGTAAAATATCTAGGAATTCTACCAGATAGTAGACTTCTTTGAACAAACACTTAAAAGCTATGGTAAGACCAATCATTACATATGGGGCGGTTGCATGGCACAAGAGAACCGAATTATCAAGAACAAGGAAAGTTCTAGAAAAAGTCTAAGGGCTCGCGTGTATCTGTATTACAGGAGCAATGAGAACCTGCCCTACCGCAGCTATAGAGGTTCTCCTCTATCTATCCCCTCTACACGAGGCCATCAGAAATGCGGCAATGGGAGTTTTCTTGAGATCCTCGAAACAAATATCATCAAGTGGCACACTTATGGATCGAGTCCTAAGCAGAATAGTTTCAGATTTCTGAAACTGACTTCCACATCATCGCAATATCACTGAATCTTGTTGAAGTCTCAGTGCAAAAGAATTCTGATGACCTCTACTTTGGGAGCTGTTCTGTACACTATTAGGTCGACGGTATACACAATTGCCCGAGTTAGACTACCTATTAGATCGCTGGTGTAAATGCTGAATGGAATCAGCGAGATAACCGCACACAGCTGAAGACCATTTTTAATATCGAAGATTGCGGTATGCAATTGTTAATGACACAGAAACTGAAGATATCGACAATGAATGATAAAAAAAAATTATATACTAAAGTTAATTTTTCTGTATTCAAATAAAAAATTATTCACTCGTAAATAAAAAAAACCTCTGATTACATATCATGGATTATGCCTACGGGGGAACCATGTAAAAAAACGCGCCCTGCATTCTACCTCGAAGGTGGTGAGGAAACGAGTGCCTCGTTATAATATATTCGGTTTCTCAGCGCTCTACTCCGAAAAAGGTTAATTTTACAGAAAAATGCAAGGGACAGTTTTTGTAGACAATTTCACGACAAACAATTTTTATAATGACCTTTATTGACCTCTGAGCAATAGATCGCGAGATATTTACGAAAAACTGATTTTTGCGATCTTTTGACCCTTATAACTTTTTTAGCCGGCACGATATCAATGTCGATTTTTCACATCTTCATTACAATGCCGTAATAAAGGTGTATACAAAAATTCAGCTCACTAGGAATGTACCTACAAATTGCTACCTAAAATATTATTTTCTTCTATTCCGAAAAAAATACAATCTTATGAAAATAATAAAAAATAACAACTGATATAATATAATATAGTCCGGGAGCTGGCGACACAAAAAATTGTAAGATTTGCGTACTCATGATTTTATGTTTTTTTTGTGTAATTTAGGTGCCCGACAAACAGAAAACCGACTGCTGCAGGCTCACCAGTGGTGGGTTGATTTACTGTGAATTTTTGAAGTTGCAAAAAAAACCGAAAATTTGTCTAAAATGCGTACTCATGAAACCAGTGACATATGTTAGTTTAACATTTAAAACGATGAAAAAACTTGTGCTTACACCTGGGGGGTGGTGGAAAGTACCGCTGCCAGTTAAGGGAAGTTGGGCCCCCTCGTAGTGCACCGTAACCTAATTATTTTTTTCCTGGCCTTAAAATCTTGTAGAACAAAATTTTTTTGATTGAATTTCATAGATAATTAGACAAAGATTACGGGAAAATAGCACGTGTTTTCAAAGGTCATCTTTTACCCTAAAAAAGGGGCAAAAGGGGGGAAAAACACTATTTTGAAAGTTTTTTTTTTTAAATCTCAAAAACTACATGCATTTTGATGAATCTGATAAAGAAATTTTAGATTTCATACAAACATAGACCAAATGATAAAATTATAGAAAAAAAATTGGGGGGTGCCGGTGTTAAATGTTCTCTTTTTACGCATCTCAAAAACAAAATGTATTTTGAAGACTTTTTCTTCTGAGGTTTTTTTATTCACAATATCATACATATTTTATTATACATATATAAAATAAGGGAGGGGGCTTGGGGAGGGGAATACATTTTTCCAGTTTTTTGTCATATATCATAACGAAATTCATTTTTAGTAATCCGCTAATGAGGTTTATTCTGTACGCATTCAAAATCAAACAAATTCAAAACAAATCGAAAACAGAATTCAAAGGATGGATAAGAATTTCACAAACCAATAACATTATTTCCAAGTATACGTTCCTATCCGTTTTACTCCTGTTTCTAATTAGGTACTAATTACCTACAATTTCCTCGTGGCGACTTGCAGGTCACCTTAATCCCTCAAAGAACAACATAACCTTTTTATTCAGAAGAAAAATAATACAAAACGCAATTTTTTATATGTTTTTCTTCTTTTTTAATTTCGTGTTCTTTAAAAATTATAACATTATACTTTCGTCTGAATATCCAAAAGTTTCCATTAAACAGGATAAATCTTCTTCATCAAAATCTTCACTTGTGCTGACTTGGGTGTTTCTTGATTCTTCTTCAGCATCAGTTTCCTCACTATCATTTTGGATACTAGAGTCTATAAAATTGAGAAATAATTTCAAAAAAAGTATAAAATGAAGAAGGAGTCATTTTTGTAATTACCTGCATAACTGATTTTCGAAAGATCTTCGAATACAACTTCTCTGACTGAAGTTGGTAATTGATCACCTTCAAACCATCGAAAGTCCAGTTTGTTGTCGTTTTCTTGCCATCCGCATTCCGAAGAAGACAGAAAGGTGTGGATTTGAACATATCGTCGTCGTTCTATGAAAACTCCCTAAGTCCATTTTTTGTGTTCTGAGATATTTGCATTTAGAGTTGGAAATTAATATTAAAAAATCCAAAAATTATGAGAATAGCACGTTCTTAGGCTTCAACTGTAAAATGGGTTTGGCGTAGCCATTGTCCAATGAAATTTTTTGCAAATAGTTTATTCGGAATGAATTAAATAAGAATTAAATCACAATTTTTTTTTAATGGACTTGGAGTTTTCATAGAACGACGACGATATGCGTTGCACCATATCCTTGAGATATAAGCACATCTCAAAATTTGCTGCCGAAGCTACGACTTGCTGGGTGGTAATATTGAGTCGTCGAAATTATTTGTTTTGATTTTAAATTGCTCCTCAATATCATTGCATTTGAAGGATATTGTAAAAATTGACATTCGGGCTTCATTCACGTTAGCGACGTACCCGTACATACAGCAAACAAATTTCTCCAACGTTTGGAATACACCTGCTTCAACATCTGGATAATTTTGTAGTCTTGAGAAGGCTTCGATGAATTGAGGAGAGTTTTGCAAAATTGTGAATGCTCGGATAATTCAGTTACTTCAATGTTTTCACTTTAAAATATGGAAATTTGAACGTTAATAGAATTTTAGTATATCTAAACACTTTTCATTTAGATTCGAAACTATTGTTGTTGCACGAGATTGTGAAAATAGATAAATTATAATTTAGAAATTATTTAGGTACACTTACTTTGTGATCACAGATGTTGAAAGTCCCGATATATTAGATTCACTTCACTTATCACATTGTTTATATTTTTTCCTTACTGCATTAAACTTACTCAAACACTTTGAATGGTAACCTTCACATTTATCTAAACCTTTTTGAGTGAATAAAATAATTTTATCTTTTTTATTTCCACAAAAAACACGAACTGGTCGAGAATTAGCCATCGCACAAACTGATTACTGTTTACTGTCTTTATCTTTTTTTTTTTTTTTATAATCTACCCGTGCTCAGGGGATTAGATTACCCTTTAAATGTTTCAACACAGCGCGGGCGTGAAGTTAAGAAGAGAAAGAAGGATAGGAAAGATGTGTGGCACGATGTTCTGAGACTGACGGTTGTTGTCTCAGATATTTTATCTCCAGGGATGGCGGCTGAACTAAAGCGGAGAATGCCGTGTCTTATTTCAATGTCGCTTATAATTCACATTATTTTATTCGTGTTCATCCTTGCTAGTTTAACTCAATTACATGTTGTTAGTGTTATGCCTGAACAACATGTAATGAGTAAACCAGCAACCCATTGATGACAATTTTAGAAGGTTTTTAATGGAATTAAAACGACATAGACGACGGCAGGGATCGAACCTGTCCCACCCCTAATAAGAATTGTACTGAAAAGTTAAATATTTCGTGGTACTTCGTTAACTTCTTTTATGCATAATTAGAAACAGAATATGGTACAGGTAGGAACTTATACTTAAAAAAACGGTATGTTGTTCTTTGAGGGATTAAGGTGACCTGCAAGTCACGACGGGGAAATTTTAGGTAATTAGTACCTAATTAGAAACAGGATTAAAACGGATAGCAACTTATACTAGGAAAAAATGTTAGCTAGGTAGATATATTGGTTTGTGAAATTCTTATCCATCCTTTGAATTCTGTTTTCGATTTGTTTTGAATTTGTTTGATTTTGAATGTGTACAGAATAAACCTCATTAGCGGATTACTAAATTATTAATATTAATTTCGTTATGATATATGACAAAAAACTGGAAAAATGTATTCCCCTCCCCAAGCCCCCTCCCTTATTTTATATATGTATAATAAAATATGTATGAATTTGTGAATAAAAAAAACTCAGAAGAAAAAGTCTTCAAAATACATTTTGTTTTTGAGATGCGTAAAAAGGGAACATTTAACCCCGGCACCCCCCATTTTTTTCTATAATTTTATCATTTGGTCTATGTTTGTATGAAATCTAAAATTTCTTTATCAGATTCATCAAAATGCATGTAGTTTTTGAGATTAAAAAAAAAAAAAACTTTCAAAATAGTGTTTTTCCCCCCTTTTGCCCCTTTTTTAGGGTAAAAGATGACCTTTGAAAACACGTGCTATTTTCCCGTAATCTTTGTCTAATTATCTATGAAATTCAATCAAAAAAATTTTGTTCTACAAGATTTTAAGGCCAGGAAAAAAATAATTAGGTTACAGTGCACTACGAGGGGGCCCAACTTCCCTTAACTGGCAGCGGTACTTTCCACCACCCCCCAGGTGTAAGCACAAGTTTTTTCATCGTTTTAAATGTTAAACTAACATATGTCACTGGTTTCATGAGTACGCATTTTAGACAAATTTTCGGTTTTTTTTGCAACTTCAAAAATTCACAGTAAATCAACCCACCACTACCCAGGTGGCAGCAGTCGATTTTCGTCGTCACCTACCTCAGAACTACAAGAAAAAAAATATTTCATGAGTACGCATCTTAGACATTGAAAAGTGTCGCCAGCTCCCGGACTAATATGTATGTGTTTTGAAAAAAGTACCTACCATACAAGCAAATAACAACCTAAAAAAGCCTGTATGAAAAAAAAAATATTTTTTTTTCTATTTCCAAGCATACGTCACAGCGAAAAAAAAATTAGTCCTTCTTCTGAAAAATATTGCCGTTTTTCCCTGTGCTATGGCAAACAAACAACATCAAACAAACTTATTTGTATAGAAAATGAATCGAAGGAAATCACAAAATAGCTTTATATCTGTAGTCTTATTATCATACTTCTGTTTGCCTTAACTGTTCCAACTGCACAAAGCTCTACAAGAAATAGTGTGAAATACACCTGTCTAGGCGGCGGCGCACAATGGGTCCCCTTCATACTAAGCAGTGCTCAAAATTCAAAATCTTGTTTAAAATGCTAAGAACTGTTATAAATAGATACTAACTGCTGTTGAAAATGAAAATATTATTAATAATGAATATAGTTCTGACTATAGTAAATATTTTCAAGGTTATTGATAGATTTATTTTAAGAAAACAATTGGTCTTCGAGTAACATATTTATGATTTCAGGATAAATCATTTTTCGGTGAATGACTGTCGTTGTGCGCGATGTTATCAAGGGATTGACAGAAATAAATAACCTATTTATAACATCCCACATGTTATCCTTCTTTTTTTTTGTGATGTCTTCCCGCTGAATTGTTGCCGATATATGAAAATCTCTATTTCGCACCTCCTGATCTTCTTCGCTTAACTGGCTAATTGGAAGTAGGGCATGAGTCATTATTTCACTTTCATTGATAAGGATTTGGTGCAGACTTGTGGTCATGGGATACCAAGGACAGAGCTTCACGTAAAGTCGAGCTGTTTCTAGGAAAAAGCACATACATTTTTCCGCTTGTATCTAAAAACCGATCTTATATTAAGCAAAAAATTAACAAAAAATTCAATATGAGTCACTAAAAAGCTTATATTTTAAGTTCTATCAGTCGGATGGTCAACATTCAGGTATGTTAGCTTAGGTTTAATTACAGAGCATCAAATTGCATATTTCAATTTTATACTTATATAAGTGGTTATATTCCTGGAACAAAGATAGGAAAAATAGATAGTTTTTAACTTCACCCCTACCCCCTACCCAACGCTGAGAAAAAAACCTGCAGGAATTTTCGGATTTGATATCATGATAAACATACCTATAAACCCACATACTCATATTTTAGCTTAACACCCACTACCAATTTTTTTTGTCGGCCTTTATATTATTTATTTATTGAACCGCGAACTCAAACAGTGATATTTCGAATTAGCGCACCTAACTTTTACTTCTGTCTTCGGATTTTTAACAACAAATATTTCTTCTTTCATGCTGTATACTTAGATTTAAAAGTTCTCTGCGGCAGTTAAAAAAAAAATCATTTTAAAAATTTCATTGCCCATGAGTAAAACCTTCATCTATTTATGTATTTTATACAATAAGAAACACCTTTCAAACGAAAATAAAAATGTATTTGCAATCTATATGCCTTCTTGAACAAACAACATAATTTTAATTTTTTTTTTGTTTAACGAAGTTAACTTTTAAAATAAAACTGCACAAAATTAAAACTTGCGCATGAAAATCAATGACAAAGAGTCAACTTGAATGTACCGTAACTTGACCATAAGACAGAGAAGAAAGATAATACTTACAAATGACATGTGTTATAATATGTACATATATTAATTATGCATTTTTATTTTTTTTTAAAGACAAAAATTAAAAACTGTATTTTGAGCACTGATGTGTATCGAGAGGACCCGCTGTGCGGCGTGTCGTTCGTCCCTCTTCATGAGAGCACTATAGATTTTATATACAAGGCACAGGTCGTTTACACAACTAGTAAGATAGTTAAACAAAATATCAAAATTATTTTGTTATTAAATTAATTTTTTGCTTTTTTGAACTGAATTTTTATATCCTTTTTTTTGTCATTCATTGGGCCTTGTGAATAAAAAAAAAGTTAAAGCTGAAACTTGGATTTTTAAGTAAAAGCTTGATTTTTAGTGAATAAAAATAAGCTTAAGCTAGCTAGTTAAAGATGTTTTCTAGTAATAGCTATTTAAAAATAGCCAAAGCTAAATACATTTAGTTTTAGCTTGTTTTCCTAGCTTAAGCTTCAATTTGTGTGAATAAAAATAGCTTAAACTAGAATATTATAGTTAAAGCTACAAAAATTTCAAGATTTTTTCGACCTGTCTAGAAAGCTTTGACTAGGTCTTATTTTCAGTATTTACTTGTGCGAGTTGTTAATTAAACATAAGGGAATATCTCAAAAAATAGGACTGTGAACGTATAGACCCAGAAACTGACATACGAAATGTTAAAGACATTTTTTAGCCGAAACAAATACTTGCCCTGAAGAACAGATAACAAATTGAGGCAAAAAAACTTTCCTTTCGGTACCAGTTTTAGTTAAAGCTAACTAGCCGAAACATGTGAATATAAAAACGAACACCTTAAATTACGAAGCTTAAGCTAGAATTTTCCAGCATAAGCTATTTAGCGTTATCATTTTTTTATTCACATAAAACAAAGCTTAAGCTAGTACTGTCTAGCTTTAGCTGCTAGTAAGAGCTATGACTAGTTGGCTTTAGCTTCTTCCAAAAAAAGCTTTAACTTTTTTTTTATTCACAAGACCCCTTGCATAATTCTGCGCAAATCACTACGTTTTTTTAGTTATTGATAAATAAATACTACATAGACAGTTTTGCGCATAATTTTAACCTATTTTTTCAAGGGACACCTACCCTTAATACTTGCTATGTATTCCATATCCTACGTATGTATGTATGTATATGTAAAATTGTGCTTATTTCAGCGCCACCACAGGAAAGCGTTGGTAACACAAAGGGCCGTACCAAAAATCAAATTAAGAGACGACTTTAATATTTGACTGAAATGGACCATTATTATAAGAGCTCTATAAAGTTAACCATACATGTTATGAACTTTAATATTTATGTGAACTCTAAATTATGAACCATTTATTGTACGGAACCTAAAAAATAAAATGCAGCATATATGGTCAGTTATACATATAGAGTCCATTAAATAATGCTTCATTTCGCTCAAATATTAAAGTCGTCTCTTAATTTGATTGTTGGTAAGGCCCAAAATCACGTTCCATGGTAATACTATAGGTTATTTTTGTAATAATTAAATAATAAATATGAAATATAATGTATAATAAAATATAATGTATAAAGCAGCCGTCTTTAATTTAATGTCATTTCCTTTATTCGTTGATATAACGTTCAATATTACATATTATTATTAATTTACACATTGATATGATTAAAACAAATCTCAATTCAATTATTTACATCAAAGTTTCTCGTTCTTTAAGTGGGTTCATACCGTCTTTTCTATAGTTCTCAATATATTTACGGGTTCTTTGTTCTTGTAAGTGCAATTTAACGTAGGCTATTGGGAACTCCACATCTTCACCATCAACTGCGGTACCACGCACAAGTATAGAATTGACGCAATTTAAGAACGTTAGAATTAGAAATGGTATTAAATGTGATACAAGGCAGCTTTTTAATGGACTATCTACAAGAAAAAAGAAAAAAAAAAAAGAACACTTTTAAAAATATTATAGATCAAAAAGAAATAATTTTGCTACTACATATTTGTTATTTGTATGTAATAAATAAATGATAGATTTTTGTGACATGTATAGCATTCGATCGTGACTAGTATTATTTAGCCCTTTCTCTGATTGCGATATTTTACTAATAAAAAATAAATAACAAGCCTTATTTTCCCATTCGATTTGGATTTACATTTTTATCTTGTATAAAGTTCATAGTTCATAAGAAAGTTGATTACTCATTGTAATGATATCTATGAATATTTTAAATTTATTATCTTCCCGTGTCGTTCCTCTTAATAATAGTACTATAAAAAATATACAGTGTATTGCTGTGGCATAGACAATTAGACATGTTAAAATAAAATTAAATTCCGTTATGAATATCAGAAAAAATGCATTCATAATTATGGTTAGCATGTGAAGATCATGTGTTAGGCAAATTTTACTGTTTTACATTTGGTTTATCTGCAGAACATCACTGTTTGTACAGTTAATCGCATTTTCTATGCCACAAAGCATTTTAAGGTTAAGATTAATTAATAATTAATAAAAGGAAATGGCTCCAAGAGGTAATCAACTTAGCTTAAATAAAAAAAAAATTATAATCAAACACTGTTTGGAAAATAAATCGGACCGCGAGATTGGTAAAATTGTTAACAAAAGTCCATCTACTATACACAAAATATTAACCAAATATAATAACATAGGAAGCTTGGAAAATGAATCTCGATCTGGATGTTCTCGCAAGCTTACTCAACAGGAATGCCATATTACTGTTAGGAAAGTGAAGAGGAATCCCAAAGTAAGCGCATCAAAGAGAAATAACCAAAGAAATAACCAGAGAAACAGGTTAGTCGTCTAACCCTCAACTCAAGCTCTACAAATCTGGTTATCATGGTCGAAACATTAGAAAGAAACCTTACACACGTAAAATAAATCGCCAAAAGCGACTCTTCTTTTTAAAAACCCATGACTCTAAGCAAGCAGAATTTTGGAACACAGTTGTTTTCTCCAATTAAAACTAATTTAATATCCACGGCTCATATGGACGCAGAAAAGTTTACAGAAAAAAAACAGAGCTTGAATCATCGAACATGTCAGGAACCGTGAAGCTCGAAGGTGGAAATGTTGTGGTGTGGGGTGTATGGCAGCATCTGGTGTCGGCAATTTAGTGTTTATAGATTCTTTGGTGAATAGGTTCGACTATTTCATTTGGATATTTTAAAGAACAACCTTCAGAAAAGTGCCAATAAGTTGGGTATGTGTAGGTCATTTGTCTTCCAGCAAGACAATGATCCTAAACATATACCTCACATGTTGTCAACGAATGGCTGCTTTATAACGTCCGAATACAGCTCAAATCACCACCACAGTCGCCCGACTTAAATGTCATTGAACAGTTGTCGGAACATCTTGACCAACAAGTAAGAAAACATGAAATCAGGACGAAAGATGATTTAAAGCGTTTTCATCAGGATGAATGGTCTAAAATTGGACAAAACGTTACGCAAAATTTGGTAAACTCAATGCCGCGACGTATGAAAGCAGTTATAAAAGCGAAAGGGTATCCAATGAAGTACTAAATGGATAAGATATACAAAATAATACTGTAAAGAATTCAAGGTTTATTTGAACTGCTTACTTACTTTTGTGATATAAATTTGTCAATTTTTGTAGTTTAAGTCGAATATTTCTTAAGTTTTCTTTAAATGTTTATTTGAAATGTTATTTTTTAGTTCGAAATGCAAATCAATTACAGACAAAAATATTAAGTTTTTTTTAACATTACTATAGATTGTTTGAAGGAAATGATCTTTAAACTAAGGGGTGCTTACTTACTTTTGTGATTCACTATATATACAAAGGGATGTGCCGCGCGGCAGAAAAAACAATTAAATTGTAGATTTGTGGTACAGGGCTGTCATTTCATTCTTTGAGAAAGCAGTAGGTACTTCAAGAGAAAATAAAATGAACGACTGGGTCGCACGAACTTGCTCCTATATAATAGTCTAAGAATTTCAAAAATGAATGTTATTAGAAAAAAACTGTTCACAAGCATAAAATTAATTTTTTAAATGACTAATACAACTTCTTTAGTAATTGGAGGTAAAAGTAGGATGCCATGTGATTCAAGCAAATATATGTTTGTGCAAGAACAAAAATTATAAGTCTTTGTAGTGGTTTCTTAAAAAAATAAGCTTTTATGTAAAAAAAATTTAAAGGTTTTATTAATGTTCGAATAAAAATTAAATTTACCTAAAAAAAAAGATATTGAGCTGTTTTCGAGATATTGAATTTCCAAAAAAAAATGATTTTTTCAAAATTCAAAAAAAAAATATTTTTCTTAATCAGCCCAATTCTAAATCTAATTCTGGGGGCAGATTCTGTAATAAACGAAACGAAAGCGATTGATCGTTTTTCAAAAACGAAAGAAAATGTGCGAAAGCGATAATTGGCATTCTGTATCGCATTTCGTTTTTGGTTCTGTATTCGTTTATGCTTCAAACCCAAACAAATTTGATTGCATACTTTTATGATGCTGACAGCTATGAGATAATTGGAAGGATGGAACATTAATTTAAATCGATACATAAAACTCAAGAAAATCGATGTCATGTACACGATTTAAGAAATGATATGAGGCAAAATTAAGAAAAAGAAGGTACGTAGTTTATTTTCTTGGGATTTTAATATCAATTAACATTAGTTTTGTTGATTTTTAAGTAAAAAAACACATACATAATAAGAAAGCATTAAATATCGATTAAAGTAAGTTTGTATACACATAAAGTGTCAAGAAGACTCATCACTATTACTATGACAGATTGTATTTTTGTGCAAAATAAATGTTTGTTTATGTATGTATGTATTAACACAACCAATAACTATTAAAATTGACAAAGTGGGAGATCATAACCATATACCGTAAAAACTCGATTAACACAACTAAATAGAAATTAAGGCGGTTGCAATAACCGAGGTTCTTGCACTTAATGGGCTACATTTTCTTAGATAAAAATTTATATAGACAGATGTGATGGCTTATTTTTTTTTAGAGATAACTAAAATGTTATAAAAAAAAAGCATTATTGAAAGCAAACAAATCGTTTTTGTTGGTTTGATGTTTTGATTTTAATGAACAGATGAATAAACACAAGAAATTGAACTAATCGATGTAAAATTTTTGAAAAGTAGCACTTACATAATCAGACGTGCTACGATTTTAGTGTTGCGAAAATCAAGAAATTGCGCGAATCGAAGGTTGTGTTAACCGAGTTCGTACTGTACTTACATATCTGTGGTGTTAACAAGAAACATGATAACTCCAAAATGTATGTAAATTTGTCTTTAATAACTTTTGAATCCGATGACCAATCGATCCATTCCGCATAAATTTGGTCGTCCAAAGGTGTTAAGCACTCATCAAATACTTTTGACAGAGTGCTCTGTGCAAGAGGGCAAACGAAATCTTTTCCAACTGACCATTGGTAGCTTCCTTCACCTAGTACCTCTAAAGTAGAGCAAAGGCTCAAAAATTGGAGGAATATAATATGTGACTCGCGTCCCTGTTTTTATGCGTATATTCTCCAACACATATTTGTAGGCTTTTCTGTTCAACCGAAATCGTTGAATAAAGCTATATACATAGTTGTAAACTAATATTATAAAATAATTTGCAACAAATAATTAAAACACATCTTTGATCTGACAAAGTAGATAAATTGAAAAAAAAAAAACTCTTAGATTTCTTTTTGTGCTCGGCAAGTTCAATAACTCCGAATCCTCATGTTCTTCTCCACTATCGTTCAAAAATGCAATATATTCCCGTATCATCTTCTTTTTTAATATTACAAAATTTTTTTCTGAACAAAACTGAAACTGAAATACTCGTATTTAAGAAGAGAAACGTCAAAGAATAAGCTGTCGTTTATTTTGTTTCGCATGTGCGAGCCAAAACTTTCGTTTTTTATGTTACATGAAGCAAATTGTTCGCACGCCCGAAAACGTTTGTTCGCGTTTGCGATACAGAATGTCACCCCTGATCTCCCGGGAGTAGAATACTCCTATTTCGAATTCTCCGGGAGAATATTTTTCCCTTCGAAAGCGGGAGTTAGAATTATGAAAGTTCGAAACAGCTGTTATGCAGTATTTGACACATAAAAATATAAAAACAAATAATCTATCAACGTGAATAGGTTCAGAGTCATTGTAATTAATTATATAAATAAATACACAAGCAACAAAATGCTCAGCATTGCAATACGAATTCTGCATGCAGATTAATTTGAAAGAAGCAAAAATCCATAAGGGATTCCTCAAATCCTCTGGAGTTGCCTCAATGGTTGTATGTACACAAATAAATTATACTTTTGATGATTTTGTACTTTTAGGCTCTTTTGGTCTATTTGTTTTTTTTGAATGCGAATAAAAGACTTTATTCCATTCTTCACCCAAGGTTTCGTAAGAAATCCTTACTTTTTCAGGAGTTTTTGTATTTATTTAATCTAATAATATAATGTATACAATATTAAAAACAGTATACATTATATTATTAGATTAAATAAATACAAAAATCCCTGAAGAAGTAAGGAATTCTTACGAAACGTTGGGTGAAGAATGGAATAAAGTCTTTTATTCGAATTCAAAAAAACAAATAGACCAAAAGAGCCTAAAAGTACAAAATCATCAATAAACTGAAAAATAATTGGTCAAATACATACAACAAATTATACTTTTTTTATCATACTTCATTAAACTATTTGTATTTTAAGTTTCAAAAATATTTTACAATAAATAAAAATTTGCTATTTTTTGTTCTAAATAATTTTACTTTCTTCCATTCTGTAATTGTTTAGCTTAGTGAGCCACACAAATTCAATTCATTCTCAGCTGTTTGCCAAAACAGTGAAATTTCTTCCTTAGGCCTTTTATGGAACCCACACGCAATGTCTCGATGAGTTTCCATCAAATTAAAAACCATTTGCAATTGGCACTTGCTTTTGTTTTTGACCTAAAAAATAATTTAGATTTTAAGTTATTTTAATTGCAAAAAGAAAAAAACTTACATTTTTGCAACCAACTCTCCAGCAAATGTGTCGGGAACAAACTCGCACCAAATGAATTAAAATTTTCCCCTTTTTTGACATTTAGAATGCATACTTTTTTCCCGCAATATTTTTTTCCATATTCGAACTTTATTTGGAATAGGAGGAAAGGGAAAAAGGAAAAAAATTCCCGCAATTTTTTGTTTAGAATAAGGGAGTAGGGAAAAGAGAAAAAATTCCCCGGGAATTGTCATTCAGAATAATTTCAAACAATAATTTCAAACTATTGGGGACCTTTAGCCAAAAAAAAATGATCAAAATCCGTCGCACTGTTTTTGGGAAAATCAAAAACCAAAAAAAATGGTTCCAAAGGGGTTACCAAAAATAACAATTTTTTGGAAAATTTTTTTTCAACCATTACCTTGCTTTAAATCAATAAAATTTTTTGAATTTTTTTTTTAAGAAAATCTGTGAGACAGTTTTTGAGAAAAAAAAAATATTTATAAAATTTCGAAAAAAATTTGTATGGCAAGTACCGTTATTTTTGGTTATTAAAACCCATATCTACCAAGTTTGAAGAAAATCGGCCAAAACGTTAAGACTGTAGTCGAACCGACAGACAGACAGAATTGCGAGACCCACTTTTTTGGGCTTCGCTATCATCGTAATGTCAACTTTGATCAAAATCTCGAGTTCGATTCTTTTTACGAATGCATTATTTGCCTTATAATACCTACTAGCCGACCCGTACTCGCGTTGCTTTGCAAATTGTAACTACGAATATATTCTTAATATTATTATTAGCATATGAAAACATTTCTCAATGGGACTGAGCATATTTGCTACAATAATATTAATTTTAGTTTATATGTATAACATATCGTATCGAATTAGATTCTTTTTCACACTTGAAAAAAAAGAGCTTGTTCATGTTTGTGCATATTATAAATATAACAATATAGAAAATAATAAAAATTATTTCAAATAAACGGGTTGACTACTTTCTGAGATCATTCAACCCAAACTTTAAAATGGTTTAGCTTTTATAGAATAATTCATGTGCACGGCACTGTAGTCAATTGAATGTCTATTTTTGTCACCCAAAATGCTATTGAGTGTATTCAAGTAACTTAAAAAATAAAATGCACGACTAGATCGCACAAACTTGATCTTATGTATGTAAAAGTACTTTGGAATTTAAAATACATTTTATAAATATAAAACATGGATTGAATGAGATAAAAATGTTCAAATGTATGGAATTGCCGGCCGTCTGATTAATCTTTTTATTATTTAAGTAATTTTTTATATGACAAATTTCCTTAAAATTTTTCAACAACAAAATTTGGGATGCCAAATTTTAAGTATTAGGTAGATTTTAGAAATAGTTTTTTTTTCGAATATTTTTATATACAATATTATTTTAAACTTAAGGGGGCTCCTGTTGAAAATTTTTGGTTAAAATCGTTAGAGCTGTTGATGAGAAAGTCAAAAAATCAAAAAACGGTTCTATGACAGGTACCGTTACTAACATTTTGCTCCAAAATTTTGTTGCCGTTTCGAGTAACTGCCGCATTGCAAGTCCCCCACCATAAGTTGTCGTCGAAACTTTGTAGTGAGCACACGTTGTGTATTTTATAAGCTATCCTGGTCCATGAGACCGTGCGTCACCGTTTATGTAAGTAAAATAATCATGTACTATTTTTTTACTTATAAAGGATACCAATTTTTGTTCATTTTATTAATGTTCCTAGTGTCGAGACACCAAAGAACTTAATTTTCATTTGAATATGTGATTTTTTTTTTGATTTTTTACTTAATTTGAAAAAATGTATTTTAAAAAAACTTGATATTTTTAATGCTCTAAGAAAACAATTTTGTGAATTTTTATAATAAAATAAAAGAGCTAATGTTGATTTAATATCTTTGTTTTGTTGTCAAGGAGTATATATTTAAGAAAAAAACACAAACTATTAGTAAAACTTTTCAAAAAATCTTCATTTGAAAAACCCGGTCCGTGAGACCGGCGCACAGTGCGTCGATTGTATGCAGGTAGTGGACAAAAATCTTTTTTTCAAAAGTAAGATTTTACTCAATTTGAGGAATTTTCACGCCCCCTACCACGCCCACTTTTGATAATAAATTGGTTACATGAAAACTTCTAGTACGATAGTGATTTCAATTATTAATATTCTGATCAGTAAAGAAATTATGAGCTAAAATAGTGCAAAGTTCGCCCACTGACACGCCCACTTTTGCTATAAAATTGATTTTTTTTTTAATTTTTCGTATGATATTGAAAAAAATGTACAAATTTAATGTGTTTGATAAGAAAAATTTATTTGAACAAAAATCCGCACTGCCACGCCCACAATTGTAAAATGATTAGTTAGAAACCAAACATCAAAAAAATTTGATGATTATACGATATACAAAAGTTGTAATATTTTAAAGGTTAGTAGGGAAGTATACATTTTCTCATAGCACAACGACAACAGAATAAATCGCATAAGAGATCTTGCAAAATATAATGGATGTTTTTATTGTTGACAAAAATAATTATTAAAAAAAGTAATAACAAAAGGAAAACCCGAAAAATAAACAATTACGAAAAAAGATCACTATCCGAGTCTTCGAGTGTATAAGCGATGGAAGTGATAACGTTTATTTATTTCTGAGCAAGTTGTTGATGCGTGTCTTGCTAAGATTTGCTGATCTTCAGGCTCTAAATTTGATTGCATATTTAATTTTACCTCCATAAACTGCAAAACACCAGGTACTCGGGCTGTTGAGTTGGAAAACCAAACATCAAAAAGCTCCCTGTTTGAATGCACGTAAACAAACGCTTGTTGCAAGAAAAAGCGCAAGTTGCTGCAAAAAAAACTTACTTTTTTTAAAAGATATGATTGTTTTCTTTCTTTAAATAAAAATACTTTTTTCCTATATGGCACCATACAAAATATATGACTTATCAAAGTCAGTACTTAACACGAACAAAGAAGCTTTGATTTGGACTCTCAAAAAAAAATTTTAATTTACATGTAAAAAAAATATGCAGTTAGAATAACTATATTTTCTTTTATCGTATGTTCTTTTCTTTTCTTCAGTAAAAGCTCTTTCAACCGGTAACTACAAATCCTACAAATCACTATGTATTTGTTATTTTGCTGATCTTCTGACGATCTCTGACAACAGAAAATTGAACTTTATCATAAATAAACTGTCGATTCATTCATTTAGACTTATTACCTTGAATTTGGCATACTTGCTAAACATTTTTGGCACATTTTTTTTTTTTATTTTTGTCCACGAGTCGCCGCACTGTGCGGCGTCGCCATTAATCAAAGTCAAATTTGCGTCACCAACGGCGGGATAATATCACACCTAATTTTTTTTATCAAAATCGTTAGAACCGTTTCGAGATAAATAAGATTATGCATTACGGGTGTATGAGGGGTACCGTTAGTTTTGGAGCTAAAAAAAAAAATTCAATTTCTCTTCTAGGGAATCACCGAAGACCCTTAACTACCGAGATTGAAGAACATAATGTCTAGTGGCTAAGAGGTACACGGTACAGACATACAGACGCATTGAAACATGTTTTTTGTGTACTAAATTGTCCTTAAAATTTGTATAAACAAAATTGATATGCAAGTTATTAGTATTCAATAAAATACATTTTATAACGTAATTTAAAAACTTATTCGTGTATCCGTTTTCTAGATAGTGAATTTTCAAAAAAAAAATTATTTTAGTTTTTAAAAATCAAAAAACTATATTTTCTAAAAAATTTTTGGATTATATTTCTTCGAGTGTATAGAAGCTCACGCATAAAAATGTTGGTTCAAATCGTTAGAGCTGTTGATGAGAAATTCGTAAATCAAAAAAACCGTTCTATTACAGGTACCGTTAATAACATTTCCCCCAAACATTTTTTTTACCAAAATGTAGTCCGTGTCCATAATATCACATTTTTTTTTATCAGAATCGTTAGAGCCGGTTTCGAGATAAATAAGGTTATGCATTACGGGTGTATGGGGTGTACTGTTAGTTTTAGAACTAAAAAAAATTTCTATTTCTCCTCTAGGGAATCACCGAAGACCCTTAAGTACCAAATTTGAAGACAATAGCTGAAAATAGCTCCAGTGGCTTAGGCGCTAGATCGAGGTACAGACATACGGACATACAGGCATACAGACACTTTATTCGTCTTCGCTATCATCGTAATGTCAACTTTGATCAAAATCTCGAGTTCGATTTTTTTTCCAAATGCAGAACTTGCCCTATAGTTTGTACCTATTACCTATATCGCAAGTAAAAAGAGCCCATGAGGCAATTCGATCGAAGCGCAACCTGGCACCCTGACAAGTAATGGAATGTCACTTTATAAGTTTATATACAATGTTTCTATCGTTGAGTGAAAATGTAGATGAACAAATTATGACAGAGTAGAAAAGTTTTTTCCATTGTATAAAATATAACAGAAAACAACTTGCAGGCAGAAGGTTTGTCTAGACAATGATAAAAGACAACAACAAAATTGGGCGGGCAGAAAAGAACAAAAAAAAAGACTTGTGTGTATGATTTTTTTATATTAAGGGTGATGTTTTGTAGGTATATGGGAAATAAACTTACAGTTATGGTTACCGCCTTGAAAATAAAGCTATTTGTGTAGGTGTTTTGATAAATGGTTGCTTTGTTTACATGCGATCAATTGCAATCATATTAAAGTCATACAAAATATTTGCGCATGTGTTTTACGCTGCATTTATGAACACTTTTTCTTGATTTTCGTCATATGTCAATTTTTTAGAACAATATTTTAGTTTTTTGCAAACATTTACCTTTATTTTGAGCCAGAACAATGTTGTGGTGCCGTTTGTTACTGTTTTCAATTGAACTTTGAATTTTCAAGGGAAAGAATTAAACAGATGGAACAATAAAGGAAAGGAAATCATTTATATTATATACCTGTCTCTTTCATTAAGAAAGAAATTCAGATTGCATGTGAGTTTTTATAGTTGCACATTTGCGCTGCAAATATTTGCGTTTTGCTTTTATGAAAATCTGACATCTATCATTTGCATTTATGAAAGTTATGCATTCGTCAGACTTTCGCAACCATGCATTTATGAAAGCACCCTGTTTTTTTAATTTTGATTTTGAAAGCAATATTTTTCTATGGTAGGTATTAACTTGCGACTTATAGGTATTATAATTATAAGTCAAGTTAGGCATTGTTTGTTCGGCTGGAGCCTAAGCGGCTCGGCCGATTTTCTTTGAGCTTTGTAGATATTATTGTTAAATTTTTCCCTTCTCAGGTTTTTTCTGTTTCTTTTTTAGTAAGACCGAAAATAACGGTACCTACCATACCACTTTTTTCGAAATCTTATAAAATATTTTTCTAAACTGTTCGACAGATTTAAAAAAATATCTAAAAATTTCATTTAGTAAACCTAGGTAATGGGTGAAAAAAAAAGGTTCAGAAAAATGTTTATTAATGGTACCCCCCATGTTAAAAATTTAGTTCTTGTTAGAACTCCGAGGAGGTAAACCTCCTCCTTATTTAGAGAGATGATTTTCAATGTTTTGGCCAATTATTTTTGGACATTCGACCAAAATATTTTTGAACTTTTGCCAAAAATAATTTTGGACATTTTGTCAAAAATATTTTTTTAACAAACTTTTTTTCAACAAAATTTTTTTTCAACAATTTGTATTTTGAAGAAATTTTGATTTTTATACTTTTTTCTGGCCATTTTTTTAAATATGAAATAATTATTTTAAATCAAGAAATATGACAAAAATTTGCCACCCAAGGTACTATCAAACGTGATTTCTGGCTAAACTAGGCATCTTAGCGAGTTAAAAATTGCATATTCGTGATCTAGGGAGAGCCACCTTTCAATCGTATCATGTATCGCATGAAACTAAAAACAAATTTTTATCTTTAAACGCGATTTGCGGCTAAACGGAGCTTCGTAGACCCCTCAAAGTTGACATCTTCTAACGTGATTTCTGGCTAAACTAGGCATCTTAGCGAGTTAAAAATTGCATATTCGTGCTGTCAATTTAGTATTGAAACGACGGGATTTTGTGAATCTGGATTTTGTGATGCGGGATTTCGTACCCAAACCGATTTAAAAGAAAAGTCAATTTTTTTCGAAACTCAATATTTCATTTTTCGATTTTTCTTAAACTTGACAAATAAAAGTTTCTTAAAACAGTCTAAAAGGTTTTTAAGTCGGCGTACCAAATTTTTTCTTAAAAATGTTTTAAATATTTTGTATGTAAAAACTTATTTTTTTAAGAAACCACTACAATGACTTATAATTTGCTTAAGAAGTAACACGACATTCTGTTTTGATCCCTTACTCCTAAAAAAATTTCAATTTCATTCATTTTTAAAAATCTTATTCTTTTGCATAAGAGCAAGATCGTGCGACACAGTCGTACCTTTTATTTTATAAAAAAAAAAAAAAATTCTATTATAATTATCAAGCTGAAAACTGGGCAAAAAGTTTTGCAATATGGCAACGTTGTTTTGTTGGCAGATTTAACGGTGGTTTCAGTAAAAGCATGGCTATGACTGCTTTTACACGAAAGCGATTTTTAATCTTTGATTCTCTTTTGACTTCCCTTCGATTGCATGAATGCTTTTAAACACAGCGATTTTTAATGAAAGTTAACTTTTCTTCATTGAAAAGGAGTCATCTCTCCGCACTCTTTACTCTAGTGAGTAGATCGAAGTTCACTGAGCAAACGCCAAATAGAAATGAAACATACCTGACAAGTAAAGAAAACCACAAAGAAGAAAGAACGATAACTCTGCAATTTTTCCAACCCTAGCAATTTTGTGTACCCCCGCCACCACACACGTCTCTCTCCAACGGGCTTAAAAATCGCAAGGTAATATTGCTTCGTTTAAAAGCAGTCTATGTATTATATTGCATACCTACATACATAATGTCCTTTTTGTTAAATTTCAAATTCAATTCAATTGTCAGTTCTGATTTGAAATTTGAACTTATTGGTGAACATTATCGTTCTTGAAAGCATTTATATATTTAATTGTGATTGAATAGTGATTAAATTGTGATACAAATTTTTGAATACCTTGTGAAGGATAAGTATTTTTTGAAGAAAGAATACAAACATTCTTATAAATCTAATTAACCATATATATTGTCAACGGCCTTGGCTCTGATGAAAGCATCGCTTCCCATCGATCAGCGAAATCAAGCATCGTTGCGCGCGGTTAGTACTTGGATGGGGGACCGTTCAAATACCAACCGTGAGCTGTTGACATGTGTTTTCTGTTGTTCTTTCTTTCTGTCTGTCTCTCTCTGTTGTAATGTATAAGCCGATGGTCCGAGTTACCAGTGCTTTCAGTGTCTCTACTTCGTAGATTTATCTACGGAGTAGTGGAATATGTAATGTAATGTAATGTAACCATATATACCTATATTTATTATTATATTTTATACGTATAGATTTCTATACCAAATATTTTTTCATTTATATTTTTTTAATTGTTCAGTGTTAATTATGGCCTGTTGGTACGCCAACCCAAAGAGCAACAAATTCCTTTAAGTTCGGTTTCTTTCTTCAGATTCCCAAAAGATCACAGAAGTGCAATTTGGGCTAAGCATGGAAATGTTTTAGCCATAAAGGATCTTCCACAAAGATCCCTTATGTGTGAAAAACATTTTTATGCCAAGGACATTATTATTAGAGCCACGCGGAAATGTCTTAACCCGAAAGCTTTGCCAATTTCTTCGGCATCTATATGCTATTGCACTGAAGATTCTGTTGATTTTTCTTGTTTCCGTGTAATGAAGGCATACAAGACTCGGACGCAGCCAACCTCCACGGTTACCTCTGCAATTCTGAGCTCTTTGCCTATATTTCCGCCTCGAATTTCACCTCCTTGCAGCCCACCTTTATCTACGATTAATTTAGCTGCAAACTCTAGTGCAACGTATGTGAGAGATTATTCTCTGCCATATGTGCCTACTTCTTCCCACATTTCTCCCTCTCAATTTCCGAAAGTATATACGGGAATACAGTATGCTTTGATGACAAACTTTTTCCAAACGGAGGAAGAAACAAAAATTGCTGATGCAACTGCAAGGTTTGTCAAGAAAATGAATGATTTGTTCGATAATCTCAATACGAGCCGACTGGATTCCAGAAATCCCAACAGACAAGCTCTATCGGATGCAACGGAGACTATTCATTCTCTAAAAAGGGCAAGATAATGGATATCAACGTGGAGATCCACCAGTTGCGTTAGTATACCACCTTGCTTTTAAGGATTAAAGCAAACGCTCCTTTCAATTATGCAGATGTGGGAACATATAAAAAGAGCAAAATTATATTCTCCTTGCACATTTGAATACGGATGTCGCAGAAAATTTATTTTCAATGGTGAGAAGTAATAGGGGCTCATATGAAAAGGCTCCTTCGGCTTGGCGATTCATTCGAAATTTGAAAATTATTATTTTCCAGCATTTATGCTCTGCTGAAAATTCTGGTTACGAGGATGCTGGATCGGAACCACTTCTGGAAGTAGCTAGAATACGCGGGCAAATGGAAATAGAGCCAAGTGAAGAAATAGATTTCGACTTCGAATACCCGGTAGAGGATAATGTCGTAGAATGTGATGCCATGGACACAGACCCCACTACAAACGATACTCGTAATAAAAAGTTGCAGCAAGGAGGTGCTGCATATTTTGCGGGATTTGTGGCCGGCAAGCTAAAAAATAAGTTGAATTGCGAAGTTTGCTCCCAGTATTTGATTGACGAAGTTAACAAAGAAAGGGAACAAACTTTGTTAATTCAACTTAGAGCATATAAGACCGTAACCACGTCTTCTGAATTTGAAAAAATTAACAGTTCCGTCGATTCTTTTCGAAGGAACTGTTAATGATTTCCAAAGTGTTTTTGATACTAATTTCCAAGAGAGACAAGACGGAGAAATGATAGTGGGAACATGGTTGGATTTATTCATGAAGAAAAATGAAAGGAATTTATCAAAAAGCTGCACACCACATAGAGAAGTCATCGCCAGGTTTTTAGTAATTGGACTGATCATCTTGGAGACAAGAAGAATAAACAAGGCAATCAAGTTACCAAAAAGAAATTAAACTAATATTTATTCCGACTTTTGTTTTAATTTCATTTGATATTTTGTAATATACATTTCATAAATAAAAAAAATATTTCTTCTTAAATTATTATCTTGTTATTTTATTTATAGAACGAAGAATAGGCCTACCGGGGAAACCTCGAAAAAAAACGCATTTAATATTCTACCCAGCGTTGCCGATGTGGCACGATCGTGCCATTTTGACACGGAAATTTTCTCGTGGCACGGTGGCACGAAAAGTTTCAATATGGCACGTTTTTTTTTTTCATTATTTTACCTAAATGCGTTTAAGATAATTGACCCAAACTTTTTAATAAATAATCCAAATATACAAAGTATTCTGCCACACTTCAATATTTTGGTATCAGAATTTTCTCATCTATTAGAGTGCGAAAAAGATGTTCTTTTTGGCGAAATAAGAAAAATTTTTGAGATTGGAAAGTCGAAAGTATTTTTCTTGAAGATTCAAAAACGTTCTTGGTTCATTAATAATTCAAAATTTATGTTGATTCTTCTTAGTTTGCCTCACGAAATTGCATCAGCAGGGCGACTGTTTTCAAGGCTAAATAATATTAAAACAAACAACGACAACAGACTGTCATACAAAACAATTAATGCTATAATGTCATATAATGAAATTATTAAGCCTAATAATTGTCAAAATTTCAAACCTCCAGCTAATTTATTTATTTAGCTTATTATAACAAAGCTTTATTACGTATTTATATTTTTAAATAATAATAATAGGTACTCATAATGTGATGTGATATAGGTAGTTACATAATACATACTCATTAGTCATTACTTATTATGAACTTGACAAAAACTCATGTTTCTTGAAAATACCTATACACGAATAGAAGAAGTGATTTTTTGTTTGTTATTTGCTTTTAATAGTATTTAATTAAAATTTATTTTTAAAGAATATCTTGAGTTTTTTTTCATATGGCACGAAAATGGCACGTTTTTTCAAGGAGTGTGGCACGAAAATTTTTTTTTTTGGCGGCAACGCTGATTCTACCTCATTAGGTGATGTGGAAAGGAATATATTTTAAGATAAGCTCTGAAAGCGCTTTTAAAGCTTTTATACACCTAAGAATGTTTCTTGGGAAGATTAGTACTCCAAATTTTGTTTTGTACATTTTACCTTTTATGATTTTTTACTTTGAAAACTCAATATTTTGAAAACTATATCTTAATTTCGTTTAAGTTTCTTAACTAAATAAAAAATATTTTTCAGTTTTGAAATGCAATGTTTTTTAAACTTTATAGAAGCTTCTCTCTAAAAAATTCATTAAAATGCGTTATGCCGATAATGAGAAATTCAAAATTTTGAAAAATCGTTCTATAGTAGGTACAATCAGTAATATCTTGTTTTCAATATTTTTTTTTATTAAATTATAGATCTTAAAAATTAATCAAAAGAACAAAATTTAAGCAAAATTCTCGGAACTGTTTTCGAGAAAAATACGATTTTGGAAAACCATTTTTTAAGATTTGTATGGAGGGTACCGTTATTTTTAGGTAAAAAAAATTTTTTTTCTCATATCTTGTTAATTATTCTAAGAAACTTTTATTTATCAAGTTTTAAAAAAATCGAGCATGGGGTTTTCGAAATATTGAGTTTTCAAAAAAAAAAATTTTGATGCAACTGCAAGGTTTGTCAAGAAAATGAATGATTTGTTCGATAATCTCAATACGAGCCGACTGAATTCCAGAAATCCCAACAGACAAGCTCTATCGGATGCAACGGAGACTATTCATTCTCTAAAAAGGGCAAGATAATGGATATCAACGTGGAGATCCACCAGTTGCGTTAGTATACCACCTTGCTTTTAAGGATTAAAGCAAACGCTCCTTTCAATTATGCAGATGTGGGAACATATAAAAAGAGCAAGATTATATTCTCCTTGCACATTTGAATACGGATGTCGCAGAAAATTTATTTTCAATGGTGAGAAGTAATAGGGGCTCATATGAAAAGGCTCCTTCGGCTTGGCGATTCATTCGAAATTTGAAAATTATTATTTTCCAGCATTTATGCTCTGCTGAAAATTCTGGTTACGAGGATGCTGGATCGGAACCACTTCTGGAAGTAGCTAGAATACGCGGGCAAATGGAAATAGAGCCAAGTGAAGAAATAGATTTCGACTTCGAATACCCGGTAGAGGATAATGTCGTAGAATGTGATGCCATGGACACAGACCCCACTACAAACGATACTCGTAATAAAAAGTTGCAGCAAGGAGGTGCTGCATATTTTGCGGGATTTGTGGCCGGCAAGCTAAAAAATAAGTTGAATTGCGAAGTTTGCTCCCAGTATTTGATTGACGAAGTTAACAAAGAAAGGGAACAAACCTTGTTAATTCAACTTAGAGCATATAAGACCGTAACCACGTCTTCTGAATTTGAAAAAATTAACAGTTCCGTCGATTCTTTTCGAAGGAACTGTTAATGATTTCCAAAGTGTTTTTGATACTAATTTCCAAGAGAGACAAGACGGAGAAATGATAGTGGGAACATGGTTGGATTTATTCATGAAGAAAAATGAAAGGAATTTATCAAAAAGCTGCACACCACATAGAGAAGTCATCGCCAGGTTTTTAGTAATTGGACTGATCATCTTGGAGACAAGAAGAATAAACAAGGCAATCAAGTTACCAAAAAGAAATTAAACTAATATTTATTCCGACTTTTGTTTTAATTTCATTTGATATTTTGTAATATACATTTCATAAATAAAAAAAATATTTCTTCTTAAATTATTATCTTGTTATTTTATTTATAGAACGAAGAATAGGCCTACCGGGGAAACCTCGAAAAAAAAACGCATTTAATATTCTACCCAGCGTTGCCGATGTGGCACGATCGTGCCATTTTGACACGGAAATTTTCTCGTGGCACGGTGGCACGAAAAGTTTCAATATGGCACGTTTTTTTTTTCATTATTTTACCTAAATGCGTTTAAGATAATTGACCCAAACTTTTTAATAAATAATCCAAATATACAAAGTATTCTGCCACACTTCAATATTTTGGTATCAGAATTTTCTCATCTATTAGAGTGCGAAAAAGATGTTCTTTTTGGCGAAATAAGAAAAATTTTTGAGATTGGAAAGTCGAAAGTATTTTTCTTGAAGATTCAAAAACGTTCTTGGTTCATTAATAATTCAAAATTTATGTTGATTCTTCTTAGTTTGCCTCACGAAATTGCATCAGCAGGGCGACTGTTTTCAAGGCTAAATAATATTAAAACAAACAACGACAACAGACTGTCATACAAAACAATTAATGCTATAATGTCATATAATGAAATTATTAAGCCTAATAATTGTCAAAATTTCAAACCTCCAGCTAATTTATTTATTTAGCTTATTATAACAAAGCTTTATTACGTATTTATATTTTTAAATAATAATAATAGGTACTCATAATGTGATGTGATATCTGTGGCCACAAACCATAACCGCCTAACTCGAGTTATGACGAAATTGAGTTTTTACTATAATCGTGCTGAGAATATAAAAATCTATGTCCACTCAATTTTTTACGTCTGTACACTGAGAAAACTGTACTATGAGTTATTTAAATAGAAACATGTTTAATTATATGTTTAAATAAGGGCAAATCGAATTCGTTTATTATTTAACTCAAATCTGTTTAAATTCAAAAATACTACTATTTTACAGTAAAATATGTTTAAATCAAACTCATTCATGTTTAAGAATTTCATTAAGATCTGGACTTCGTTTTGTTTATGTTTTTAAATTAGTTTGAGTTTGATTTTTAAAATACATGTTTAATTATTTTACTTACTTACAAATTTTAACATACGATGAACATGAACGAGTTTGCTTTAAATATAAATGGAGTTAAAATATTTACAAGAGTAAGAGATTAAACATAAAAGTTAAATTTAAGCCCGAACGAGTTTGAATTGAAGTAAAATGAAGTAGCTTAATACATAACTTTTCTTATTTTTGGCATCGAAAGTCATGGAGTGCGTTTGTTCCGCGAGTGTTTGTGATTTTACTAAAGCGTGTAATTTATAAAAATATCAATAAATATTTGATATGGGTATACGGTATACCATTATAATGTTAGATACCTGAAGTTCTGCTCCAAGCACGAATATAAAAGGATAAGATAACTCAAGGAGAGGAAGAAGAGTGTTCGCTGCTTTCTACTGCAAGTGTCCAAAAAAATATTTGTTTCAAAAACTGTTTATTTATATAGTTTTATTTAAAAAAATACTGATTAATAAGTATGCATTATATTAAATTACCACTTGACTTCTATATTCTTCCCATAGGGCGCTAGAAGACGACAAAAGAATTAAAAAAGGAAGCAAATTCCAGAAGACCAATTATGAACCAAAATTTGAAGAGGATTTGCTCATAGATCTTAAACAGGGGCTAAGTTCACCTGGTGCTTGTGACAAAGATGAGATCTCAAAACGCTCCGCAATCATTTAAATACTTTTTGGAAAAATGTAATAACAGAATTTCACTTAAAATAAAAATATAAATATGTACTTTTTAATTTTTCTTTGTGTTGAGTAATTTTTTTAAATTTCTGAATTTCTGAAAAATCTGAAGTTAAATATATTTGCCTTAAACAAAAACGTATTTGACTCAAATACGGATATGTTCAAAAAAAATCAATATGATTCTATTTGAAACAACATCAAATAAAGTTAATAAAAACAAAGATAAGCATGTTTAAATCAAATAGAAAACGAGGTAAATTTAAACAAAATCATGTTCAAATCGGGTCAAACATGGTTAAATACGTTTCTATTAAAATTAAATAGATATCGATTCCATGCCAAATCGTATGTGTTTGAGTTTGATTCAAATATGAATATGTTTGATATTTTTCTCAGTGTATCTTTTTTTAAACAAAAGTTATAAACAAAAAACCTAACAACCTAACTCGCTTTTCAAAAATTATAATTTGCCATAACAACTTAACTCCATAAAAATACAACGGCGGTTTCATAACTTAAGATAAGTTTATATTATTTTCCATTAACAAAAAAATATAATAAGGAATAAAAACATAAGTCAAGTTAAGGAATTTTGAATTTGCCAAGAATTAAAAACGCTTAGTTTTCATTTTTCTTATGTTAACATAGGCTCTTATTCCCTAAAGTAAAACAAATATTTACTTTTCTCAACTTGAGTTAGGTTGTTATGGCAAATCGCAAATCTATTTTTTGACAAACTTAACTGAACATAAGTGCTTTTGGCTAACCAGACTATAATTGTATGAAAATCATAAATCGAGTTAGGCCGTTATGCCGTGTTTAAATTTAAAAAATCACAAATCTAAGTTGACTTATGTTCTTTTGCCTTAATCAGTTTACCGTAAAAATGAGTCGTAAGTGAAGATAGGTTATTACGAACAGTCGCATCTGTAGTGTAAGTGCTGTTTAAAATTGAAAGGTTTAATTAAAGAAGTGCGTAGATACCGAAAATGAGCTGTGCAAATAATGGAACTAGCAAGGATGCTTACAAATTACAACAAAATAATTATGTATTACCACTCTGATATACACGATATACATAGTTATGAGATGTATTTAGGAGCTGATATCACATTGTGGCAGTTCCTTACTAACAAAATTAATATAGGTATTACTTAATAAGATAAAGTACTCGTTACAACATATTTACTTTTCATTTGTTCTAAAATAAATGTTAGGTTTCAAATTCAAAAAGAAATATCAAAATAAGAAGTCTTAAGAATTTATCTTACATTAAGTAATTTTTTTTCCTACTAGGCTTAGGCAAATTATTGTCTATTATTTTTAGTACAGGACAATGTAATAATAGAGATCAGTTTGTTCGCAAAGAAAATGCAATGAAATTAAAACATTCATGCTGCCAGTCCCTGTTTTCATGATTTGTACATTGTCATTGAGTGTACTTTTAGAAATGCATTTTTGCTTTAAATCAAAATATAATATTATTAGTTTTATTACAATTAAACCAAACAAAATTGTTGCCATATTTTGAACTGAATATAACGAAACACAGTCATCAATGAACGGCCAAACTTTTGATGTTGACTTGATCCAATTACTCTTCTTTTTAAGTCATTACTTATAGCAACAAAACTTTTAATATTTAATACAATTCTAAGGTTTGTGGTAAGATATCCATATAATTTTTTGTTGTTCAGGTGAACTATTCAACTATGTACAGTGTACATACATGAAACTGAGAACGTTGAAAATGATCTCGATTTGATGATTTGATGGTAATTTTTTTTAATAAACCGGAATATATACACTCAAATGATTCAGTGAAATATCCAAATTTGAATTTATTTCAGTAGAAAGCCCAAGCCGCTCCAGCTCATATAAACTATTTTTCTGTACATTTATTGTTGGATTAATAAACAATAATAATATTAATAATTTATTAAGACAGTCTAGTAATTCAATTTCTGAGAGCTCAAATAGAAGAAACGTTTGCAAGACCTAAATGTTAAACTAAGTAGAAGTGTCGGTTTAAACTTCCAATCATCAGAAAGACTGTTAAGGCTAAGGCTTGCTATCATTTTTATATTTGTAGAAGTAAATGCAGCAAGAGAATTAAATTTGGAAAACTTGAAGTGTAGTTCGACAGCTACTGGTCATTAGGAAACTATAGCCAAAGAATTTTATGTAGATATTGCTTCCCTCAAAAACATTGAAGATACAAAATTTGACACCTTGGTGTACACAATTAACTGGAAGCCAAAACGCGACCGTAGTATAAAGAATACGAAAATATTTTTAATGTTTTTTGTAAAAAATATTTTCTTCTGAGAGCTTCTTTTAATCTTCTATTCTTCTTAAAATAAATAAATTCAGAATATCAGAGGAAAACATGCTCCCATCAATAAGAAGAAGAAAACGACATATTTGGAGGTTTACTGCACATGAAAACCACTTCATTCGAAGGGACTCGTGTACAAAATATTTAACTGATAACTTAAGTTTTACATCAATGTCCATCCATTATAAATCATTATCTTTAAATCTTGCAAGCTTATCAAAATACATACTTTAAAATGTTCAGATTTATCGGCAAAAAGTATAATGCCCCGCCCCGAAAGTAGACATGTGTTCTTTTGCTTTGAAAAAAAAGGTTAACGAGTCCGAAAATGAAAATTTCGCATTGATTGAACAAAAAAAAAATAATTTCGATAAAGCCTAAGCAAAGCGCAACGAAAAAAGAAGCAATAAAACCCCAACACTTTAAAACTTAAGGCTTTGACCTTCATCGATCATTGAACCAATGCTTACAAATTAATGTGACAGCGACCACGATCTCAATTAGCTTAGTATGAACAAAACGAAGGTCCAAATGTTAACGCCAAGTGATTGGTTTTATTTCGTTAACAGCGTTGGAAATAAGACTGATTAAATTGAGACAAAAATCGAGAACGATTTTTTGATTTCGACAAACTTTATAGATCTAAATTTTCCTGGAAACGAACAGATGAAGATGGCAACAAAAAACTAGCAACTCGGTTCGGTGGCTACTTTACTATAAAACCTGCAATCAATTGTCCTACACAGAATTTTTGCACAAAGATGAAGTTTAGTTTTCAAATTTTTTAAAGTAAAAAAGAGATGACAGCCTTTTTTAAATCTAAACAATTTCTTTCACGATAATAAAAGGATTTCATAGACTTAAAAAATTAAATCATGATTTTTAGTCTATGACAATCTTGGATCCAATATTTACGAGCCAAACACTTATCCCGATTTAACAGGTCTTGACAAATCAGAAGATATTAAAATATCGATTTGGCTCAAAATTGCATCAATGATGTACAATACATAATTTAAACTTATGGGTACATACTAAAAGTTTGAATAGATAAAATATTCAAATTAAAAACTTTTCCTTTACTTGTATGATACTTTCACGACAAAAGGAAAACATATGGAAAATTAACTTAAGTCAATAAATACATTGGTTTATTGATAAGGAAAAAGAACTTAAGTCAACATAGGAAATTTTTTCCCACAATCTCACACAGGGAATAACGACCTAAGTCGAGAAAAGAAATTTGAATCGGTCTTTCTTAATATACCATAACAACCTAACTCGACCTAAGCTTTTTATTTTTTTAAATTTCAATAAGCCATAACAGCTTAAGTGTTTTTTTCTTTAATTACTCATTAAATATAAGGCATAGAATTTATTCTTTCTAGTATATGAAAAATGTGTGTTCTTTCTTCATTTCTGCATTTAAAAAATTTAAGAATTCATAATTCCTGATTCATAGAGAGAATATGAAACTTAAAAGTGCTCTCCTGAAAAATATTAAAAATCGACTTAAGCGGTTATGCCTTGTGGCCACTGATATAGGTAGTTACATAATACATACTCATTAGTCATTACTTATTATGAACTTGACAAAAACTCATGTTTCTTGAAAATACCTATACACGAATAGAAGAAGTGATTTTTTGTTTGTTATTTGCTTTTAATAGTATTTAATTAAAATTTTTTTTTAAAGAATATCTTGAGTTTTTTTTCATATGGCACGAAAATGGCACGTTTTTTCAAGGAGTGTGGCACGAAAATTTTTTTTTTGGCGGCAACGCTGATTCTACCTCATTAGGTGATGTGGAAAGGAATATATTTTAAGATAAGCTCTGAAAGCGCTTTTAAAGCTTTTATACACCTAAGAATGTTTCTTGGGAAGATTAGTACTCCAAATTTTGTTTTGTACATTTTACCTTTTATGATTTTTTACTTTGAAAACTCAATATTTTGAAAACTATATCTTAATTTCTTTTAAGTTTCTTAACTAAATAAAAAATATTTTTCAGTTTTGAAATGCAATGTTTTTTAAACTTTATAGAAGCTTCTCTCTAAAAAATTCATTAAAATGCGTTATGCCGATAATGAGAAATTCAAAATTTTGAAAAATCGTTCTATAGTAGGTACAATCAGTAATATCTTGTTTTCAATATTTTTTTTTATTAAATTATAGATCTTAAAAATTAATCAAAAGAACAAAATTTAAGCAAAATTCTCGGAACTGTTTTCGAGAAAAATACGATTTTGGAAAACCATTTTTTAAGATTTGTATGGAGGGTACCGTTATTTTTAGGTAAAAAAAATTTTTTTTCTCATATCTTGTTAATTATTCTAAGAAACTTTTATTTATCAAGTTTTAAAAAAATCGAGCATGGGGTTTTCGAAATATTGAGTTTTCAAAAAAAAAAATTTTGAATTTTTTTTTTTAAATCCAAACATTTTTTTTTGGAAAATTTGAATATACAATAATATTGAAACTGCTGGGGAGCCTTAACATAAAAAAATGATCAAAATCGGAGAAAATCAAAAACAAAAAAAAGGTTCCAATGGGGGTACCAAAAATAATAATTTTTTGGAATTTTTTTGTCAACCATTGCCTAGGTTTAACTAAATGAAATTTTATTAATTTAAAAAAAAAAATCTGTGGGACAGTTTTTGAGAAAAAAACTATTTATAAAATTTCGAAAAAAAATCGTATAGCAGGTACCACTGTTTTGGTCTTCGCTATCATCGTTATGTCAACTTTTATCAAACCCTCGAATTCGATTTTTTTTACGAATGCATAACTTGCCTTATAGAACCTATAAGTCGCAAGTAAAAATACTTTTTGTTTGTGTCTTATAATTGTAATTATTATTTTTGTTCTTCAAAATGACAACATTTGAAATTTTGAACAACAGAAATAATAATAATTATAATCAATATAAATTACTTAATATATTAACATACATATGCATGTACATATGCACATCCATACCAATCAAAAAATCCTAATAAGAATCCATTTAAAAATATTTTCCTACTGGAATCTATAAATCTATTGAAATGACAACGTTGTATTTTGATAAGGTAATATCAAAATTGAGCAACGTTGCTTTGATATGACTATAATAGACAAAACAAAAAACTCCAGAACCAATGCTGAAAAATGAAAAATAATAATGTACCTACATACATACATATGTGTGTGTATCAAGACAACACACGTCGAAGGTGCACAAAAAAAAACAACAAAAACTAAAGCGAACATTTTTCTAATAAAATGTCTGTAGTTTCTTCATTGTATATATATACAATGGTTTCTTGGCATATATTATAACACTTTTCATGATGAAAATGTCTGTATTTGTCATCTCCCTTTTTCACCGTACTGATATAGAAATCAATAAGTAAACCTTTCATTCTACGAGTAGTTACTCCATTGTATATATAAACTATACGAGTATAGTGATGTGTACCTCATACATGAGGCAATACAAAATGTCCCATACACCAATCTGAAATGTCCCATCACCTCAAAACGAAAAAATGTATTACCTCACACCTCACAAAAGCAACGAAAAATATTTCTCTTTACTCTTTCATGAAAAAAAAAAAAAAACAATTCGTATCGTGTATATCTCACTCATCGGCCTGATCTGATACTAAGACTGAGCCCGATGCAGAATGAAGTTGTATTGTAGTTGATCGTATGAAAGAAGGAAATATGCCTCAAACTCACTACATTCGCACATTCTCTCCCTACCAAACACCAAACCAATGGAAATAGAATGAGGTTTGTCGAAGATGAGTATTTCAAATGAAAGGAATGAATGTGTTGTGAGTTGAGTCCCATTCAAACAAAATTCGTGACATTGTCGCAGGCTGGGTTTTTGTATCAGACTCTGACTTTGTACCAGGCTAGGACTTTGTACCAGGCTAGAACTTTGTACCAGGCTGGGACTTTGTACCAGACTAGGACATTTATCATTTGAGGATTGAGGTGAAGTTCTTTTGTATCTGTTTGAGGAGACAAAATGAGGAGAGATAATGAGTGGGATTTATTAATGAATGAATGTTGCACTGACTACAATGTAACAAACAATGAAGATAGGTATGTAGCATTATCGAAAATTATACAATCAAAGGGTTAAAAAAGGAAGGAGTTTTTTTACTGTTTGGAGTAGGAGGTTTTGTTAATTTTTGAAGGAGTAGGATTTTTTTTTTTTTTGATATGCAAATGCAAGTGCATTCCTTTTATTTGTATTTGTTTTGTTTTAAGTGTTAGAAAATAGAGATTAGGGTTTAGAGATCAAGATAACATATGAGAATTGAAAAAAAATCAATCAATCAATTCCTGAGTTTGCGTACGTGGAAAGTCATTAGTGTTTTAATGTCCTGTAGGTAATCAAATTTGTTTGAAAAAAAAGTAATCAAAACAGTCTTAACAGAAAGAAGAAACAGGTTGAGTGAAAAGAAAGTAGGGCAAATATTGTTTTTAAATGCAAACATGTAATGATGTATTTTTTTTAACTCATTAGATTCAATTTATTTTGAATGTGATAAAATATTTGTTTTTTTTTTTTTTTTGTTAAAAAAAATATATTTTTGTGTTTATCTTTTTATTAAATGCTTTTGTTTTCTTTTAATAACCTAAATAAAATTTGAAAACACCACTTTTTCTTTTAAACTTTTGTTTTAAATTCATTTTTTTACTCTATATTTTTATATTAACTTATTTTAAACTTTATTTTTGTTAAAAACTAAAACCTTTTTAATTTTGTTTTTAAATGTTTTATTTTAAAATAAAGTGTTTTGTATTAAGGATATTTAATTAAATATATTATATTTATTGATATTTAATTTTTGTAACCTTTTTATTTAATGCAATTTCGAAAACTGTTTTTGAAAAAATATATATACTATTAAAAAAAATACGCATTGTTTAATTCAAATTTCAAAATATCCGTTTAAATAGGAATGTACAATGGGACATTTGAGGTGGGACAAAGTACCACCTCATTTCAAAAAATGAGTACCTCATACAAACTCATTTCAAATTCGTGTCCTACCCATCACTATACGAGTAGTACTCTCATGGAACAGAAAAAAGTGTTATGGAATACACTCTACCGAGGGCGCTGTCGTAGGAAAATATTGTCGTGGAGACTTTTGATTTAGGGTGGGGTAGTAATTGAGGAAGAACGAGAAAATTTTATCAGCTCTGGCAATGAGAAAGACGAGAAAGAGAAAATAAAATTTGTTTTGTATCATTTTCCTTTTGAGGGATCTTCTGTGTGTTTTGTTGTTATATTTTTTTGTCAAGAATATTTGTTTTGTTTTCAATACAACGTTGCTTTTTATTTGTATGGACACACATACCTATTTGAATAGATTTAAGTAGGAATAATTTTGAAAATTGATTCTTGATAGGATTAGGCTTTTTTTGAATTTTAGTATATCTACATAGGAACTTTATCATAATATATTAGATAGATAGATAGATAGATAGATACATTTCTTTATTTCTCAAATAATTCTTCAATAACAATTTATTTAATATAATACAGTAAAAATAAAAGAGAAATATAGTAGAAGCATTTAGAATTTTTAAAAAAAATTGTTTTAAATGCCCCTTCATATTCAAAAATTCAAATTAATTTAACATTGGGTGGGGTGACCCTTCAAAAATAAAGGTTAAAGTTAAAAAAGAAAATTCATACAATGAATATAAGTAATTGAAATTAGAAAAATACAAACGAAATGCGATATTTAAGTAAATAACATTATACAAATGATTCAAAACAAGCATGATCAAAGCTAAACAACCATAATTTTAAATCTTTCAAAAATTTGGATGGTGATAATTCTGATCTGATATAAAGCGGTAGTTTGTTAAAAAGTCTGCAAGAAGTTATAGGTATTATAAAACCTACGAAAAGCAGTGGTGCGCGATCGAGGAATATTAACCAAAAATGAATGAACTCCACGCATGTTATAATTTTCAATAATTCTTAAATTTCTGTGACCAGATCTCAAAAAGAATGTTTTTAATACCTTAAAACAGTACAGGTGACGTAAAGGAAGAATTTTCAAACTCGCGAATAATGGAAAACTATGATCCATACGTGATTTTCTTAATATTTTTCTAATTATAAGTTTTTGTAATATTAAAAGTGGTTGAATTTTGTTAAAATTTGTTCCCCCCAGCAAGTTATTCCGTATTGCATCTTGGAATGAAAAATTCCGTAATATATCGTTTTTAAAAGGTCATTACTACAAACAGAGCGCAAATAAAAAAAGTGCCTGAGAATGGAACGAAAGTATCGTCTCAACTTTTCAGTATGGCCAGAGAAACTCATTTTTGAATCCAAAGTTATACCTAAATATTGGAACTCATCTACCTTTTCAATTTGAAAACAATTCTCACTACATGGTAGATTATTTTTAAAAGTATTCCTTGCTAGTTCAGATTCACATTTACAGTAACATAGTTTAAAACGTTCACATTCCGGACAGTGGTAAAAAACATCTAAATCAAGGTTATGGACATTCGATAAATTAAACAACATAAGTTTTGTTTTAGAGCTGATAACAAGTTCATGTCTAGCAAACCAGACACGAAGAATACTTAAATCCTCGTTTATATTGGCTGTTAAGTCTAAAACACTTTGTGTCCCATACGCGAATCCAATATCATCAGCGAATCCTGTTAACACACCCTTGAAAGGCAACTCAAACAGTGAATTAATATAGATTAGAAACAGTAAGGGTCCAATTACCGATCCTTGGGGTACACCCATCTCCAAGAGTGCATCTTCCGTTGATTTTCTTTCACGAAAACCAAACTGCGATGGAGCAAAAAAAATTTTACTATTAAGAAATTTCACGATCCTTATCTTAATAAGTTTTTCAAAAACCTTACTTACTGACGGTAGCAGCGAAATTGGTCGATAATTATTTAACTTATCATTACCACCTTTTTTATAAAGTGGTAACTTTTACCTATGTTGATTGCAATTATTATTATTTTTGTTATTCAAAAGTATAATAATTGGTGTAATTTTGAAGAACAAAAATAATAATTGCAATCAACTATTTTAACTGCCTACATTAGATGCAGTGGGTGGTAAGGTAGTGGAAATTGTTTTTTTTGCAATTAATATAGTTATGTACATACCTATATAGGTATAAAACTATTTCTTTAAGCAAATCTAATAGGTACGTATACCTATATTTTTATTAGAGAAAATAGCTTTTAAATAAATGTACATACCTACATATATAAAATATGGTATGGTAGAAAATAATTTTGATTACAAAAAAAATATTTTTATGCGTTCATGGGTATTTATATAATTAAAAATAAAAAAAGAAATTTGATATAGGTATAGACCAGTTTTTAAAATTTATTCATATAAACTTTATAATATCTTAATTTCAAAATTTGTTTTATTAAATTAAAGATCATACAAAAAAAAAATTTATCAAAATTCCAGGCGCCGTTTTCGAGAAAAATACGATTTTTAAAACCATTTTTAATTTTTTTTTTACATTTGTATGGTGGGTACCTTTATTTTTAGGTAAAATACATTTTTTTTTCTCACATCTTGTAGATTATATTGATAAACTTTTATTTATCAAGTTTAAAAAAATCTAGCATGGGGTTTTCGAAATATTGAGTTTTGAAATATTTATTTTAAAAATTGAAGAAATTTTGAATTTTCATACATTGTTTACATTGGCGCCTGCCAGGTGACTTAACATACCCTAAGCGGAGCGATGGAGTCGCGTGAAAGGGTGTGTCCCCGAAAAAGGGACTTAAAATTCTTAAGTCCTGCAGAGCGGGCCACCCAATGTACTTTTAAATATGATTTCTGGCTAAACTAGGCATCTCAGCGAGTTAAAAATTGCATATTCATGATCTAGGAAGTGCCACCTTTCAATCCACGTATCGCATGTAACGAAAAACAAATGTTTATCTTTAAATGCGATTTGCGACTAAACGGAGCTCCGTAGACCCCCCAAAGTTGACTTTTTCAAACGTGATTTCTGGCTAAACTAGGCATCTTAGCGAGTTAAAAATTGCATACTCGTGATGTAAGGAGTGATGTATCACATGATTTTTTTTTATTTTACATTTCAAAATTCTACTTCTCAAAATTTTGAATTTCAAAATTCTACTCTTCAAAATTTTAGCTTTCAATATAATTTTTCTGTACCTATGTATTTCAGAACTCTAATACTCTAATTCTCGAAATTCTGCATTTTAAAAATCTGCTTACAAAAATAATTATCTAACTACTATACAAAAAAATTGTTCTGAGTGGTAGATCTGTGCCTTAAAGGTAAAACATCTTAAGTCGACTTAAGTTGTTTTAGCTATTCAACGTTATTTTAAATTTATCCTTCTTGCTCTTTTTTTTTAAGCCAACTGAGGTTTAAATAAGTTCAAAAATGGGGAAGTTATAACTGATTGTAAAATAGCTTAAGTCATCAACTGTAGTGCATGCAAAAGGTAAAACAGCTTATGTATATTAGTTCAAAAGGTAAAAGCACTTATGTGCCAATTATTCTTTTCTTTTTGAAAATCTTGTAGAAAGTATTACGGTAAAACATCTTATGTCTGCATTAATTCCCTGATTGACGTTAGAGCAAAAAAATCCTACGTGCGCTTAAGATTCTTTACCTCCATAAAAGTGACGATTTTGCAGTTCTTAGGTCGACTTAAGTTGTTTTACCAAATTTTTTATTCAAATAGCGAAACAATTTTGCAAAATCATAAACAACTTATGTTACTTAAGCGATTTTACCGAATCATAGTTGCCCGAAGTAACGACCTTAGGTAGACATAAAGTGTTTTACCGTGTGCAAGTGAAGTTCATATTGGAACGTAAGTGCTAAAATACTTATAATAAATTGCTAAGTTTGGTTCTTAAAACATTTTTAAAAGTGAAAGAAATCTAGAAGATATAATTATAAAGAGAAGAAGTGTTCATTATAATTAAAAAATTGATTAGTGAAACGAAATTTAATATGAAACGCGCACATCAAATGTTGATGCTAGCTTTAACATCACAAAATAAAAAAATTGATAAAACGGCCATGGGAAAATATAATGGAGGTTGCGATAAGCTCATCGAAGGTCCTGAAAAAGAAGGATTTGCTGGGTCGAGTTCTGCTGAAAAAGGTTAGTTTGTTGTAATTATTATTGCTTTAATAGAAGTCATACATATATTGCTTTGATTAATATCATATCGTATTTATTTAATATAATGTATGTATGTTATTTCATTTGTTTGCTTCTAGATGAGCTTAACAGTTTAGCTGTTGCGAACAGCTTGGTTGAAATCCAGGAATCTGATTTTGATTATGCCAACGATTTACCAGGAACAAGCGGTGCATTTCAAAAGCAATTGGAGAATCTATTGAATGTTGATTCCATCGAGAGTGAAGCCGATCAAGGAAATGATTTTGATTCTGACGATGCCTTAGCTGATCCCGACTTTCATTTGAATAGTGATAGTGAAGTGAGTGAAGAAACAGAACGGGCAGTACAACTTTTGGAAGAAAATCTAAGGGATCAAAATGTCAATCGTGGGATAAGAAAATTAAAACGGAATACTGGACAAGGATACGTCAATAATTCAGGTAAATTTATAACAAGGAAGGAGGTTAAGAAATTGGAGAATTGTCGGATGAAGTGCAAAGAAAAAATTTCACCAGAAGTTCAAAGAAATATGTTTGAACAGTATTGGAAGCTAGGCAACTATAATTTGAGAGTAGCATTTGCCGCTGGGCTGATAATACTTTCAGAGAAAAAAACACGGAGAAACACGACAACGCATTTGCGGACTAGGACACATGTGAACACATTTTTTTTGGAAGTTGGTGGCCCAAGGATACAGGTCTGTCAAAAATGTTTTCGTTTCACATTATGTGAAACAGAACAGTTTATCAAAACAGTGGTGAAGAAGAAACTAGAGTCTCCAGGTACAACCATTTCCCAAGACAAACGAGGTCGAAAAACTCCTCCAAACAAGCTTAATGATGCTACAGAAATGGAAATACGCAGCCATGTACAAAGTTTTCCAGCATATGAGTCACACTATACTAGAAAACAATCAGCGCAAAAGTACTTTCATGCCGATTTAAGTCTTTCTCAAATGTATCGGTTATTTACTGAGAAATATGGCACAACGGTATCCCTTACTACATACTCCAAAATTTTTAAAACTATGAACATAAAATTTAAAAAACCACAGCTCGATACTTGCAATAAGTGTGAAATCCTGCACATGAAATTAAAAATGAGCAGCGGAAATGAAAAAGAACAATTCGAAAAGGAATTGAAAGAGCACCAAGAAGATGCTGATCTGGCATACGACACCAAAAAACAGGACAAAATTCGTTGTCAAAATGATATAAGTAGAAAAGTATTTACTTTTGACATGCAACAGTGCCTTCCCACTCCCTTCTTAAGGACAAATGTTTCGTTCTACAAAAGGCAGCTATGGACATTTAATTTAACGGTTCACGATGGTGCAACGAATCAGCCTTTCTGTTTTATGTGGCATGAGGGCGATGGTCGTCGTGGTGGCAACGAAATTGCTTCTTGTGTTTTTGAGCACCTTAAGAGTTTACCTGAAACATATAAGGAGGTTATCTTTTATAGTGATTGTTGTGGAGGTCAGAACAAGAACTCTTTTGTTTCAACGATGTTCCTAGTGTTTATGCAAACAGAATCAAGCATTCAAATTATTGATCATAAGTTTTTGATACCAGGTCACACACATATGGAGTGTGATACCGACCATGGGGCAATAGAAAGGAAGAAGAAAATAACATCCGTGGATATACACCATCCGCGGGACTGGTACCAATTCGTTCTCACAGTAGGAACCAAAAAGCCTTTCATAGTTAATGAAATGACTAGAAATAAATTCCTGGACTTTTTCAGAACTTCGAAAGAAAAATTTCTCTGGCGAAAAGTTGATGAAAGTGGAAATAAGTTCTTATGGCAAGAGATCAAATGGGTCAGATATGAAAAGAATTTCGGAGTTCTTTTGTATAAAACTTCGCTCTCTGAAGAAGAGCCATTTGAAGTATTAAATTTGAAGCGTCGTGGTGTTTCAAGCGTACGATTGTCTGATGTGCCATTGTGCTACTTACAACCTTTATCCCTTAGCAAGGAAAAGAAAAAGGATCTGATGGATCTACTGCCACTAATCGATACTACTTTTCACAATTTTTATAAAAATTTGCCTACTGATAACATACCAAATTATCATCCTGATCTTACTGAGGAAACTGATAATGAAACGTTATAAGCTAAAAATTTACTATCTCTTTTATCTTTTTTTGTATAGGCACTAGGTATGCCTAAGTTATATGTTAAACTTTTCTCTTAATTTACTTTGAATGTATACATTTAATATTAACCTCCATTGTATTAACATTAATACAAACTGTGCTTTGAAAGTATTTATTTTATTTTGTATGTCTTAATAAATTATTCACCTTGACAAATGGTCCTTTTTGTGTTTTTCAATTATTATAAACGACAAGTTAAAGCTTATAAAAAAGTAGCTTATCTTCACAAATTTCTTTTACCACGTTTGGTAAAAAAACTTGAGTCGACTTAAGTTTTCAAAAAAAACTAATTGTTGATTTGGAAAAATATCTTATGTGACTTAAGACTAAATATGTACTCATATTTGATATGGTAAAACGACTTATGTCAAAAAAGCATATTTTTTTTAACCTAATCCTTCAATCTATTAAACAAAATTGCTTTTAATAGAATTTCAAATAATATTTCCTTATTTTGCCGAAAAAAACTTCTGTTTTCAACACCTAATTTATTTCAGAGCACAATTTAAAATTTGAAATTGCTCTACTATAATGTTTACAAAATCAACATAAGATGTTTTACCTTTTAAGCACAGAGATAATCGTGTATTTGAATGAAAATCCTATACTCGTACCTACATACTTACATATATTTATTTGCTCCAACATAGATACAACACAGCGAACGAAAAAAATAAAACCTTCATTCCAACAATATACCGTTTTTCTCTATGCGTGAAGCAAAAAATGCCACCTCATACTTATTTGTATAGAAAATTGATAAAAAGAAAACAGAAAATAGCTTTCTTGTCGTCGCTTTGTTCTGCACCTTCGGTTTGCTTTTACCGAAAATATTATCACCCCTTCCTGATTATCGTCTGTCCTTACTCTCCACAACTCTACGTAAAAAATTATGGAATACGCTCGTATGGTGCCGCATCGTTCGTTCCTCTTCATGAGAGTACTATAGTTTATATATATGAAATACTTTGTAATAAGCTTGGAAATTTGTTTGGCTTAAGTCATCTATCAACCATGCTCATAAAAAGCTATCTGTCGGAGAGGACCCAAATCGTACACTTGGGCAATGAATGTTCGGATCCCTTGTCTATAAAAACAGGCGTTCCACAAGGATCGATTTTGGGACCCTTATTATTCTCATTATTTATTAATGATTTGCCCAAAGTCTGCAAAAGCGTGTCTATTCATATTTTTGCAGATGATGCTCAGATATACCGTTCCTGTCGTAGTGGCCTTTCTGTGTGTTCCGAATTAACGAAGATTTGCAGGCTATAGCAAATTGGGCTTTATCTAATAAACTTATTCTTAACCCAGATAAGACAAAAAGTATAGTCTTTTCCAAGCATAAAATCGATACCTCATATTTGCCTTCCATTTCCCTATTTTCTAAAACAATACCTTATCTAGATACCGCAAAGAGCCTCGGAATTTATCTAAATTCTCAACTGTCTGGTGCGGATAATGTGAATTACATTGCAAAATCGATTTATGGTGGTGTAAGGCAGCTTAATCTCTCGGCAAAGTTTACACCCCAAGCCACTAGGATGAGACTTGCCAAAACCTTATTATTACCTATAATAAATTATAGTGCCGCAGTCTACAGTTGTCTTGATTCTGTTTCAATGAGGAAATTGCAAGTAGCTTATAATGCAATTGTGCGATATGTGTTTGCCTTGCGACGTTTTGATCATGTATCTACATATAGTAAGCAAATTACGGGACTGTCGCTTAAAGAGTTTTTGAACTGTAGAAGTTGTATTTTGCTTTACAATATAATCAGGAATAAAGAACCTGGGTACCTTTACGATAAGATCAACTTTGCTGCATCTAGTAGAACAGGTAATATCATCGTACCAAATTTTAACTATTTAGAAAGCAAGAGGTTATTTTTCTTTCATTCGATCAAGCTATGGAATTCTTTGCCGTTGTCGATCCGAAATTGCAAGACCCAAATAAGTTTCAAAAAATCAATGTATGAATATGTTATAACCAGCAATAATAATAGTTTTTTTTCTTAGGAAAGTTCTAGATCGTATTTTTTCTCTTTATTCTATCTTCTAATATTTCTTTTTACTCTATCCCTCTAAATTCTTATTTTTCTTGCTTTTATGTCCCTCTATTCAATTCAATTAATTTATTATTTTAAATTAATTATTTTTTTGTTTGCAAATTAATAAAAACTAAATTACACTCATGACCTTTGTAATTAAAATATAAAGTTAAGTACTTATAATAAGAATTCAATTCTTTTTGTACTCCCTCATTTTGAATTAAAATAAATAAATAAATAATAAATATGTACAATGTTTATATATACAATGGTTATAGCTCATCAGAAAAGTCCATCAGGAAAAATTTTGTCTTCCAAATTTACCATATTACGACTCGATTTTGAGTAAAATTTTAATGCAATTAGACGAATACTTGCTTGGACTAATTTTTACAAATAGAATTACAACATTTTGTTGCTAAATTTACTCAGAAAATGGATTTAAATATTTTTTCTGATGGAATTTAATTTTTCTGAACAGCTTATTGCCAAAACTCAAAATATATTCCATTTCGTTTTTCTTTTGTGTTCCGATTTTGTTCTGTTCCGAATGCATCAGAAAAATTGTTTTTTGATGAGAAAAATTTTTTCTGATGATATGACAAGAAAAAATAGTTTGTTTTCTCACGTAAAATTATTGGTAGCTATAACCGGCCATCAGAAAAATGCTTCAGATTTCGATTGTTCTAATTTTTCTGATGGACTTTTCTGATGAGCTATAACTGGCCCCTAAGAGAGAGAGTATGGAACGGGAAGAAAAGAAAATTAAAAATGTTGGAATGATAATGACATGAAACAAAGCAGCGACCTCGCGATTGTGATGAAATCTAATTCCTGGATAAAATAAATTCAAAAAGTTTATAATTTTATAATTTGTTTTTATTTATTTCTCAGGTTGTATCTGTAACTAAGGGTGATATGCATAAAACGGAAGTATTTACTACAAGTAAAAGATAATAGTAAATACTATAACTTAAAGCAAATGGTTAAATTTAAAGTATTTACTTCATTCCATATGCATAAGGTTTAGTACTTACTAACTGGCAAATACTTTCAGTATATACTAAATTCATCCAAGTAAATACTAGAATTCATCGGAAATTGATAGTAAATACTTTTTTTTCTTATCGGGTTAGTAAGCAAATAGTTTTTTGCCAGATTAACCGTTTAATCCCTATATTAAATTACTGTTGCCCTTCTTGTTGTTTTGTAAACATCTGTTCATGAAATTTTATCAATCATTAATTTATTGAAAGTATACTGAGCATCAATGAAGAACGAAGGTTTGTCAATAAGCCAAATGCACCTAGGTTTTGTGCGTATTTTAAAAGTACACATAAGAACACTATTATGAATAAGTCGCAGCAACCCGCAGTAAAAAAAGCGAAGTCAGAGGCTATGAAAATATTCATAAATGAAAATAAATCCTTTGAGAATAGAGTTAAGACTGTAAGTTTTTATGGTTTCGAAGCTACATAGTTATGTGTTTAAATCAAAAAAAGTATGTACTTTTAAATTTTCATGTTGCTATCCTTTGACTTTGAAAAAAAGAAGTAATTCCTACAGAAAAAAAGTACTTGCTACTTTTTATGCATACGGAATAAAGTATTTACTGAAAAAGTTCATCCGAAAAAAGTAAGTACTGTGGCCTCAAGTAAATACTTTATTTTCAGCATTTACTGCATTTTTATGCATATCAAAAAAAGTAATTACTTAGAAATTCTCAAGTAAAAGCATTTACTATCTTTTATGCATATCACCCTAAGAAGTGATTTTGGGCTTAAATTTTGCGCAACAATATTGACTTTATGAAGCTATGCTAGTTTTTGTCGATTATTATATAGGCTTTAAGATATAAGTGGTTGTATAAGTCAACTAATGAAAAAAATGGACAAAAAATGTAGAATTAATAATGTTTAAGTTTGACAAATAATTAATGAAAAAAAAAATTATAGCCAGGAACACTCTTATAACAATATTGTTAGAAAATAATAAAATTTATTTCAAATAAATCGGTTGACTACTTTCTGAGATCGCTCAATAGAAATTTTTAATAGTATAGATAAGTCGCAAGTAAAAAAGCAGTACACAGCAGTACGGCAATAAAATGAAACTTTTTTTAATCTTATTTTTTTTTTATTTTATTTTTATGAAAATTAAGAATGGTCAAATTTATATTTATCTCATTGAAATGTCTTTCTTGAAAAATAAAAGTGTTTTTTTCATCAAACTTACAATTAACAAGGAATTATACAAACAAAAACATTATTATTGAATTTTTTATATATAAAGGGTGGTTAAATTTTAAGGGCCGATGTCGATTTTGAATAAATCACAAATTAATTAGTAAATTATTGTCATTTTTTTTATTGTGATAACATAGTATGGTTCAATTATGTATGGAACAAAATATCGGCCAAATGGCCGCCGCGACCTCGGCGGCACACCTCCATCCAATTGTCCAAATTTTCGATGACGCTGAGGCATAATTGAGGTTCTATGCCGTTAATGTGCCGAATTATCTCATCCTTTAGCTCTTGACTTGTTGCTGGCTTATGGACGTACAAAATTTCTTTCAAATAGCCCCAAGGAAAGAAGTCCAACGGTGTCAAATCACATGATCTTGGCGGCCAATTGACATCGCCACCACGTGAGATAACACGGCCATTGAATTTGTCGCTCAAAAGAGCCATTGTTTCGTTAGCTGTGTGGCAAGTGGTACCGTTCTGTTGAGACCACATATCGTCCATATACATATCTTCCAATTCGGGCCATAAAAAGCTCGTTATCATCTCACGATAGAGAACACCGTTCACAGTAACTGCCTGACCGGCCTCATTTTGGAAAAAATACGACCCGATGACCCGCCAGCCCATAAACCGCACCAAACAGTCACTCTTTATGGGTGCATTTGTTTTTTGACAATCACTCTTGGATTATCATTCGCCCAAATGCGACAATTCTGCTTGTTGACGAATCCACTGAGGTGAAAATGTGCCCCATCACTAAAGATGATTTTCTTCGAAAATTGATCATCCACTGTTGCCATTTCTTGCCACCACTCTGACAATAATTGACGATGATTGAAATGGTCAAGAGGCTTTAGTTCTTGAGTCAATTGCACCTTGTAAGTGTGTAAATGCAAGTCTTTATGCATAATGTTCATCAACGACGAGCGTGAGAGGTGCAATTGTTGGGCACGACGACGAGTTGAGGTGGACGGCTCTTCAGCCACACTATCGCGAACATTTGTACGCACATTTGGACGATTAAATTGACCGAAAAAATCACGAAGTACACGATATTTGATTTGAACGCCCATTTTCATAATAAGCCTGAATAACTTTAACGCTTTGCTCGATTGTGTATCTTTCCATGGTCCAAATTAAATTAGTCTGAAATTGAGAAATGTCAAATGAAATGCAGAAAAAAACTTGACGTTTAGGTGTGGTTCACATTCACAATCGGCCCTTAAAATTTAACCACCCTTTATAGGCTTTGGGTTTAAATCTTATAATAATAATGAGTTTTATATTTTTATGCACATACGTTCGAACATTTAAATAAAAAGCAAAATTATGTTTAAATTGCACATGCTAAAAATAATTTATTAATCTGGCGATCACAAAAATAAAACCTAAATGTAATTAAACAAAATTATTCACGTACATATCACCTTTTAAAAATTTAAGTCTTCTTGTATCGTCCTAATAAATGTCATGTGTCCGGTACGCGTATTGCCAAACTGTATATCAGTACAGAGCTCCGACGCTCTATAATAGACTACAGAATGCTCATTCAAATTAAGAGCATACTATATACTGTGTCAGATCAAAAGCAGATTTTTCTGTGTTGGTATACATTTTGCTCAGGAAACTAAGAGCAAAGTACATGTGATTACAGAGCCATCGTTCACGTTGGTGTGGTTATTGTGTGTGGTGTGTGGTGCCGTGACATAAGGTCAAGTGACAAAAGGCCAAAATTGTTTGTGACTCAAGGCCAAACATAAAATGTTTTGTCTTGAGCAACAGTACCTTGGGTGGCTCGCTCCGCGGGTTTTCAAGATTTTAACTCCCTTTTCGGGGCTCACACCCGCTCACGCAACTCCGTTGCTCCGCTTAGGGTATGTTCAGTCGCCAGGCAGGCGCCTGTAGTAACAGTTTTCCTGAGCAGCAGTACATAACTGTTAGTTGTTTACTCCAATTAATGTAAAATACAAAACTGTTGCTACAGGCGCCTGCCTGGCGACTGAACATACCCTAAGCGGAGCAACAGAGTTGCGTGAGCGGGTGTGAGCCCCGAAAAGGGAGTTAAAATCCTGAAAACCCGCGAACCGGGCCACCCAAGGTACTGTTGCTCAAGACAAAATATTTTATGTTTGGCCTTAAGTCACAAACAAATTTGGCCTTTTGTCACTTGGCCTTATGTCACGGCACCACACACCACACACAATAACCACACCAACGTGAACGATGGCTCTGTAATCACAGGTACTTTGCTCGATCTGAAATAGTACTCGTATATAGTTTGCTTCAGCTTTTTTAATATTTTACAAGCAAACTGCATGTGACCACAGAGCGCTCTGTGGAAGCATACAGTTTGCTCTACAATACTTTCAAATACGGTGAGCTGAAAATGGCTGAGCACAGACTAAGGAGATCTGTGCTGATATACAGTTTGGCAATACGCGTCCGGTACCTGTCCAATAACGACGTGGCTGAAAGAACGACTGCTTACAGTAGTCACATTTCAAATTTTCTAGTTTTGTTTTTTAAAACTTACGTTTGAAAAAACTCGCTCACAAGTAGCACTACTGTGTGGCAAAGCATTTAAGGATCCTATAAAAATGTTGTTATATTAAGGAAACGATCTTCTCCCAAACCATTTCTGGCTGAAAATACATAACACCAGAATCATTCTAGTTCAAGTTCTCTAGACAAATCTGTAAAGTTCAGTAGAGCCCTCCACTCGAATTCCAGATTCTCAATTCTAATGTTTAGCACAAGGTTTGGAAATAAAGGATTGAGTTCTACCAAAATTTCACCTAAATTTCTTGAGCTTAGTTTTTGTATTACTATTAGGGTTTTATCGTTCAAATCGAATCTTTTTTTATAGTCTGGCAAAGAGTTTCTTTCAACAATTCGTTTAATAGACATATTTTCTGCTTTTATCAAGAGTTCCGGTTTAGGCCCAATTTAAACATCTTTAATACTTAACAGAAAATGATCATCATTCAAATTTACGTTAAAACTCAATATTTCGTAAGCCACATACTCGATTTTTTTGAAACTAAATGCAGAAAGAAAAATTATTTTATCTTAGGGGCCAGTTGTAGCTATTATTTAAATGCATCATTGGAACAAATCAGTGGAATGCTGATTTCATTTTTTTGACAAGCCAGTTATAGCAATCATTCAAAAATTGGTTTTAGTAAAGGATCGTGTCAGTGACTGTTAACAACCAATTCTATGTGTTTGAGGTTAGAGTTGATCATTAAAAGCAAAACTGACATTTGAAAATAGAAAGAGAACCGAACACATTCAGTGGAACGATTGTGCTCCAAGTTAAAGAAACGAAAATCAGCTATTCATTGAAATTGATTTCTATCAGTGAAATAATAAAAGTGGATATAAAAGAAATTTTAAATCAGAATTATATATTTTATAGGGTAAAAAAAATCTACTAATCATTAGCTGCATTTTGGTAACAATTAAAGCCATTGCAGTTTGTTTAATTGTCTTAAAAATCGAAATGAAAATGTTCAATGTTGCATTTCAATGATACGAGTAGCTATAACTGGCTCCTTAAAATAACGCCGCCCATAGAAATGTTAAAAAATGTTTTTCGAAAATCGTATTTTACTCGAAAACAGCCCTTAGAATGTTGTTAAAAAAAATGTCTGTATGATCTGCAGTTTAATAAAAGAAAAAATTAAATTAAGTCATTACTGACAGTACCTACAGTAGAACCATATTTTCTATTTTCTTACTTTCTTATTGTGGGCATTATCATATCGAATTTTAATGAAATTTTTTATAAACAAGCGTTCAAAAAGTTTAAGAAACAATGCATATCAAAACTTAAAAAAAAAAAAAAAGAATTTTAAAATTTGAATTCTTAATTGAAGTACTAAAAAGTGTTTTACAAATTTTAACTACGTATATGTACATGAGTGGCACGTTTTAGATTTTTGAAATTTTATGAGTTTCATTCAAAGAGTTTATTCAAGAAATATTAATACGGTTTATATGACGACAGAAACAGAAACAAAAACAAACGGAGGGAGAAGAGAAAAGATTAAATGGATCTGTATGGCTAATGGCTTGTCGCTTTTAATTTGATTTTTGGGAATGTTCGTAGAGAATAGTTTTTGAAAGCATTTAGGTAATGCTTTAAAGATTTTGTGTGGAAAATTTGACGAGAAAAAAAAGCAGTACTTCGGGTATGTTTGCAGTACGGAAGTACGGAGCTTCAAAAAGCAGTACAAATACTGCAATTGCAGTACTTCGACATTTGTGTTGTGGAGGGGTATGGTAAAGAGAAGTTGAGAAGTAAACATTTAATACATAAAAAGAATAGGAATGCTGGATACAAAACCTGTAGGCCCAGTAGGAAATTTCCAAAAATTCACTAATGAAGAGTATAAGTTTTTCCTCATGGAAAAGGAGCTGGATTCCTACGGAATCCTATTACGAATTTAACACAGGCTTGTCAATGGAAAGGAGTACCTACACACTCTCTCGAAGAATATTTTGTAGTTAAATCACTATGTCCATGGCATCTTCCAATTCATAGGGGTCTGAAAAATCAGGTTTTAGTGGTGTGATGCTTTCTTCAATGGAAATGAGTACATAAAAATGAGTCAAACTTTAATTAATTTCCTCCAGGAAAGAAGCATTGAAAATACTGATTATGCGTTACTGAAATGTGTGCGTTTCTTAAGTCTGTTTCTTTCAGTATTGAAAAAACGAATGCATTTAGGAGGGGATATTTTATTAGGAGAAAGAGTACGAATTGATTTCTTCAATAGAAGAAGAATAGAATCGTCCGAAATGTAGGCAAATTTATAGCTTTAATGAAAAAAAAATTAAATTTGTGTTATGTACGTATATATTTTATTAACTATAATAATACAATTTAAAGAAGTTAGTAGATATATACAGTCTTACATTGTTTTCAAAGTTGGATGGTAGCATTTGGGGAGCAGCTTAGAGATTAATCATCTGCATTCTTCTGTTCATTTGAGATCTAAAAAAAAGAGGAATATTTACTTTTTTTCAAATCATTAAAAAGAATATGAGAAATTTACCGTTGGTGAATTGTTCATCCGTAACATACGTAAGCAATTTATTAAAAACACTTGAAATACGAAAAACCCCGCACAACTATTTTATTTGATCACGAAATCGAAACTAAATCATTCCAGAACAAAAGAAGTGAATCATGACATAAAAGGACCAGCGTTGCTTCCTACCAACAATCGTAGTGTTCTTACTACACTTTTTTTTTAAAAGCACACATTACGCACGCTTTTTCAAACACTACACTTTTTTCAAAGTGAAAACACCAAATATCAAATGCGATATACAAATCCACAAAACAGTTTTTGTTAGAGGTTATGAAAAATGTTTGCAAACCTGATCTTATATCAATCAATTTAGATTTCAAAAACAAAGTTCATGACGTTGCGTATACGTCCATGTATTTTGGATTTAAATTGGAAGAATTTTGCTATAGAAAAGACATTGAAAATAATAAAAAAAAAGTACAAACGAAGTCATGCCAATTTTATGTAGCCTTATGCGAGCAACTCTTAGGCAGATTTAATTTAATTGATAATGAAAAAACAAGTCATTTAACTCTTCTTGACCCTATCGAAATTTCAAAAGGAGACATTCCGACTATGATGCTGCTTTTGAAAAAATTTCCATTTCATATACAAGCAAATGAAATCTTTATAGATGACGAATTTGGTCCATTATAGGTTCACAAGAAACGTTAAAAGAATATTTCAATGAAGACATTGTTAATGTTGGGTCAATTTATTGAGTGCCAAAAATTTTTTTGGAAAGCCAGTTCTTGAAAATGTATGCAGTTACCTGCTTACTTTGTGTAGCTTGCCTCATAACAGAGAGGTTTTTCTCAAGTTTAAATAATTATAACAAAGGATGATTTAAGAAATAATTTAAATATTTTAACAGTTGATGCAACTATTCAATTAAAAGAACTCTCGAAAGACGTAGAGAGAATTTTTGAGCCCCCGCAAAATTAATAAATTTTGCACACAAATTCAGTTACCACAATACAAGTAATTATAAATAAATTAATACTTTACAGCCTTATTTACTAACTCGTTTTAGCGATGGAGTAAAGTTACTTCGACTTTACAACGGCTCTAATCCTGAAAACCTTATTTATAATGAAAATGGACGAGGAATAGCGGTAGAATGAGCTAAAAATGGTTCATAGGAGGTTTAAGGCCGTTTTAGTATCTAAATGTCATTTTGAGATGACATCTTGTGAAATTTACAAAAAGGAGTGTAAGCAATTTTTTTTTCGTTTCTTACTAAGACAAAAAGGATATATATTTTGCATAAATTATTTATATTTTCCAAACGCTCTAACAGTTGTACGGTATTGGGAACGCAATGTGGTTTGGTTGGTGCATTCATTTATTGGATTTGAACTTTATACAATCCAATTTTAAATTTATCCAATTTCCAATATGCATACAATGATAATAAAATGAATAATAATGAAAATCAGCTGGGGTTTGCTGGGGTTTTTGTTTGTGTATAATAACCAGAGTTTTAGATTGGTGACTTTTTTCCCAGTATATTTGACATAAGGAAGGCGTAGCTAATACTGCTAAGAAAATATATATTAAATAAGGATTTGTTTGACGTGGCGTAAACCAGAAGTAAGTGCTTCGGCTCAGTTTAACTATTCCGAGGTTGAACCCAGTATTAGTGAAAAATAATAAATAAGGTTGTGAATGTATATTTTTGGTTTGTAAAGATGTTAATAGTTTATTTATTATTATATAAAAATTTCTTATGAGTTATTTATAAATTTATAAATATATATAAAAATTAATTGCTGTTCGTTTGTCTCGCTAAAACTCGAGAATGGCTGGACCGCTTTTGCTTATTTAGGTCTTGAAATATTTGTGGAATATCAGGAAAGGTTTAAACGGTAAGAAACATAAATAATAAGTAACGGAAAAAACTAAAACTGACAATTTAATTTTCCAATACAAAATGTTCCTAGCTGTGAAACACATGATGTCTTTACACTACAAATTATTGCAGAAATTTACAATTATACATTGATCATGATAGAAGATAATGTGCTTATTGATGGTAAATAAAGTATTGTCGTGTTTGGGCATGACAGCACCCAATCGTCCTAAGGGCGATGCAATTAACCCAGGGTTGCAAAAGCTTAAGTCACTTGTTAGCTTAAGCTTGGCTTTAATTCACAAGTCACTCACTGACTTATGAATTAAAAAAATATAATTCAGCAGCTAGGAACTGACTTATGAATTAAAAAAAATTTAATTCACAAGTCAGTTGGTGACTTGTGAATTAAAAAAATTTAAATCATAAGCTTCTTAGTGACTTATGAATTAAAAAAAAAATAATTCAGAACATACTTAGTGACTTATGAATTAAAAAAATTTAAGTCATGAGCAAGTAAGTGACTTATGAATTAAAAAATTTTAATTCCCAACCTACTAAGTGACTTAGGAATTAAAAAAATTCAAGTCATGAGCAAGTAAGTGACTTATGAATTAAAAAAATTTAATTCCCAACCTACTAAGTGACTTATGAGTTAAAAAAATGTAAGTCATGAACAAAAATAAGTGACTTATGAATTAAAAAAATTCAAATCATCAGCAAGTAAGTGACTTATGAATTAAAAAAATTTAATTCAAAACCAACTTAGTGACTTATGAATTAAAAAAAATTTAATTCATAAGTTAATGGATAAATGCTGATTAGAAAAATTATGAAATGGATAATTTATAAGCTAGCGTGATAATCTTGTGATTTAAAAACTAGATTTGAAAGCTAAAAAGATATTCAAAATTAAAAATTACAATCAAATGTTATACTTACTGATTGGGTACCAAAAGTTTCGAAGTGCTTAATTAAGAAAACGGAATGTTTTTTTTTTCAATTTTATTGAAAATACACATTGAATTAGTTTCAGGTACTTGAAACAATTTAACAAAAAAATATCAAATAATCAACTCCTGTAAAATATGAAAACCAAAAAATTTAAAGGCATATGCATAAAAATATGCACTCACGAAATTTATATAATGATAAACCATCATTTGCTCAACACAAAGATTTTATCAATATTGCTTTTTATTTAATTAGATTATAAGGACTGCATAAACGGCAACTCCCAAAAAATTCTGCAAAAGCTTTCGTTAATAATTAAATAATTATGTAGTCAAAACAAGCTTAAAAATTTCCAATCTACCAACTAACTTATGAATTAAATTTTTTTTAATTCACAAGTCACCAACTGATTTGTGAATTAAATTTTTTTTAATTCATAAGTCACTTAGTAGCTTAGGATTAAAATTTTTTTTAATTCATAAGTCACTTTGGGGGTTGTGAATTAAATTTTTTTAATTCATAAGTCACCAAATATCTTATGAATTAAATTTTTTTAATTCACAAGTCATCTATAGACTTATGACTTAAGGATTTTTTAATTCAAAAATTCGCAACCCTGATTTAACCACGAGTTGCAAAGAGAGCAACAATACAATATTGAAGTATTGGCCGAAACAGTTCGTTCAAATGTTCCGCAATAGAAAGAACAACAAGGAGTAGCGTACGATACTTTAATGGAAGCTGTGAATAGTGAATCTGTTGGAATTTACTTCCTTGATGCTCCCGGGGGGATTGCAAAAACGTTACTAATTTCATTGCTGTTGGCAAGGATCAGATCTTTTGGTATGAATGTACGATGGCCCACAAGAGGTCACTGGAGACACAGAACGTTAAAAGATCTTGCGACAACCAAAACATTTTTGGTGGAGCAATTATTCTGATGTGAACTGAACGCATGCTTTAGATCATCTTATACATATGTGAGGCCATGGACAGTACAGACACTCCAATTAACAACTTAATTTGCGAGTGTTTTTGCAATAAGGTCAAACTGCGATTATGTTTTCGAAGCGGTTATTAGATATTGGAAATGGTAAGGTCGCAGTTGACACCTCGACCGGATTAATGCACTACTCACGGATTTTTGTCACTTCGTCGACTTAAAAGAGAAGCTTATTCAGCGTGTTTTTATGCACGTATCTAGAGAAACAGTTCAGAAACTATAATTGACGCACCGCAAGAAAAGACACAAAATATAGTACATCAGTATATAACAAGGGACAAACTAAAATGGACAATTAACAGCTTCGATCCATACAAATCGGCGGGACCAGACGGTATAATACCAGCTGAACTGCAAGTTGCTTCAGACATTATCTTACCCACGTTAGAGATAATAATGAACAGTTGTCTAAACCTGGTTCATATTCCCCTTATATGGAGAGAAGTTAAAGTAGTCTTTATACCCAAAGCTGGTAAATGCTCCCACGTTACGCCCAAGGATCTAAGACCTATCAGTCTATCGTCATTTCTTCTTAAGACACTGAAACGATTGATGGACATTCATCTGCGTAGTGTTTTAAAACCAAACCTTTTTTCTACAGCACAACACGCTTACTGCAAGGGAAAATAGGTAGAAACTGCGCTACATACCTTGGCACGCGCCATGGAATACTCCCTAGATCACAAAGAATACACTCTAGTTGCATTCCTAGATATAGAAGGCGCCTTCAACAATGTCGACGACGCTGCAATAGCGAAGACACTGCAGAATCTCAATGTGGAAAGCTCACTTGGTAACCTTATAAATTTCATGCTGAAAAGCAGAATTATAAATGCGAAACTAGGTAGCTTTACTACAAGAAGGTCAGTCAGTAGAGGAACCCCACGAGGTGGAGTCCTATCCCCACTTCTATGGAACATGATAGTTAATGATCTGCTAATAGACCTAGAAGAAGAGGGATTCAAAGTGATTGCATACGCTGACGATATTGCCATTGCCGTATCAGGAAAACATCCTCAAATTCTAACAGAACTTATACAAACCGCTCTCAACAAGCTACTAAAATGGACAGATCGATGCGGCTTAGGTGGTAACCCCCAAAAGACTGAACTAGTCATTTTCACAAAATTCCTCAACTAGACCCTCCATCGATTAAAGGTGTTCCACTTACTTTCTCAGACCAAGCTTAATACCTGGGTCTCATTTTAGACAAAAAGTTAAGTTTGAAACCTAATATTCAGGAAAGAGTAAGGAAAGCCACGGTAGCTCTCTTTTCTTGTAAAAAAGCCGTAGGAAACAAGTGGAGCTTGTCTCCACAAATTACTCACTGGCTATATACTGCAGTCATCAGACCGATATTCACTTACGGGGTGACCGTATGGTGGACGGCCTTAGATAAAGCGACAAATCGCGATAAACTAAGCAGAGTTCAACGTTCAGCGTGTATGTGCATCAGCGGAGCTCTCCGCTCGACACCTTCCGCTGCACTAGACATACTTCTCAACCTGACACCCGTAGATATTTACAGCAAACAAATGGCCGCGAGCACAGCCATACGTCTCAAAGCCATCTCTCAATGCACCAATAACTCTATTGGCCACACCACCATTCTGAATTTATTCGGAACTCTCCCAAGTCACTCTGACTACATCACTCCCTTTTTGGTTTTCGATAAAAACTTTGAAGTCACCATTCCCTCAAGGTCAGCTTGGGAGGAAGGGGCTTTGACAGGAAATAAATCAGTAAACTTTTTTACAGATAGATCGAAGACTGAAAACGGAATGGGTGGTGGAGTGTAAGTTAACGACAACAAGTTAACTTTGTACTTCCCACGGAAAATGCTGGGCAATGACATCAGGTATCCGTCGCAGCAAACAATTTAATTCTCAGAATCAATGACACCAGGTATCTGTCGCAGCAAACAATTTAATTCGCAGAATTAAATAAATTATGAAGCTATGCAACGTAAGCATTAAGTAGGTATTTAAGTTCTAGATTTTAAGAAAATGTATTCAGTAAGTTTTAGAAGGCAGAATCGCTGCCGGATTGGAAATTGAAAAAAATATTTTTTTTAATGAAAATTTAACCGCAATAATTTAACTGGCGCCCGAGCAGGGACATCTTTAAAATCAAGTATCGCGAAAAAATCTAAGTGTAGTTCGTCCCGGTAAAAGTCCCTAAAAGTAGGCACAATCGAGTCGTGAAAAAAAGAAGAAAAAAAAAAAAAAAACATTTAGTAAACCGAAAAGTGTTCTCAAGTAGTCCCCTCGGTTCGCGAAATTGATTTTATAAGTGTCCCAAAAGAACCCCTTTAAAATTGTGACAATTTAAAGAAAAAAAACAAGTGAAAAAAAATAAACTGTTGCAGAAATAGATAGTTTTAAATCAAAGTGGATATACCATAAAGTGTTGGAGAATTGGAAAAAGGGCCCCTAAGTAGCAGAACAGCAAAAAGGACGTAGTTGAACTACACGCCGCTCCACAAACATGCGTATCATCTTTTTATTGTAAGAATTTTAAATATTTACGTATCTTAAGATTATTGATTTGAAAAAATTAAAATATTTTAAACAAATTTGAATTTCATATTAAGAAAAATTAAGACATCAATGGTTAAGAATATTATGAAAACATTTAATTAATTTATGAGAAACAATTTAGAATTATTCTTAGGTCATACAAATTTCATTTTCCTACCGTACTATTTTAAGAAATATAAAAAAAATATATATAATAATAAATATTTGCGAACATAAGTGAAATCAATGAATGCCTTTATTTATGCCGTTATTTAAAAAATATTTTTAATACAAACCTAAACGTAAAGAAAAAAAATTTAAAATCGAAATCAATCTAATAGATAATTAAAACCTTATTTAACACACAAAATATTTAGAAAATAATAATTAGGTGTAAAATCTTAAAAGAAACAAATAACCATGTCGAATCCACAAAATCTTGCTAGACCAGCCATTGTCCCCCAACCAGCCGTTGTTCCTCCAGCGCAACAGTACAATAGCATAAATCGTGTTGAACTACAGAACTTAGTTACCACCATGGTAGCCCAAGCCCTCCAAACGGATGGTAGGCGCATTGTTCATTCAATAATGAACCCCAACTCTGATCAGTTCGCAGGAGTTGATCAAATTATCAACCCAGATCAACAAGGTAATATTTCAGACCTTGATAAAATACCTGATGTTGTCAGAAGCTTGAGAGAGTTCTCTGGACAACCAGGCGAATTCAGTTCCTGGCGCAAAAGCGTCGAAAGAATACTTAGAATCTATGATTCTACAAGAGGCTCTCCAAAATATTTCGGTATCATAAACGTAATCCGAAATAAAATTGTTGGACACGCAGACCATGTTCTCGAGTCCTACAATACACCCCTTAACTGGGAAAATATTTCCAGATGCCTCACGCTCCATTACGCAGATAAGCGTGACCTGGAAACTTTAGAGTACCAATTAACTTCGTTAGTACAGGGTAACTCTACTATACAGGACTTCTACCAAGAAGTCTATACTCATCTTTCGTTGATTCTCAACAAAATTTCCTCTATGGAAATGGGAGCAGAAGCTTTGAACATGTTAATGCATGCTTATAGAGACAAAGCCCTTGACACCTTCATAAGGGGTCTTAAAGGCGATCTATCTAGGCTTCTCGGCATCCGAGAACCTTCCGATTTACCCCAAGCATTACATTTATGCTTAAAATTAGAAAATCAAAATTATCGTGCTCAGTGTGCAATAGCATCAAATAATAATACAAAGAGAATCTATAATTCAATGCGCCCAGAACTTCCTCCCAGAAGAACACATAATAATAATTCCTTACACAATCGACAAACCCCATTCTATCCACAGCTTGCCCACTTTGCACGTGTCCCTCGTCCTGTAATGAATTATAACAATCGACCAATCCCATTTAATAATAACGGACCTAGACAAACACCCTTCCAAAGCAATCCTTTCCAACATCGACCCTCTAATCAAGCTCAAAGAAACAACATTAGACCACCACCAAGGCCACAACCAAGGCAGGACCAAATGGAAACATCAACTATTGGAACAGCTAGAGTGAATTACGTTAATAGACCGCAGTACCAACAACAACAGAGAAACTGGCCACCAGCACCGAAAAGAGCGAACCATCAACCACAACAACCTAATTACCCTAACAAGTTACAAAGAAATTTCCATTTAAACACCTCATCCTATGAAAACCCTTCAACACAGGAATCAGAATTAGAACAATATTACGCTGCACCGTATGTAGACGATCATCAATATGAACAAAGTTTTAGCAATTACATAGAGCCTTTAACCCAGGAAAAAGTAGAAGAAAATGTTACTGAAGTAATATCTGAACTTAGTGACATACATTTTTTAGATTAGCAAGCTCTTCGTTGCCATTATATCGAAGTCAAAACAGACGGTGGCGAAGTGCTAAAAATTTTAATTGATACAGGATCCAACAAAAACTATATTCAGCCGTCACTAATAAAAAACCTTATTCCTAATGACAAAAAATTCTATGCCAACTCCATTGGAGGAAACATAGAAATAACTCACCACACTTTCGTGAACTTATTCGGTTTAAAAGACCTAAAAATTAAATTCTTTTTGATGCCGCACCTAAAATCTTTCCAAGGCATTCTCGGAAATGATAGCTTGAAAGAATTATCAGCTGTAATCTACGCGCGACATGACTATATGACTATTAAAGACAAGATAAAAGTACGGATTAAGCAACTCGCTGCACAAGCAGTAAATACTGTATCCTTGAGAACAGAACACATGACAACGGAACAAAAAGACCAAATTAAGAAACTTGCTAGAAAATACTTCAAATTATTCGATGACCCAGACGAAAAACTGACTTATACGACCGTTGTTAAAGGTGAGATTCGAACCTCATCGGATTCACCTGTTTACACAAAATGTTATCCATATCCAATGGCTCTCAAAGACGAAGTAGAGAGTCAAATCCAAAAACTCATTAATGATGGCATAATAAGACCTTCAAGATCACCGTACAATTCACCTGTGTGGATTGTCCCAAAAAAATCTGATGCCTCTGGCGAAAAAAAGTATCGTTTGGTGATCGACTATCGCAAGCTAAATACCATCACTATTGCTGACCGGTACCCCATTCCGGAAATAAATGAAGTGCTCGCACAATTAGGTCAAAACAAATTTTTCTCTGTTATTGACCTCAAGAGTGGTTTCCACCAAATTCCACTTAAAGAAAAGGATATTGAAAAAACGGCCTTCTCGGTGAATAATGGGAAGTATGAATTCACCCGGCTTCCTTTTGGGCTGAAAAACGCCCCCTCCATTTTTCAAAGGGCACTTGACGATATACTGAGAGAGCAAATAGGAAAAATTTGCTTTGTGTATATCGATGACATAATTATATTCAGCAAAGACGAGGATACACATTTAAACAATATCGAAACAATTTTCAGAACCTTAGAAGCTGCAAACATGAAGGTTCAGCTCGACAAATGCGATTTCTTTAAAGAAGAAGTCGAATTTCTTGGATTCATAATTTCTTCAAATGGCATCAAAACTAACCCTGAAAGGGTTAGAGCGGTACTTCAATTCCCATACCCTAAAACGCTCAAAGATCTACGATCTTTTCTTGGCCTGTCAGGCTATTACCGCCGTTTTGTTAAGGATTATGCTAAATTAGCGAAACCCTTAACAATCCTCTTAAGAGGGGAAGACGGACGATTGTCCAAAAACCTCTCTAGCAAAAAACTAATTCATTTAAACGAAGAAGCAATAGAAGCCTTCAATAAAATTAAGAATTCTCTAGCATCAGAAGACACTACACTAACCTACCCCGATTACAGAAAAGAATTCGAACTTACAACCGACGCTTCGAATTACGCCATCGGAGCAGTCTTATCACAGGAAGACAAGCCAATAATGTTTATTTCTAGGACATTAAGTAAGGCCGAAGAAAATTATGCCGCAAACGAAAAGGAAATGCTGGCTATAATTTGGGCTCTTAACACCTTCAGGAATTACTTATATGGTTCAGCAAGAGTCAAAATATTAACCGACCACCAACCTCTTACCTATGCTTTAAGTGGACTGTGGCTAGGCCTTCATCTGCTCTGGGTGCTCCCAGGGCTGTGGAGGCTCTGGTCATGGCTTCTCCGAGGCCCGTAGCTAGGCCTTCATCTGCCATGGGTAGGAGTTCCTCCGTGGTTGCTGGCGGTGGTGCTCCGTTGAGTGCTCCAGTGGTGGTGGCGGAGCCTCCGGTCGTGGATCCTCCAAGATCTGTGGCTGGGGCTTCGTCGGCACTGGACAAGCGCTCCTCGGGTGCTGCTGTTGGTACTTCGGCTCCTCAGAAGAAGAAGAAGGGTGTATCAGCAGTGGGTGGGCCGGCCGCCTCGTCTGGCACAGGTGGGGCTTTAGACGATAGTCTGAGTCTTGCCAATGTCATGGCGCGGTGTGCTAAGATAAAGGCAGGCTTGGTAGGCCTTATAGGAGATTTTCCTGAGGTTGGTGCCAGGGTTGTGGAGTTGACGGCAAAGTATGAGGAGCTCATATTGGGGCTGTCAGGCGCTAACGAGAGGCTCAGGGGGAAATTGGAAGGTGGTAGTTCCTTGGGTAGGGAAAAGGCGAGTGCATCGAAGGGGCCCTCAGCTACTTCGGTGCAGTCGTTGGGTGTCCCTGTAGGTTTAGCGGTAGGAGAAAGACCTTCGTTCGCGCAGGTCGCCAACTCGGCCAGGGTATCGGTGGACTTGGCAGGTAAGGCCCAGGTTAAATTACCTGATGTCGAGCCGGTCAAGCCGATCGAGACTTGGTCGGTTGTGGTTAGGGGAAAGAGTGGTGAATCCGTCGGAGACATCAAGAAGAGGGTGGTGGAAGAGCTGGTGCCTGCCGTGGGTGTCAGGGTGCACACAGTGCAGACTGGTAGGCAGGGTAGTGTGCTGGTTCGGACACCGTCTATTGCTGAACGCAATGCTTTCATCGGGCACAGGAAGCTCGAGGAGGTTGGTCTATCGGCAGAAACCGGTAAGGGTGTTCCACTCGTGGTTCATGGGGTGGAGAAGAGGATTGCCCCTGAGGACTTCATGTCTGAACTGCACAAGTTAAACTTGTGTAAGCTCAGCAAGGAGGATTTTTCCAGGGAAGTTACTCTCTGCACTTCGTGGAAGGCGGGTGAGGGTAGACTTAACGTCGTGCTTGAATGCAGCCCAAGAGCCGCTGGTTTACTCCGGGGGGACGGGCGGTGCTACATTAAGCATTTCTCGTTTCCGGTGAGGGAGAAATCACTGGTGAATTGGTGCAACCGGTGTCTCAGTCTGGACCACTTCGCATACAAGTGTAAGCAGAAGCAGTCCGTGTGTTGGCGTTGTGGTGAGTCCGGTCACTCCAAGAGGGATTGCTGTAATGCGATCCATTGTCGCGATTGCGACTTCTTGGGGAACCCGGCTGGTCATTTTATGCTTAGCATGGACTGTCCTGTCTATGCGGCGGCAGTGGTAAGAGCGGGTGCCAGGCATTAAAATGGAGGTTAAATTATTACAATTTAACTGCGAGAATGCCCGGGCAGCGATGTCAGAGTTAGGGCAGTTACTGTGCAGCACTCGGTGTAGCTTCGCGCTGTTGCAGGAACCGTATCTTGTCGAAGGACAGGTGAGGGGACTGCCTGCGCATATGCGTACGTTTGCCGATAGTGGTGGTGGCGCTGCTATTGTTGTGAACGACGTAGATACCGTGTGCTGTTTAGTGGATCGTTCTGATTGGGGGGTATGTGTCAGTGTTGAGGGCGGCTTTGGTAGGCTGTATTTATGCAGTCTCTACTTCAGGTTCGGCTCTGACATTGAACCGTACCTAAACTACCTAGACAGGTTACTGGGTATTATTGGGGGTGGGGCTGCTGTTTTTGGCATCGACGCTAATGCGGTTTCTCCTGTGTGGTTCAGTAAGATGACGAATAACACTTCGGAGTCTCACAGGGCCCACAGGGGTGAGTTGCTTAGCGATTGGATTGTTGCGAACGGTATTTCTGTCCTCAATGAGCCGAGCGACCTGTATACCTTCGATAGCCTGAACGGCCATAGCGATATCGACGTTACCCTGGCAACATTGTCAGCGGTTCGTAGGTTTGACTTCAGATGGTTTATTCGGGGGGCTGAAGGGGTGAGTGATCACTGCCTCATGCAGGTGGAGTTTACTTGCTCTAGAAGCACTCAGGATGTCAGCTGGGGTCAGAATGTGAAACGTTGGCATCTCCGCGATGTCAACTGGGCAGCGTACCAAGGGGAAATTGCAAGAAAGGTCACGTCGATGTCGCTTGAGGCCTTTCGAGGCCTGCACATCGATGGTAAGGTAGCCATGTTGAACGAGGCAGTGTGGGAGGTTAACGATCAACTCTTTCAGAGGAGCCGGATGGTGAATCGGAGGAGGGTGAAGTGGTGGACTCCCGCACTGAGAGCGAAGCGGCTGCAGGTTCGGAATCTGCGCAAGCGGTTCCAAACTTGTAGACGTGGCAGGCTGGCTGACTTGGAGAGAACCGAATTTCGTTTAACGTGGATACCTACCAGTTAAAGGTTTGACCCCACGAGTGGCCTACCACCATAGGGGCTAGATTTAGTCCTAGCCGCAACCCCTCCGTAGCAAGCTACTTCGGTAACAAAGCTGTGATATGTTGCAGCATATGCACACCCCTTGTTTTGAGTCGAGACCTATCAACGCCTCTTGAACCCAAGAAAAGAATCCTGAGTCCCATCCGTTTCCGCATTTGGAGTAAACCACGCCACCACGATCTCCCACTAGGGGGCCGACCTCAAGATAGCAGAATAAGGAGAACTGACACACTAATGTGTGCACTATTGAACTCAAAATCCTGGGCACTATCACCCGTGGTACCAGTTTTAAATCTATAACTTACGTATATAGCTAAGCTACCGGTGGAGCCTCGCAACTTCGTCTATTCCTTCCTAAGCGAATTAGGAAAAAGGACATGGCCTAATTCCTGCTCAGCTTCGGAAACTCGGTATAGAACTAGTCACTTCCAGATAGGTTACTGCAAAACCCCGGGCCTGTCAACCCTAGGATACACATATTTGAGAAGCAAGTTGAGGGCGGTCAACAAGCAACTCATGCATATCCTAGTCTTATTTAGTTCACCTTACGGCAATCAAGGAAAGACCCCCCTGTCTTTAGCCACCAGTTGGTGAGCAAGGAGAGACGCTCCTGTCTTCTGATCCCCTATACAGGTTCACACGGGTGACGCCCCGGTCTTTGTTCCGAAGAACTCTGGATGACGCTCCACTTCTCGCTATTAACGAAGGACGCCAGGTACAAGTACCCGGAACCCCAACCCTTTCTGACACCTCTTGACAACCTTAAACACCTGTTACACCCTTTTGAAGAACTCCAGCTGGGCCCATGCCAGCCGAAGAACTTCCCACATCCGATCACCAGACCACCATCAAAGTTACTTAGCACACGCTACTTGGGAATTACGCATGGTACGCACGGGAGCCATGCCACCAAGTCACATGTATGTAAGCAATCTCTAACAGCAATCCAGCAATCGGACCCCTTCTGACACCTCTTTAACCCACCATCGAAGCTACTTACCACACGTTGCTTGGGAATTACGCATGGTACACACGGGAGACATGCCACCAAGCCACATGTATATAGTAAGCAACATCGACGGCCGTCCAGCAACAATGCCGGACCCCTTCTGACACCTCTTGAGACCTTAGACAGATATGACATAAATGCCACATCTGCCACTTCTGACACCTCTGTCACCCTTCTCAACCTTCACACCCTTCCAGAAGAACTTCCGAATCCCCATCCGCAAGCGGACAAGGACGCTACTCATTCAACTGCCGAAGAGGTGAGACCTAGAATCCCCAACTGCATGCCCAGTCAAGAATCCCTAGTCCCACCCCGCACTACCACCAAGATCAATCAAAAGGTTCTCTCTGGTTTATAGCCCAGATCGAACCATACCAATTTTACCCAGCACTCATCCTTTTTGGTAGGACTTTCAGACCCCCAGCCACCTAAGCAGCCAGAGACCCTACGGCCCCACCTACCTTACCAACCAAGATCAATACTACGGGATGTATTAAGTTTCCGGCTTAGGCATGTCGCCAGAATCCTAACCATCCCATATCGTCTCGATCCCGACTGCCCCTATTCTCCCTGTTGGGTTTTCTTAGTTACCTAGCTCAACCTGCTGATATCTTTCAGCAGGAGAGTAGGTTTAAGCCCCCCCACCATCGACAAGGTGAAACCCGTCGGGGGGGCTGACTTGGAGAGGTCGAAACTTGCCTATAGGCAGGGATTGGCTGAGTACAAGCTCATGCTGGCTCGCTCTAAGGAGGAGGAGTGGAGATCCTTCGCCGCTGAGCACAGTAACGACCCGTGGGGGAAGTTATATCGTGTTTGTCGGGGGAGGAAATCCATGGAGGTAGGGACCATCCATGATGGGGGCCAAGTACTCACATTGTGGAAGGATTGTGTAACTGTCCTAATGAAGACCTTTTTCCCTAGGGGCGAGCATTCTGCTGGTCCAGTGGTGGATCGGCTAAATGCAGCGCCTGCCGTAATGGAGGGGGAAATTGGCTGCGCCATAGCTAGGCTTAAATCGAGGAAGTCACCGGGTTTCGATGGGCTAACTGGCGGGATGGTGAAAGCTATCTGGTCGGTGGTTCCCGAATACTTGATGGCTATTTACTCGGACTGCGTCAGGGAAGGTTACTTTCCACTGGAGTGGAAGTGTGCAAGGGTGATAGTGCTTCTGAAGTCCAACGATCGGGTCGGGACTAATCCTAGATCCTATCGTGGCATCAGCCTCCTTCCGGTGCTTGGAAAGGTGCTGGAGAGGGTCTTGGTGGATAGATTGATGGAGACTATCCCTGAGCAGTCTCCATTCCAGTTTGGCTTTAGACAAGGTCGCAGTGTCGATGATGCATGGTTACTCGTGAGAGACACTGTCGATGGATCAGCTGCTAAGTATGTGCTCGGCATCTTCATTGACTTCAAGGGTGCATTCGACTACCTTGACTGGACGAGCGTAGAGCGGAGGTTGGGTGAGGTAGGGTGTCGCGAGATTGCTATCTGGAGGAGCTATTTCTCTGGCAGAACTGCTCGCTTCGAGAGTCCTGTGGATTCCGTGACAGTCGGTGTTGAGAGGGGATGTCCTCAGGGGTCTATCGGGGGACCGTATATATGGAACCTGATGATGGATCCTCTGCTGCAGCGGCTTTCATCTTGGCGTCCGTTCTGTAGGTGCGTTGCCTATGCTGATGATCTCCTGGTCCTAATCGAAGGCCAGTCTCGCGCTGAGCTGGAGAGCAGGAGCACGGAGGTCATGGGCTTGGTGGGTGCTTGGGGCGCGGGTGTTGGGGTGGAGGTTGCTGTGGAAAAGACGTCCACTATGTTGCTCAAGGGCAAACTGTCCTTGAACCGGCCGCCGCTTGTTAGGGCTGGCGGTGTGAGCCTGAGGTATGTGGCGAAAGTCAAGTATCTTGGGATCACTATCGGGGAGAGAATGAGTTTTCTTCCTCATCTTTTACAGGTGAGGGAGAGGCTCCGATCTCTTGTGCCGGCGGTTAGCAGGGTTCTGAAGTGTGACTGGGGCCTGTCTAGGCGGGCGGTGCGTATTGTGTACAACGGGCTGTTTGTTGCTTGCGCAGCATTCGGCTCTTGTGTGTGGTACGACGCCGTCAAGACCGTGACAGGAAGAAGCAAGATTATCTCTTGTCAGAGAGTCATGCTCCTCGGCACGCTTAGGGTTTGCAAGACCGTCTCTACGGAGGCTCTGCAAGTGTTGGCTGGTGTGCCTCCACTTGACCTGGAGGTGATACGTAGAGGTATTGCCGGCAGGTTGGTGAGGCAGCGGCATCTCTCGGCATCCGATTGGAGCGAGGCCAGGCATGCTCAGGGTTTGAGCACTCGAGAGCGTAAGGTTTTGTTGAGGGAGTGTGTTTTCTCTAGGTGGCAGTCTCGTTGGACTGATAGTGGGAAAGGTAGGACTACCTTCCAATTTCTTCCTGAGGTAGGGCCAGCTTGTGATAGGGAATGCTTGGACTTCTCGTTCCGCACGGGCATGCTTCTGACTGGTCATGGTTCCTTAAATGCATTCTTGCATGAGAGGACCCTGGCCGAGTCGGCGGAGTGTTCATGTGGAGCTCCGAGGGAAGATTCGAGGCATGTGCTAACTGAGTGTCCGCGATACGCTCACTTCAGGGATCTCCCTGCGATGGGTGTTGTGTGGGTGGATGGTGCTTGGGACTTCAGTCGGATCCTCTTCACGAGAGAGACGGCTGATAGTCTGGCCGGCTTTGCCGACAGAGTCTTTCAGACTCGAAGGCAATAATGGCATCTGTCTGTCCTTGTTTTAGATACCGCGGCGAGTTGGGGTTCACCCAGTATTGGTGTTCGTTGGCGGGACTGGATTCCTTGTTGGCATGGTTGGGAGACAGGCTGATCGCCTGAATGTCAATCTGGGGCTAGCGTGGGTCGCGGCTGTGGGCTTTGGGGGGGCGGGGTGTGCTGTTAGGTTGGGCTTTCATGCCCGCAACCCCTTGGGCTGGGACCGGCGAGTGTTTGGGCGGGACAGGGGCCTACCCAGGTCTCATCCTGACTCACTCACCGTCCGTCCTATAACCATGGCTGGGGATGTTTGGGCGGGACAGGGGCCTTCACGGGTCTCATCCTGACTCACTCATCGCTGGTCATGGGCCCACTCCCTGCACCACCATCTGTGGTGATTGCGCCCTTTGTCCCGAGTCGTTGACTTGGTGGCATTGGGGCATGATCCGCGGTGGGGTGTCCGGAGCTGGGGGTACCTATTATGTGCGCCTTGTCTGCTCTGGGGTACACAGCGACATGCGGCTCGTGCGCGTTCCTACCAATTCAAGCTGGTGGTGGTTGTTTATGTGTCCTTGTAGTAGTTTTGGCTGTTTTTGCTTTTGGATCTGGCTGACTCTTAGGTAGGGTTGTCCAACAGGTATCGTTTGCGTATGCCACTTGTTTCAGGTGGGTGAACTGGTGTGTGTGTTGACCGACTCGGGTGGTGCTTGTCTCCATCTGATCTCGGCGGGAGGTTCAAGTATTCAGAGGAGCATAGGTAGAGGTGTGGGTGTACATGCCTGGTTATTAGCTTCTGCCTTGGTTGGTGGCTGGGTGTGTGCATCTGAGGTTGCTAGGCCTCGAGTTTTGTGGAACTCATCTAGAAGTGACCTTCACGGTCGCGAAGCTCCACCGGAAGCTATATTCTGGTACCACGGGAGATAGTGCCCAGGAGGTAGGGGTGGTTTCTTGTGTCGCAAGATGCTTGACCCCTCTACTTCAGACTATCTATGAGGTAGGCCCCCTTGTGGGAGTATCGTGGTGGCTGTGGTTGCTCCAAATCGCGGAAGCATATGGTTTTCAAGTTCTGCTTGGATTCAAGAGGTGCTAGATAGACCTCGCTCCTCAGCAAGGTGTGTGACATGCCCCAACATGTTAACAGAATTGCTACTGGGTGGTCTTGTACTACTCAGGGCGTTGGTCAGCGCTAAATCTGACTCCGTTAGTGTGGGTAGGCCCGCCGTGGAATTAAGCCATTAATTGGCAGGTGTCCACGTTAAACGAAATTCGGTTCTATGCTTTAAGTAGCAAAAACAACAATTCGAAAATGAAACGCTGGAAAGCAGCATTAGAAGAATACAACTACGAAATCAAATATAAGCCTGGTAAGGCGAACGTAGTTGCTGATGCACTTTCAAGACCACCTATTCACACTCAAACTAATCCTCTTATAGCATCTCCCTCTCAAGCTAATTCCCTAATAGCATCCCCTTCTCACATTAATTCTCTCACAGCATCCCAACATAGTGACGAAAGTTCATCCCATGAACTTATACCAGCAGTAGAAATCCCAATCAACGCATTCAAAAACCAACTTATCTTTCTTATAGGAGAAGATAACTCTTATCAACTCCAATTTCCTTTTCCAAAATTCCGTAGACATACTTTTGTTCAACCTTCCTACTCTAAGGAAAACATTATTTCTATATTCAAACGATATCTCATACCTAACATAATAAACGGGCTCATGACCAATGAGGAAACCATGGGAATAATCCAAAACCTTTACCCACTTTACTTTAAAAACTATAAGATCCGCTTCACTCAAACAAAAGTTACTGATTTGCCCAACCCAGCTGAACAAGAAGAACATATTCTTAAAATTCATAATAGAGCTCATAGGAATGCTCGAGAAAATAAAACGCAATTACTCCAAAATTACTATTTTCCACAGATGAACGCAAAAATCAGTAAACTAGTAAAACAATGTCAAATATGTCAAGAACACAAATATGATCGACATCCGCAAAAACCTGAACTCAAACCAACTCCCATTCCTCAATATCCAGGCCATATTCTACACATAGATATCTATTCAACCGAAGGCAATCTAGTTCTCACTGCTTTGGATAAATTTTCAAAATACGCGCAAACAAAAATCCTTAAATCAAGAGCAGTACAAGACATAATAGAACCTTTAAGACAAATCCTATTTGTTTTCGGTGTTCCTAAAATTGTCGTCTTCGACAATGAAAAATCGTTTAGTGCAACATCTATATGTTTTCTCTTGAAAGATCAATTAAAAATAGAAATTTACAAGACACCCCCGCATTCTAGTACAGTTAATGGACAAGTGGAACGGTTCCACTCTACACTCTCGGAAATAATGCGTTGTCTGAAAACCGAAAAGATTCATAAATCATTTCTTGAATTATTAGATAGATCAGTCTACGAATACAACTGCTCAGTTCATTCTACAATAGGAAAAAAAACCCATAGAAGTATTCTTTGGCAGAAATGTTAGCACCGACCCACAACAGTTTGAAAAGGCAAGAAAAGAAAACATAATAAAATTGCAAGAAAAACAAAACAGTGACCTAAAGCATTATAACAAGAAAAAACACCCCATAAAAAATTACTCACCTGGTGATATCGTTTATGTCAAAGTTAACAAAAGATTAGGTTCAAAACTAACACCCCGCTACAAAAAAGAGATAGTCAAAGAAAATAAAACCAAAACTATTGTAACAGAATCCGACAGAATCGTACATAAATCAAATATAAAAAGTTGAAATCTACTTTTCTTTCCCTACAGGTACTTTATCCCTTTCGTCATCGCAGAAGTTAGAATACTCGACTATTCTAATTCAGAAATAATTGTTCTAAAATATGGGCTTGCGAGAATCCAAACCGGAAACATCAAATTCATCCACATCATAGAAATACCTCCCTATGAAGACTATATAGCAAAAACTTCATCCCTCCTATACGAACATATCCCACCTAAAAATGTGTTTTTTCCCATCCTGGAACACGAACTTAAACACACTAAGAACCTTATAAATAACATCAAAATAAACAGATCAAAAAGATCCTTAAACTTTATAGGTTCAGCCTGGAAATGGGTCGCGGGTAATCCCGACCACGACGATTATGAAGTAATGGTTAATAAGATAAATAATGTTTTAGATAATAATAATAATCAAGTTTTAATAAACAAGGCATACATTGAAAGAATAAATAAATTAACCAATGTAACTAACGAAATAATGATCGAATTAAAAAAGGATAAAACTTTTGCAAACGAATTAGTATTAAGTCTACTTTATAAAACAAAGCTTATAAAAGAAGAAATAACTAATATAATTTATGCAATCGAATTAAGTAAAAGAAATATCGTAAGTTCAAATATACTTTCCAAATCAGAAATCGATATAATATTGGAAAATATAAATAAAAATAAAACTAATGAACCTTTTAGAAATATCGAAGAAGAATTAGAATTTGCCGAAATAAAAGTCGCTATGGACATATCGCACATGTAGTACAAAAGTGTCACAACTCAAAAATGTTCGTTTTTCAGTAGAGCCGAAAAACCATTTTACGAGAATAGAAACAGAAAATTTATGAAATAATGAATGCATATGGAACGAAATACACTAATAACATACCATACAGAACAACCATCATCAATTTACATCTTAAACCATGTAAATTCCCGTTTTTAGAGTTATGACATTTTTCGTGATTTTTTTCATAAAAAAATGGTGTATTATTTTGAGTTCAGCCACTTTAGTTCAAAAAATTTTTAGTTGTGAAAGTTTTGATGTATTTGTTTCTTAATAATTACATCGCACATGGAATTCAAAAGTGACAGAGTTCAACAATTTTAGTTTTTCGGAAAAGGCGAAAAACAATTTTGGGAGATTAACTATGTTGACAAAATAAAATATACTATGAACTATCAGAGTCCTTTTCTTTACGAGACAGCTCTTTTTCTTTTTGGTGGGTATTGAAGGACTCAAGCAACGATTGCTTCCCTTCTTCATCTGCATTTTTAAACGACTCACAAAGATCACATTGATCTTTTTTTGGTATATAAAATGAGATGTTAAACTCTCCTCGAAATATGCGATTGAACATGGATGGCTGAGCAAATGGAAGCTGAAGTTCCTCTCGATTTTTTTTATAATCACGGTAAAGATCTGCAAGATCACTCGTACTTGAGTATCGGTATTTTGGTTTGATTTCATAAGTGTGTCTGGCAATGAATTCTCTCTGTTTTTGCACATCTGCAAGATCCCAATAGTTTTTAAAAATGTCTTTCCTGGTTCTGTCACTAATTTTTGCACTGCAAACCAATCTACACTTTTCTCCACATGGTAAACGCACTTTCTTCGCAGAAAATTGTTTCTTAGTCTTCGATGATGACACATAGGCTTTTCCAGAGTTTCTTAACAGCTTAACTTTGTTTTTAGTCCAATTTGCAGGTTTTCGTTCCGTTTTTCTTCCTTTTTTCACTTTTTTTTCTTTATTTTCTACCGACTCGGTGTCCGAAGGACTGCCTACACTGTTAGAAGAAGTGCCTTCAAGGTCAGAAGAATTATGATGGAAATGAGGATCTGTATCTGAGTCGTCTAAATCACTTTCATCGCTGTCTGCAGGAGAAGTGCTGTAGTTTTCTTGCTTAAGCTTAGTTAAACGAATCTGTGTGGGGCACTCTGAGTCATATATGAAATTTCATAAAAATTTGTTCCTTCCCGATTTGATGTACTGGGCTGGTCGGTTAAATCTTGAGCTTGGTTGAATAATTGAATTCAGTTTGCTGGTTTTCTATATTTTCGATGGAACCCTCGCTCAATGAATTAATTGCAGATGTATCCATTTGTGAGTTTTCGGCTGCCATTTGCATCATGTGGTTATCTAAATTGCACAAAACATTACCTTCATCATTACTTTCATCAGGACTTATTGTGTGATCGGGCAGGTGGATTGGTTGCTGGCTTTCTTGATTTTGAAGCGAAAAATCATCGTTTGGCTTGGGATATATTGCAAATGAATCAGCTTGTAAATTGTGGGTTACCATTAGCACCATAAATCTGGCACGACTCATTGAATGCATTGTTAATCTGCTTCAATTGCTGAGAAAAATTTATTTATAAAATTAAAACAACAAAAGTGTCATAACTCAAAAAAAGGTCGAAAAATGTATCAAAAAAGACATTATTTTGGAACTATGCATATACAAATATTCGCGACATACAGATAAAAAAGTTTATTTTGAATTAAAGCCATTTTGTCTTTATTTAATCTTAAAAAACTTAAATTTTTAATAAATCATCAAAAGAGACACGACTCTAAATCTCAATCGTTCATTCTTCAATAGTGACATAACTCAAAATAAAACAAAGTATTAATATTTACCTCAGTCAACTTAAGTGGCTTAACTCAAAATAAAACAAAATTTTCTTCACCTAGAGATCAACAAAAGTGTCCTTACTCAAATTAAAGCACTGAAATTTTAAAGTTTTGAACACATAAATGACACAACTCAAAATAAGGCACTTTTGATTTTATCTTGACACACCAGTTCGCTAAGAAGATCAGTTAACAACTAAAAATGTGTCAATTTTGTCAAAAGTAGTTTGACCTCATTTGAAACATTTAAAACGACATAGTGTCATCTGGCGGAAAAACTATTGAATCTAGTTAAATGTACTTTTAATAAATATGTTGGGCTGAAGTCCATGGAACTTTTTTTGATAGTAACTCAAAACTTGCGTTTTTTGAGTTGTGTCACTTTTGAACTACATGTGCGATATCCTCTATCCTTTATATTTTAAGCATCCCAAAAACGGGAAACGAAACATTCGAAAAACTAACTGTAAAACCATTGATAAAAAATAATAATGTTGTTAATAAAATTTCAAATACAAATATTTTAAAGAAAAATGATATTATATATGGCATAAAGAATGAATGTAAAATGAATGTAATGATAAATGTATTTATAATTTAATAAGAAATGAAAACGCTACGTGTAAAAAAACGAACAGTCACCACATCCCCCAAGTTGAAGAAATAGAACCAGGAACGATCCTTTTAAACAATTTCGATGGTAACATAGAAGTAGATAACATCACCAGATCATTGAATGGCACCTATGTATCTTATTAAATTTTCCAACACTACATTAAAAATCAGAAATCAACAATACATTACTGATGAAATACCTAATCAAAATTAATGAACTACCACCACTTGTACACGAAGTTTCCGAAGAATCCGAAATAGAAGAAATCCTGTGATTATAACTTATGAAGGTACTCCATCTGAATAATACAAAACACATCAACAAAATCCAAATAGAAAAAGAAGCTTATCAATGGATCAACTATTCAATTTTCACCCTAATATTCCTGATCGCAATAATACTTAAGATGAAAAATAGGAACAAAGAGACTCCCGAAACAAACCTAACACCAGTATTCATCCCTACAGAAACAAGACCTATCTCAGGTCATCCCAGCATCTACCAGATCCCATATTTTTAAAACGTGGACGTTTTCATCTAAGAGGGGAAGAGTTAACGACAACAAGTTAACTTTGTACTTCCCACGGAAAATGCTGACTTGGTGTCTGGGCAATGACATCAGGTATCCGTCGCAGCAAACAATTTAATTCTCAAAATCAATGACACCAGGTATCTGTCGCAGCAAACAATTTAATTCGCAGAATTAAATAAATTACGAAGCTATACAACGTAAGCATTAAGTAGGTATTTAAGTTCTAGATTTTAAGAAAATGTATTCAGTAAGTTTTAGAAGGCAGAATCGCTGCCGGATTGGAAATTGAAATAAAATAAAGAATAAAAAAACAAAAAAATAAAAAATATTTTTTTTAATGAAAATTTAACCGCAATAATTTAACTTGTACTCAGATGGACTAAACCTTAGTCTCTCCTTCCGCCTACCAAACCATTGTAGCGTATTCCAAGCGGAAATTCTGGCGATAAAGGAAGTATTGCCTTGGCTTAAAGAAAACGTGGTATCTAACACGGATATCCGTATCTTCTCAGATAGTCAGGCTGCTTTGAAATCCCTCGCATCAGTCTCTAACTAATAGGAGAACCTTTTTGTTCTCTATTAGATCGTGGTATCACAATGGACCTCTAATGGTCTAAGTGTGTCAGATGCTTTAATGACGGCCACTTTAACCTACCTACCTACCTACTAGATTAAAGTGTTTGTTTCCCCTGGAATTCAGGTAAGCTGTCCTTTTTTCTTCAGTGATTTTTTGTGTACAGTCGACTCCGCTTAACTGCAACCCCAAAATGCAAAAGAATCGTTGCAATTAAGCGGATTTTTCACTTAAGCGAACTTCGGATAACTGCAACCTTGTTGCACTTAAGCGAACTTCGGATAAATGCAACTCTTTTTCATTTAAGCGGAGTTGTTTTCAAATTATATTTACTTTTATGCATATTTCGTCGGCTGGATGTTATCTTGTTCAATGTTGGGAAATCGATTTTTAAAGTTCAAATTGAAAGTTTTTGTGTATGTAAGAAAATATTTGATTGGTATTATTTTTTTTCTGAAAGCCTTGACAATTTTGTTTATAAATCAAGCTACAGAAATTGTTTTTATTTTATTTTGAATTAGTTATAAATTAAAATCAACGAGGAAGTCATTTATATGTATGGATATTGTACAAGATAGAAATTATGCATTTTTTTTAATATACTAACAATTGTTCAATATAATACAAAAAAAGATTAAAAGCAGTTTATTGAACAAAAATGAATTGAAAAATCGTTAAAAAAGTGTCTTATTGAACAAAACAGTTCTCTGTAAATTGAAAACTAAAAGAGATAGAACAAAATGGTTTGCTCCAAATGAAAGAGCGTCCCAAAATTACGAGAACTGCATACCTAACTCGATTTCGTAAAAAATGGCCTTTTGAACAAGATAGCATCCAGCCGACGATTTGCATTTAATTCAAATTTCAGGTAAAAATACGACTGTGACGATTGGAATGACTGATGGAAGGGTGATAATGTAACTTAAATTGTAACTTCAAATGTAAAATTTTATGTGTGTTCGTTTGAAAATTTTTGGACACGTTCTAAGTTGCACTTAAGCGGAGTTATTTTAATACAAACTGTTTATTTGGGGGAAAAAATTGTTTCAAATAAAAGGAGTGTTCACTTAAACGGAGTTCCAATTAAGCGAACCTATTTATTTGGAAAAGAGTACAAAATAAATCGGTGATAGATGTATTGTTTCAGATATCCGATATTTTCAGTTAAGCGGAGTGCAGATAAGCGGAGTCGACTGTACGTCAGAACGAAGATAAGTTTATGAATTTACTCTTCCTTACTGTGACCAACAGTTGAAAAAGTTTATACCTCATTATACGGTGCGTTTTTACTTTACAATATTACTGTTCAATTGCGTGATCAATTAAATTCGTTGGAAATTTAATTTGCATGTTGTATGCAGATTTAGAGTGTTTATACCTTATTACATAGGTAAATGTATTCCGATTTGTTTGCATTCATTTTCGTTTGTCAGATCTTGAAACTAATGGTACTAATGGTAGGGACCTTATTTTTGACTTTTTCTTAGTAAAAATACTATCCTTTAAAATTACGTTTAAATTGAGCTCATATGCCAGGGTTTTAGGTATTCAATTTTAAATAGTCTTCAATTTTTCTTGCCCGAGCAAAATTTTGACTTTGACGTCAATTTTTTTTCCAAAAAATGCCTAATAAACATGAAGTTTTCTTATTTTTACCTGATAAACAAAATAACAATAAAACAAAAATCATTAATAAGTGCACCCAAAACCCATACATCTTATGATACTTGGAAAAATCTAAAACAGGTGAAATTAAAATAAAAAATGATTGTTTGCCCCGAGCTGTAAAGGGTTTGAATAAAACAATAATTTGTGTAGTTTTAAGTAATTTTTTATTTTATGTACACTAGACTGGGCCAAAAAAATTGACTATTTTTTTTTTGAAAGATATATCGAGAATATCATTCAGAATGACAAAAAAAAATTTCGTAAAAGTTTGAGCCCTTAATATCAATTTTAAGAGGGCTATCATCGCTAATTTTGATTTTTAGTCATAATTTCATGTTTTGCGTCAGAACTGACAAAACATTGAAGTAAAAAAAATTCATTTTGACTTACTTTTATATAAAATTAAATTCCCTACAAAAAAGGTCTGATTGAAAATTTTCGTCAGACAAGCCGTTTTTGAGTAATTAAGCTTAATAAATTGTTATTTTTCGTTAGTTACAAAATTCCAAATTAAAAAAGTAAAATCGAAGAAAAATAACAATTTATTAAGCTTAATTACTCAAAAACGGCTTGTCTGACGAAAATTTTCAATCAGACCTTTTTTGTAGGGAATTTAATTTTATATAAAAGTAAGTCAAAATGAATTTTTTTTACTTCAATGTTTTGTCAGTTCTGACGCAAAACATGAAATTATGACTAAAAATCAAAATTAGCGATGATAGCCCTCTTAAAATTGATATTAAGGGCTCAAACTTTTACGAAAATTTTTTTTTGTCATTCTGAATGATATTCTCGGTATATCTTTCAAAAAAAAAAATAGTCAATTTTGTTGGCCCAGTCTAATGTACACACAAACACAGTCATAATAAGTGCTCAAAGTGCCCTATTACGTTTTGAATGCATGCTAGAGCCCGTTTTTGGATTTCATTTTGAACGTTTATTCTCGATAACTCTTGCCTTTCTTTTAGTTATCCTTCGGAAATACATTGTTCTAATTCAGTTAAAGTTGTTATTTCAAATTAGTAAACGATTTTTTTGATTCGTCCAATCCAGTACAGTGAGATCGGGATATCTTGCAGGGCAGTGAATTGATCCATTTCTGCCTATCCATCGATCATTGTAGTCTTCATCCAAGCAATCTTTAACTTCACGACCATAGTGGGCCGGAGCACCATCATCTTGTTGGAAATTATGATGAAGCTAGTTAAAGCAGTGGAGTATCCTCCACTAGGTGTGGTAGATTATTTTGTAAAAACTCCAGATAATTAGTAGAATTAAATCGGGGTGGTAATTTGATAGGCCCGATTAATTTATTTCCAACTACACCTGTCCACATATTGTTACTGAATCTGTGCTGAAATGATCTTTTCCGTCTCGAATGTGGATTACTCGAAGCCCATGTATAAGGATTATGGAAATCGGTAATACCATCTCTTGTGAATTGAGATTCGTCTGTCCAAAGAATTCTGTTTATAAACTGGTTGTCATCCAAGCTTCTCTCTAGCAACCAGTTACAAAATTCGAGTCTCTTTTCAAAATTATCAGCTAGCAGTTCTTGCACATGTGTATGGTGATATGGTTTAATCTTCACCGAGAATAAAAAATTATTTATTTATTTTACAAAAAAAAAAAAATACTTTTAATCTATATTAATTAAAATAAATGGATCAATCACTAAGTTACTTTTTTGTCTGCTTTTTCTTTTTGAATACGTTGTTATTTCTTCTTATAAAAATAAATCATTGCAAAATACAACGAGCTATTTTATTGGGCAATAGAACGAGCGATGTAATTGGTCGAATCCTTTGACAGCTCGAGACGATCGTCCAAAGTAATAGCACAATTACATTTGTAACTGTTACATTTGTCAATTTCAAATTGTATTATTTATTGTGGTATTACAAGTACAACTCGTGTCAATCTGACACTAAAATTGACCTCGATCAAATTGACTTATTTATAGTTATTGCTACTAAGATTCTAACAAGTGTTGCCCACATCATGTTGCGTTGGATCATTCAGTGCACTATTATCTATTTTCCATTTTCTCATGCGCAAAGCTTCAACGACACCATCGTCGGGTATTTGGGTAATTTGGCAATTTTCCATATCCCTAATGACATATCGGTTATGTCGCAGAACCTTATGGACAAAATACGGACCGCGGTATATCGGTATAAATTTTTTATTGGTACCGACGACCGTGTCTACATTACGTATTACGACAAAATCACCTTTGGAGCACGTCTTCGCGGGTCTACTTCGTGTTAGAAATCAATTCAAATTGTACTCTGGTTATTTAATAATAGCTTCCGCAGCAGATGCTCTCATCCCTTCCAAGTTACGTTCTTAAGTTGCACTTTTTTTCCCTTCAAGATATTCTGTCAACTCATCAACTAATTCGCCTCTTTTCTCTGCATCAAAAAGCAATTTACTTGTCGTCTGTTTTGTAGTGGAGTGTACGGTGTTATTTAAACTATATTCGACACGAGACAACATAGCAGACCAGTAAGCGTGGCTTACAGGCTCACTTATTTTACTAAGCATAGGCTTGATGACTCTGTTCACACGTTCCACTTGCCCGTTTGCTTGTGAAGACGGGACAGCTATCTTAACGTGAATTATCTTATGCTCCAACAGGTAAGCACAATCAAAAAATTTATTAGTAAAATGGTTACGAATGGCATTCGTGAATAAAATATTCGTGCATTGTACTAATATTCGTAAAATATACGAAGTATTTGTACAGTGAAATATCTACGAATGCATTTGTAAAATTTTACTAATAACTGTGGTAGTATCCACGAATCTATTCGTTTAATGCACTAATTTTATTCGTAAACAAGAAGTTAACAATTTTATAGAGTACATTGTACGAATTATTGTGTACATATAACTAATAACATTCGTTAATTTCTCGTACGAATGACTTCGTACTTTAAACTTTTGCATTTGTAGTATTTACTAATAAATTCGTACTATTTACTAAGTAAAACTAATATTAGTAGACAGAATTCATTCGTAGGTTGACCGTACGCATTATGCGTAGAATGTACTAATAACTTCGTACTTTCATGAAGTGCATTAGTATTATGTATTTAATAATCATGAGTACGAAAAATAATATGTGTTCAGCTCTAAAAATTAAATGTATTCCATTCGTCATCAACACGTTGAAACGTGTTATTACATAGTGCAATATTGCATCGTACGGCGGCGTGTCCTTAAGATACAAATCTTTTTTTTTCGAAAAAACGAGGTGAGTACCTAGACGCTAGACTTACATATTCTTCTTCTTCTTCTTCCTTTTCTTCGGCGCTGTTATGATCTCGATGTCGAGGGGATCATAACTCTCCCACGTATCTGCTTCACACTAGTGATCCGCCTGTGGGGTTCGCCGGGTTGACCTCAGAAATCGGCGGCAAGCCTCCCGGTTTTGTATTGTTCCATTTCTGAGGCCAACTGAATGCTGGTGTTTTTGCATTTGTTTGTACCAGGAGTGTTTAGGCCTACCTTTCTATTTATTATTAGACTTATGTACATATTCTTATATACAAATAAAGCTTATTTTATATTTTACATACAGCATCCTGAAGCAGCAGAGCATTCATATGTGTAAAATTTTTTACAAAATAAAAATTAATGTAAGTACAAATGTTTTTCGGAAGATCTGAATGTTAAATGTTAATTTTATTTTCAGTGGCCCTTTGATAACAAGCTGTTTGGAAATATAACTTTGGTTGTTAATTATATTAATAATAAATTAATTAATTTATAAGATACATTTTAGTTTTTTTTTAACTTCATTTGTAATTAAAAATTAAATTATAAAAATAAAAAAAAAACATGAATTATAAAATTATTGTTTAACTTGAAGAATACTTAACTTTTTGTTATTATTTCTTATAATGGATATTTTAGGAAATTTCGGAGAACATATTTATTTATGGTAAGTTCTACTGTAATGTTTGTAGATACAATATACGAATGAATTACAAGGGCTTTAGTAAATATTACTATGATATTCGTACAATATACGAATGGAGCTGTACAATATACGAATGAATTACAAGGGCATTCGTAAATATTACAATGATATTCGTATATTGTACCAATAGTATTCGTACAATGTACGTATGTTTTTCTACGAATACTAATAAAATATTCGTAAAATGTACTAATAAACGTCCATTCTACGAATACTATTCGTGGCTGAAAACCACGAATAAAATTCGTAGAATGCACGCATGAATTAGTACTATTTACACATGAAATTTTTTGAGTGCATCAAATTCAAGGTATGCGAAATACGAACCTCGGTCGGTTATGACACGTCTTGGACGGCTATAATAGCTGAAGTATTTTTCCAGGCAAGCTTTAACTTCTCTAGTACTCGTAGAATTAACTGCGTACAACCGCACATACTTCGTAAGGGCATTAATGACTACTAGAATATGTTTCCGCTTCGAATTTACAGACGGCAAGGGACCAAAATGGTCCAAATGTATGGTATCGAATGGGACCAGTTCCTTAGGGGTACTATACAAATTGTGCTCATTTATACGAGCAGGGGCTGAATACATTATACAGCGAATGCAGTTTTGTATAAACTTTTTGACTTTCTCCGTTATTTTTGGAAACCAATAATTTTTCTTCAACTGATCGCATGTCTTCCCAGCGCCTAAGTGACCGATTTGTTCGTGAACTAGCCTAATAACATTGCCCTCCATCTCGTTAGGAACGAATAGCTGCAATACTCCAGCATTATTTTTCCTAAAAAACTAGATCCACTAGATCGTAACCTGCTACCGCTTCTTTCTCTAATTGTTATCGCAGCTGTTTTATAGTCTAATCGCGATTTTGAGTAATTTTTAATTTGAAAATCTATCTCATCAGAATCTACAGCATGCACTACGCTACAATGATAATCGGGAGTTTCAACATTTTTGCTTATAGCACCACATAGGCATCCTAAAGGATGAGCAGTTCCAGGGGTATGGCAGCGACTCAATGCGTCAACGTGGCCTATATTTACACCCCCCGATGCTGAATTGTATAATTATAATTCTCTAACTTTAACGCCCAATCTGTAACGATTTTAAACGGGATTTTATCTAAATAGACATCAAAACGCCGTAGGGCATATATATAACTGCCAATGTCTCTAATTCGAAGCTGTGACACCGCGCTTCGGAGGCAGTTGTGGCTTTATAGAAGTACATCACTGGATGAAGTTTTCCATCTGATTGTCACTGCAAAAGCACGGCACCAAACCCAGCGGAACTTGCATCACAATGCAATTCAGTTTCTTTTGTTGGGTCATAGATAGAGAGAACCAATGCCAGAGACAGTCTTCTCTTTAGCTCGTTAAACGTTCGTTCGCATTCATCAGTGAAAACAAATTGTGCCCCATCATGAGTTAATTGTTGTAAGGGCTTGGCGATTCTTGCATAATTTGGAATGAACTTCCTGAAATAAGAAAACTTCTCTCTGATTTGAAGGCACTGGGTAATCCCGAATGGCCTCTACATGTGAGTCACTTGCACATATTCCTTCTGATTTCACGCGGTAGCCTAAGTATTCGATATCATCCTAGCCAAACTTACACTTATTCAACCTTAGTTCTAAGCCACTTTCTTCCATTCGTCGTAAAACTTTCGCCACTAACTGCAAATGTAATTCGAAATCAATTGTCCCTGCGATGATGTCATCCATATAGATGATAATTAAGCCATCATCTCTAAAAATGTTATGAATATATGTACCTTTGAAAGACAGCCGGCGGATTCTTCAAGCCGAAGGGCATACGCGTATACTCAAACTTACCATACAGTAAAAAAAGCCGTATACTTTATGGAATTAGATGCAATTTTTACATGGAAAAATCCGTTTCGTAAAGCGAGAGTCGTAAAATAATTTTTTTCCCCTAAGCACTCTATACAATCTTCAATTAGAGGCAATGGAAAATTGTCTCTTACAGTCAATTTATTTAACGCATTTCCGAATTTCACCTCTCTTCTTTTTTAATAAAACTATCACAGACGCGTAAGGTGAATCGCTTGGCCTAATAATATTTTTCTCAAACAGGTCATCGGTAATTTTGCATAACTCATTTTTCTCATAGAACAATAAACGACGTGGAAAGCAGTGAAAAGGTGTGTCGCTAGTCAGGCTTATATGAATTTCATAGTCACACGGTTTGAGCTCAATTTGATTAAGTTTTAAATAGTTATCCCTAATCGTATCTTGTAATGCTCTAAATTGCTGTTTATTCAGAACAGGATTAACATATATCTACCTCGGTCGGCATCACTTCTATTTCAATTGACATAAAATCATCTAAAGTTTTATCATCTGCGAATGTACCGCGACGATTTGTAATTTATTTTTATTGATGGTTTGTCCATTCGGCTGAACAAATATTTCATCCGCAACTAAATGATCCTCTATTACTTCTAAATTACTAACGAAGTTTGAGTTAAGCGCACAGAAATGTAATTGTTTATCAAATTGATTTTTATTAAAGCGGTTTAAAGATTTACATTTATTATTTATTTGACATAAGTGTATATTAAACGTGTTTAAGAAATCACGACCTAATATTAATGGAATGGCCATAGTTTCATCTGACACTACATGTGAAATTACATTATCGAAACGATTTTTGAATTTTATTTCGGCTTTGATTGTCCCGTATGTCATCAATTTTTGTTTTCCAAGACCGGTATACTTAGACTTAACAGCAATATTTGAAATAGTATTCGGTATCGGGACATCAGATTTGCGTATGAAGTTAGGCTTCGTTCATCAGTGGCATCGGTAACAGCAGCAGCGTATCGATTTCTTTGACAGCTCGAGACGATCATCCAAAGGAATAGAACATTTACATTTGGAACTGTTACATTTGTCAATTTTATATTGTATTATTCTGTGTTTGAAAACATTAAACTATAGAGCCAAGTCTTATATGCTGAAGAAAGGATCGATTTCAACAGCTGCCAGTATTCTCTCATAGACATAAAGTCTTGTTGTGGTTGCAGCTCACGCGTTAGGTCTTGCAGTTGAAACTGATTTAGTTTCTCATTTCGAGAAGGAAGTCGCCTGTTAGGATAAAGTTCCTAGTATCTTCGTTGTGCTCTTCTTGATTTTCCATTGTACAACCCATAAACGATTAACATGTCGGCGCATTCTTCTCTCTTAATTGAAGGCATTCCAAAAAGGGTTCTTACCCAACTGTAATCGTGACTTATCTTGATAATCTGATGAATGAATTTGTTTTTTTTATTCTTTTATACCACTTATTTAGTTACTTTACCCATTAAAGATTCCTACCCTAAATTTAACTCTCCCTGAGAAGAGGTAAGGTAATTAGGGTTTTGGCAGCAAGTCAAATAAACATAAGTACACTTTTAACCCTTTTCATGAGTGCACAGTCTTAAAAATTACCTAAGAACTATACATTTTTGGAAAGCCACTCCAATTGCCAAGTGCTGCCATAAAAGTAGGCACAAAATCCAAAAGTCGATTTTTTTCTGTTTTAGATTTTCCCAAGTATAATAAAAGGTATGGGTTTTTGGTGTTTTTTTATTATTGCCTTGTTCATCAGGTAAAAATAAGAAAACTTCATGTTTATTACGCATTTTTTGAAAAAAAAATTGACCTCAAAGTCAAAATTTTGCTCGGGCAAGGAAAATTGAACACTATTTAAAATTGAATATCTGGCAACTCTAAAAACATATCAGCTCAATTTAAACGTAGTCTTAAAGAATAGTATTTTTACTAAAACAAGTCAAAAATAAGATCCCTACCATTAGTACTGACAGAGAAATTGACCTTAACATGGGTCAGGGTACACCAAAGTTAGCCTTTTTTTAAATCGTCAAAAAGTGATGTCAAAGTTGAAAATCAGACTTTACTGTAGAACAATTTTTTTCTTAGAATTCGACGGAGAATCACATCCCGAAGTATGGCACACGAATTACCGGACACCTTGTATACCTTCCTAAATCAAAAAAAAAGTAACTCAAATAAATTTTTTCGCTACTGACTTTTTTTTTGACACATAAATCATAATTAACTTTTGATGTAGAAAAAGAATTTTCGTTTGTAGTACCGAATTGTTTCTTTCCCACGTTCGTTGGTACTATGCTTCGCAAACGCTAATTGGGTCGCATTGGTATCTTTCGAGTAAACTAAAATAATTTTGTACAGCGAATATTTTGACTACTACAGGGTGTGTTGTTTTATGTTCCAGGTCGATGTTTTTTTTTTGTGTCTTATTCAAAACACATGTTCAATATGCCTCCTTGATCCAAATTGAATAAATTGTTATCGACTACTTTTTACCATTAAAAGCCAACAGACAAATTTTATTCATACAAAAATGGCAACCAAATAATATCGACCTGTAGCATAAGCCGCACCCTGTATTAAAAACGTTCACAGTAAGGCATTTTACAATTAATTAAAAAAACTATACCTGGATATAAGTATATGTCCAGAAGCATCCAAACTCCGCGCCAGACGTTCACTGATCCTATAAAGCTCATCATGTAATATGTATCTGCTAAAAAGAGTTTTAATCTTCCACTCGAATTTCCAAATAACCAACGAAAAAATGGTTGCAAGATATACGTTATGGCAACTATTCCATATCCTATAACCTATTAAAATTAATCTTTATGAGAAATTAATAAAAGAAATGATAAATAATCTATGACAAAATAAATTTAAAAAGTTAACACGACTTTTATTCTATTTTTTGTTTTGAGTTAATTTTCGAAAATAAATAACGTTATTTGAATACTTTATATTTCTGACTGTGGTAATTACACATAACTTTTGTCAACATTCTAGAGATTAGTGGTAGTAGAATTTAAAATTGCTTTGAGTTATTCGTAAATGGACACATGTTTTGATCCCTATTGGATATGAAGTTGCAAAATTTCAAAACAGTTCGTATTTTACGAGTAGCTGCCGAGAGTGAATATGGCAAACCATTGAAATTTGGAGGAAACGAATTAACTCGTATTAAAATATACCTTGTAGATACATATCTACATATTAATTATTTTCGACAAAAAAAAAAACAAATTAAATATCAACAGAACATTTTTTATTCTCTGAAAACGAAATAAAAATAAAGTTTTATAGTTTCAGCAACCAGGATAATAATTTTAACCAATCATATTAAAAACTCTATTAATCGTGAAATGTATTAACAGATGTTTCAAGAATTAAAAAAATATAAAAAGGAAAAGTGGAGCCGGAACTAATGAAGTATTAAGTAGAAAGTGTCTATTATCTAAGTTCTAAGTATCTAAGTTTGTAATTGTAATTGTAAATTTGTAATTACAAATTTATGAAAAAAGTCGTTGTTGTAAGTTTCTTTTGCACCATACCAATAGTGATAACATTTTTTTTTTTTCAGTTTGTAAAGAAGTTTTTCAGGTGAAAGATCGTGTGCAAATACTACTACAAGTTTTGTTTTTTGAAAATTCAAACTGTCTGCGTAGAAAGAATAGCTTGAAAACGGAGGGCAATACCGTGGAATTGGGGACATACACGGAGTTGATAAGTCTTCGGTATGCAGATGTGTTCAACGTATTTGAAATGTTGTAAAGTGGCCCGGAATTTTCAAAGAAATATCTCAAAAGTCTTACGCTAATTGTGTGTTCGTGGTTATCTTCCTTTTTCTAATGCTGGTTTACTTGGCAATAAGGTCCGTACTTGTTTCTTTTTGGTTGTTACAAGGAACGTTGACGATCTCAATACAATTTGCAAGTAGTTGTTGTTCCAGGTTGTTGACCTTATGCTCCAGTGATTGAATTTTTTCCTCACACTCTTTGTTTTTGCTTGTTAGTGCATCCATTTGATTTTTCTGTATGTTTTCAATGGTAACAATTTTCGCGTAAACCATTTCCAATGTTATCTTTGTTGTTTCTTTTTGTGTTGGGTTAGTTGTTGATGCAACTGAGAATAAGCTGCTTGTGATAGAAGTGATGGCCGGGGTTGATGGGGGTATTGGTGGTGGTGTTATGAGCGCTGATATTTAATTTTGGTGTCGCCAGCAACAAGAAACAACAAATATGTGTAAGTATGTGTGGGGTGTTTGAAGGATACCAATATATCTTGTTGCTGGCGACACCAAAATTACAAGCTACAAGGTTAAAATACTAAATTGTAAGCTTTCCTAAATTTTTAAATCATGAATATCTTGGCTCCCGTTTGTCGTAATGGACTATTTTTTTTTTTTAATTTGAAGAAAATTAGCAGGACTATAAAACAAAAATCCAAAACTGAAAAGTATTTACCATGAAATACAGTTTTTTTCTCAATAACTATGAAAAAAAGGTATTAAAAACAAGAAAAAAAACGTTGAAACCAACGGTAACTTTTTATATTTTTGCTCAAACATATAAAATGAAATGAAAGTTGATAGAAAATATTGTTATTAGCAATACAGTTTTTTATTTTTACTTTGCGATATACTGGGGCTGAGATATTAATTAAAACATAAAATCATAAAATGCGTGGGTGCGCTGACTTACCTATGTTCAATAATTTATTACTCGGCTTTCGTTCATCGTAGAGTGTTGAATTTTTTTTTTAATTGTAGGGAATTACAAGAACTTTAATAATAAAATATAAAAAATTCATTGTTAAATGAGCTTTTTTCTTAATAATCACGAAAAAGTGATTTTTAAACAACAAAAAATTTGTTTAACTTACTATAACTTTTTTTTTCATTTGTTTAAACAAATATTTTTTTTATAAGATAATAGATAATGTTATTAGGAATAAATACATGTTTAATTTTTGTTTGTGCGAGATAGTGGAGCCGAGATATTCGCAAATGACCAAAAAATGACACAAAACACATTTTTACCAATAACTTTGGTAAAAAAAGTTGTCATGTGGTGCAAATTTGGTTTTAAGCTTTTCTCATAAGCACCTATCGATCCATGAAAAAAAAATTGACCATGCCTCTGCGCGCAAGGTCAAATGACGCTTTGACTGGACTAATATAATAGATATTGAAGATCGCGCCGCTTAGAGAGACACGGAGAACATCGCCAAGGAGATTTAGATTTTTTTATGTATTCAAAATCGGTTGCTTGCAGGTCGACGCAGTTTGCATGAAAACACTTATTGCAGTCACAACATATTATTTTCAAGTCGGCTCTTTCGACTTTAATATTGCAGATTAGGCAAGACATTTTTGTTGCAACTATTTTAGGTATTGTGAGAGTAAAGGAGTAAAAACGAAATAAAACTGAGGTTAATTAAAAAATATTTTTTTCATCCAGAATCTTAAATCTACACCCAAGCTGTAAATAATCAGATCATGGTTGGTCAAGTAATAATATATATAGATATAAAACAAACTGATATTTTTATTTGATATTGCAATATTTGCAATGCTGCAGAAGGCAACATTGTCTTCAAACTTATCATCCGTTTTGGCGGATGCAAATATAAAATATTTTAATGTACAAATTCAATATTTGCAGTGTCATTATTATCTTTCTTTAATTTAACGAAATCAACGGATATGACTTGTAATTCGAGTCAATAGGATGCTTGTGTGTTGCGGTGCGGTTCGCAACTCGTGTCATGAATTCGCGTTGTGGGTTATTTTTGCGATATTCTCTTTAGTCCAGTAAAATTAAATTAATTAATTCGAAATATCTACAAAAATCGATTTTTTTTTTGTTTCTTAAAGAGTACCTATTGGAGAGTGTAAATCCAAAAATTTCGAACAAAAAGCGCCTATGCGTTGTCCGCCATTTTTAAAAAGGCTTTGGAAAGCTGAACTCGATTTTCTCGGCTCCTATTGTATATAGAGCTGTATATTTTTTAGGTTTGTACGTTAAAATATCTTCTTTAACTTTTGTTCAGAAAAAAAAATGAAACCTCTTTCCAAAAAAAAGTTATCGAAGAAAAACTGTCGAGATTTTGAAGTAAAAAATGGTTTCTAACGTTTATCTCGCCTCATGTTCATCTGATCGAAAAGCATATGAGATATGATAAAAAACTGACAGCTATTTAATAATGCGCTTAAAAATAGATTTGAAATAAAATAAAATCAAATATATTTTTGCGGGACCAAAGTTATATTTCTTTCCGATACAAGAAATTTTTCGCAGGCTATTGGCCGTTTTTTCAGGTTATATTTCCTACAGTTTTTGTCGCACATAAAATTTAAATATACCAAAAAATTTGGAAATAAAGTGATCTATAAAAACGAACTTAAGTATTTTTTCGATCAGATGAACATGAGGCGAGATAAATGTTCAAAACCATTTTTTACTTCAAAATCTCGACAGTTTTTCGTCGATAACTTTTTTTTGGAAAGAGGTTTCAATTATTCTTCTCAACAAAAGTTAAAGAAGATATTTTAAAGTACAAACCTAAAAAAAAATACAGCTCTATATATGATAGGAGCCAAGAAAATCGAGTTCACGCTTTCCAAAGTCTTTTTCAAAATGGCGGACAACGCATGGGCGCTGTTTGTTCGAACTTTTTGGATTTACACTCTCCAATAGGTACTCTTTAAGAAACAAAAAAAAAACAACGACGCAGTATTTTTTGTAGATATAAAATACTAATTTGACTGGACTACTTATATCTTTCTCTATGCGCGATGCGAAGAAAAAAGTTATCCTGGAGAGACGAGGTATCTTTAATAATTATCTTAACACAATTCTTTACTAAAGAGATCGATTTGTGTACACCTACAAAAATTTTTGAAGCAGAGATTACAGTTTGCCTTTGCATGAGACCTTCTTTAAAAATATATCGTCCTCGAAAAATATGAATAGTTATTTAATGTAACAAATATTTTTTCGTCGAATTTTTTATTCGATTTTTTCATTTTTGGAATTTTGTTAACTATGTATATTATTACTTACGACTTAAAGGCAAGTTATGCATTCGTAAAAAAAATTTAACTCAAGATTTTGATAAAAGTTACGATGATAGCGAAGACTAAAAAGTGGGTCTCGCAATTCTGCCTGTCTGTCTGTCTGTTCGACTACAGCCTAAACGGCTAGGCCGATTTTCATTAAGCTTGGTAGATATCATTTTTAAATTTTTCCCCCCAAACGTTTTTTTTCTTTTTTTTAAGACCGAAAATAACGGTACCTGCCATATGAATTCTTTTCGAAATTTTATAAATATTTTTTTTTCTCAAAAACTCTTCGACAAATTTAAAAAATAAAAATACAAAAAAAATTTTATTCAGTTAAAACTAGGTAATGGTTGAAAAAAAATTTACGATAAATGGTTATTGAGAGTACCCCCCAAAGAACCATTTTTGACTTGCGAATTATAGGTACTATAAGGCAAGTTATGCATTCGTAAAAAAAAATCGAACTCGAGATTTTGATCAAAGTTGACATTACGATGATAGCGAAGACTAAAAAAGTGGGTCTCGGAATTCTGTCTGTCTGTATGTCTGTCTGTTCGACTACAGCCTAAGCCGCTAGGCCGATTTTCTTTAAAGTTGGTAGATTTCATTTTTAATTTTTCCCCCCACACAGTACCGTCTTTACCATAAGGGCACACGGGGCCCGTGCCCAGGGCCCCCAATCTCAGGGGGGCCCCGAAGGACCGACAATTTCTCTCACACATTTATTCTCAGAATATTTTTGTCGGGGACATTACACTTTTTTCACAAATCAGTAATCTTATCAGAAGGTATTTACAAGGCATATACCACTACGCCATTATATCGATGACTGCGCCTATTCCTACTGTACTAATTAATAATATTTCCGAACGTGTCCTACCTAATTTACTAAGTACACCATCTGGCGATCACTTACGCAATCCCTCCGATTCCTAAGTCAAGTTGCACCGTCTAAACAAGGACTAACATAAATGTCGACATTGTCTATGGTTGGGGGAATCCCCGAATGATGTAGTAAACCCTTGTATATAATCTATAGTACTCTCATGGAACAGAAAAAAAAGTTGGGGAATACATTCTACTGAGGGCGCTGTGCGCGGAAAAAATTGACGTGGAGATTTTGATTTGGGGGATGGTAATTGAGGATAGAGCGACAAAATTTTATCAGCTCTGGCAATGAGAAAGACGAGAATGAGAAAATCAAATTTGTTTTGTAGCATTTTTCTTTTGAAGGACCTTCTGTGTTTTGTTGTTATATTTTTTTATCAAGAATATTTGTTTTGTTTTGTCTATTTCATACGCAACAAAGCAACGTTGTTCAATTTCGATATTATCTAACCAAATTACAACATTGCATTGTATTTGTATGAACACATACCTACCTATTTGAATAGATTTAAGTAGGAAAAATTTTAAAATTTTATTCTTGATAGGATTAGGCTTTTTTGAATTTTAGTATAACTACATATGTAGGTACTTTATCTTAATATATTAGGTAACTTACCTATGTTGATTGCAATTATTATTATTTTTGTTATTCAAAAGTATAATAATTGATGTAATTTTGAAGAAAAAAAAATAATAATTGCAATCAACTAGGTTAAATGACTACATTAGATGCAGTGGGTGGTTAGGTAGTGGAAATTGTTTTTTTTTGCAATTAATATAATTATGTACGTAGGTACATATGTATATAGGTATAAAACTATTTCTTTAAGAAAATCAAATAGGTACCTTACCTACGGTATATGTACCTACCTATATTTTTATTAAAGAAATTAGCTTTTACATGTGTACATACCTACCTATGTATGTATCTATGTATATAAAATAAAATAGAAGAAATTTGGTATGTTTAAAAATAATTTTGATTACAAGAAAAAAATATTTGTATGCCTCTAGAAAAGGTTGAACTATTAAAAAATAAGACGTAATTGCCACATTTAAAAATCGCCATGTTAATTATTTTAGCAGAAATTGTTTTTTTTTCTGATTTAGTAGTTGAAGTTAATTATAAATTAACCAAACAAAATTCATATATTTTTCTATAATTAAAAGTAAAAAATATGAAAACTATTTTTTTTTTAGAAAAAAAAAACCCTTTTTTTGATTTTTTTCGTTTGAAACCACAATGAATTTTTATTTTTGGGTTAGTATGGAATTGTTTTAATTTGCATGTTGAAGAAGATAAAAGAAACCCCATATATAAAAAATATTTGCAATTTGTAGATTTTACTAACAAACATTTATTTTTGAGAAAAGTTGTTTTGAAAAATCTATAGGAATTTATTTATCAACATGAGATACCTACTGACTTATTTAATTAAAATACATACATACTATGATTTGAAATATGTGACCAGGTCTATGAAAAGGTGGCTTATGACTCAAAAACAAAATTTCGATAAATCGGCTGTTTAAGATCAACAATGCATTTCGTCAGTTTCTCGGTAGTTGTTCTCCTTCCTTCCCATTGCCCAGTGTATCTCGTTGTTCAAGCACCAAGTAAGATGCAGTGTTGCTTTTGCTCCAAATATTATGTTAGTTAATTGCTTCACGTTTCTACTTTCGGATTTTCGTATCGGTAATACTGAAGTGAGTTTGAGAATGTTATCACCTTTTTTTCGTTATCCCGTTGGTGTAATTGTTTCTGTTGGTCAACTTGGGACTAACAGAAAATAAAATGTATAGAAAATGAATAAAAACAAAACAAAAAATAGCTTTCTTGTTGTCGCTTTGTTTTGCACCTTCGGTTTGCTTTTACCGAAAATATTATAATCCCTTCTTAATTATGGACTGTCCTTACTCTCCACAACTCTACGTGAAAAGTTGGGGAATACATTCGTCCAGGCGGCGCGTCGTTCGTTCCTCTTCATGAGAGTACTATAGATTTTATATATAAGGGTTTTATAAAAGGGTTTTTAAAACATAGCAAAGCAATCAGTGGATTTAAATATCTCAACCTTACATAACCTAATAAAATCAGATAAATTGGAAGAAACTTTTCCAAACGTAGAAATCGCTACAAGAATATTCCTTTGCCTAATGGTTACCAATTGTAGTGGAGAGCGGTCATTTTCGCAGCTTAAGAGAATTAAAAAATGAATTGCGAACAACAATGTTACAAGAACGACTGAGTAATTTGTCAATTATGTGCATAGAAAGTGATATTCTTCAAAAAATTGACTTTAAGGATATAACAGAAGATTTTGCTCAACAGAAATCCCGAAAGAAACCGTTATCGTAATCGTCACCAAAAAACCAACAGCATTCCAATATCATTAATGACATATTATATCATACTATATTTGATTACCTATAATAAATGGTCATACTCATACTTATTAGTAAAAAAATGTTATTATAATTCTCTTTTTTTACTTTCCAAAAGGGCCCCAAATTTTTGTGTGCCCAAGGGCCCCAGCCTAGTTTAAGACGGCCTTGCCCCCACACGTTTTTTTTTTCTTTTTTTTTAAACCAAAAATAACGGTACCTGCCATACGAATTTTTTTCGAAATTTTATAAACATTTTTTTTTCTCAAAAACTGTTCGACAGATTTAAAAAATAAAAATACAAAAAATTTCATTTAGTTAAACCTAGGTAATAGTTGAAAAAAATTTCCGAAAAATGGTTATTGATTGTACCCTCCATGGAACCATTTTTTTTTTTGTTTTTTATTTTCTCAAAAACGATACAACCGATTTTGATCATTTTTGAAGTAAGACTTCTTTTCCGGCGTTGTTGGGGGTAAAAAAATGTCTATGGAGCTGTGAGTGAAATGTCAAAACGACACGCTAAAACGACATGGTTCTTACAATTATTGTTCGAACTTTGTTAGAGGTTATTTAAAACACTTTAAAAACACCTTTTATTGCCGAAAGAGAATGTTCTATTACAACCACAATAACTAACTTACAAAACAATTAAAAAAATAATTTCATTAAAAATTAGATAATAAAAGCTTTTTTTCAATGAATTCTGTGACCGAGTAATTTCTCGATCGAAAACCACTTTCCTTTGAACAAAAACAACGAACAAATATATATATTTTTATAGTTTTATTTATTTAAAAAACATAAAACACTTTAACCTAAGCAATACTGAATACTTATATACTATTTAAATTGAAAAATAAGCACTAAAATTTACAAAATACATACTAAAAGCGAAATATAAAAAAAACACTTGTAAATAAACTATCTGCTTTATTGCTTTCTGTTGTCAAATATAAACTCTCATTACCATATGCGAAGAATTTTAAATTCTGTGTCAAAATTAAATTAGCATTTCCTACAATTTTAAAATCCTTGGGCTCCAACTCCAACACAATGAATGAGATAAACAAAAAGAGATGTGAGCGTGATGAAACATCGTCGTTATTGTAAAATCCGTTTCAAATTATGAAAGCAGACGAGGATATATGTACATACGTAATTAAGCATTCCTCGTTGTCACTTTAAATTAATTTAATAAATGAAGTATGAAAGAACAGTCGCGCACATTCAATTTTTAGTTTCACATCTGTTGGTTGCTGAGATGAAACATATGGGCTTATGTTTCATTTTACTATATATTTACCATATGTTTCATTTTACCAACCAAACAGTTGCGAAAATAAAAATTGAATTTTCGCTTCAGGCCTGGAATTGCGGAACGATTTTATAACAACGTTAAGGTGACAGTGAATCATGTCTCGCTCTCGTTTCGTGTTCTCTTCACAATCGGAAATAATTAGGCCGCAGTTATAGCTTTCATTGAAATGCATCATTGGAACAAGTCAATGGAATACTGACTTAATTTTTTTGACAAACCTGTTATAGCAATCATTGAAAGATTGGTTTCAGTAAAAGACCCTGTCAATGGCTGATTACAACCAATTCTATGCATTTGAGGTTAGAGTTGATCATTGAAAGGAAAACTGACATTTGAGAACATTATAGAAACGAAAATCAGCTGTTCATTGAGATTTATTTCTATCAGTGAAATAGTAAAAGTGGATTTAAAAGAAAGTTCAAATCAGAATTTTGTATGTTATTAAGTGTTAAAATTCTACTACTCATTACCTTCATTTTGAAATCAATTAAAACCATTGCATTTTGTTTATTCCCCTTAAAAATGGTAATGAAAATTTCCTATGATGCATTTCAATGACAGCTATAACTGGGGAGTTATAAAAACTTTTGTCTGTCGTTTTCAATTGTATTTCAAAGTCAAAATCTGAAAAATTTAAGCGAAGATTGAAATGAACTAAGAAACGGCTAGTATAATATTAGTGTCCTTTCACGATTTATGATGTGCACCCAGCTTAGTAATCATGTGCGTTAAAAAAGCGCCATCTGTTCGTTAAAAAAGCGGCATCTGTGCGTGAAAAAGAACGCCATCCATTTTGCTCACTTTTGGTAAGAAGCAAGTTATACATGATTTTCTTAACCATAGAAAGATAATCTACGTCTGTTAGACGTATCACGTGCAAAAATATTGTAATATCTTTTTAACTGTAAATCGTATCGTGTTGGCTGTCTAAATATGCTCAGTGGGAGGTCGGAGCTTGCCCGTGACGGCCGTATTGGGACGGTAAGTACATATGGTGAAAAGTTATAGCTATACCATACGTCTGGGAGATGTATGATTATCTTTTATGTAACTTTTGTGAGATGTTTGAAAAATCAACAAGTGGCCAATAGCAGTACTAAATGGTATTTTTAACATAGCTTTCGTAAACTCATATGTCATTTACTATCACAATATGCAGTCAAAGAATAAAAAACCTGTCAGCCGCGAAAATTTCATGAAAGAAACTGAGAACAGAACTCACTTCCATTTATATGGAAAAAAGATTAGAAGCTCCAACTTTGAAGAGGACTCTTCGCCAAATTATTTCGGAGTTGCTACATAATATTAGTGGAAATAGTGTTCAGGCAAATGCAGAAGAGCCTGCTACAAAAAAAGAAGAGATATTGTGCCTATTGTCCATCAAAAATTCGCTGAATGTCAGAAATATCATGTGTGGTATACGAAAAGGAGGGTTTCCGGCGAACATAAAAAGTTCCCTAAAAATATAAATAGAATTGTCTACTCAGATTTTCAGAAAAAAATTTTTTGGATTTTTAAAAAACAACTTCAATTTTTTTTTCAAAACTCATTATTTCAAAAACCCCATGCTAGATTTATTTTAAACTTGATAAATAAAAGTTTCCCAACATAATCTACAAGATTTAAAAAAAAAATGTATTTTACCTAAAACTAAAGGTACTCGTATCTACCATACAAATGCTAACAAATTAAAAGAAAATGGTCTTCAAAAATCGTTTTTTTCTCGAAAACGGCACCTAGAATATTGATAATTTTTTTTTCTTCCAATTAATTTTTACGATCTTTAATTTAATAAAAAAAAAATTAAATTAGGATATTACAGCTTGTACCTATTTTTACGGTAAAAATTTCCCGCAACAAAAACTTCTCTTCCAGTCCTTTTTCCTCGTTCCTTTCTTCTTTTATTTACAGGTATTTTCTTCAATCTACTGAGAGAGAGAAGGGTAGCCATGGTCCATCACCATCAGCCATTGATTCACTCTCTCAGTACTTTGAAGAGAAGTAACAAACCGAGTAACAGACGGGGGGCGGTCTGATCAATTAGCACGGGGACACTTTGTCTCCGATTGCTGAAGTAACTCTTTTTTTAGAGAAGGCTGAATGCTGAATTTAAATTTCATGAAATTTTGTAAAAGGTGGAACGTTATTTTCGCGTCCTACGAAATAAAACCAAATGAAGATTTCACTTCACGAAATCCAAAATAACTTTAAAGTAGTAAACCTTTCACAAATCTCAAATAGTTTGTAATTTTAATGATCGCGTTTTTTTGTTTAGTTTCATAAAACTTTCTTTTTTTTGGAATTGAAATGGAAGTGGGAGAATATGGTGGCTGAATGCAACCATTGAATTGCCGCCCATTGGAAATCTTATAAGAGTCCGGCGAATTCAATGATGATGACGGTGCATAAGGCTGGGGTTTAAAGTGCGAGTAGGATAGGCGGTGGGGCCTCGACTGCGTTGGCTCACTCTAGCGAAATATGCATTGTGTAGCTGAATGATGACGCGATGGAGATCTACGCTTTCTGATTGGCCGAAAGCACTTGGGCATTGGAAAAAGAAAGCGGCCTTCCAGATATGGTGAAAGTCTGGGGGGACACTCTTTACCCAGAGCTTGAGAAAGAAAGTTGTGCGAAATTTTAAAATTCAAAAAAGAGAAAGTTTTGAAAGAAAATTTTGAGTTCAAATTAAATTATTTAGAAAAAAAAGATTTTTTTTTTGAGAGTAGGAAAAGTTGCCTGAGTTCGAAACTGAGATTGGTGAAAGCATTTACCCATCCGATAGGAACTAGGAAGTATCAAAGAAAAAAAAAGCTAAGTATAGTGGTTTCTTTCATTTTCTTTTCTTTTGTTTAAATTGCGGCCCATTTGGTTTTATTTTTGTTTTATCGTTCGATATCCGAAAAAGCGGAACACGCGACCTGTTTTTTTTAATATCGTTGTCCTTTTGAGACCAAGAAAAAAAATTAACGGTCCATCTTCCTTGGTTTAAATTCTTTTGTGATATCCTTTGTTTTAAAAAGATCTTGGGTTTTTCTCCTGAAAAATGTTTCCCAAGCAAATTCGAAAATAATTAAAAATAAGTTGCTCAAAAATTGAAAATTTCTTTTCTTTTTGGTCTAAAAATTTTCACCGTCGGTTTCGCTCCAAAGGTTTGTGATTTCCTTATCTTCAAAAAAAAAAAATCACTGGCGCCCTTTTCTTTTTACAGGAACGCTCCTTGTGATATTAATGTAAATTTCATTTGATATAATTTTACTAGTAATTGATTAATATATCAAATACATTTTATAGCCCGCTGAACCCACCCCTTAACTGAGCATAGTTGTGGTGACAGCACTTAATTGCTGCCTGTTGCAATTTTATGTAATTTGTCTTGTCGCCTCTTCGCCACTGTAGTTTGACAGTTCGGCAGCGGCAGAGAATTTAAATAAAATGCACGACTGGGTCGCACGAACTTCCTCCTATGTAATATACTAGGAATTTAAAAGACAAATGTTATTAGAGAAAACTGTTCATAAGGATAAAATTAGTTTTTTAAATTCTTTTAGTAGTAAGAGACAAAAACAGAATGCTATGCAAATATGAATTTATGCAAAAACAAAAATTATAAGTTGTTGTGGTTTCTTAAAAAAAGCTTTTATATACAAACTTTTTAAGAGATTTTTAAGAAAAAAATGTTGGTACGCATATTTAAAGTTTTTATTATTGTTCGAATAAAAATTAAATTTACAAAAAAAAATATTGAGCCGTGTTTGAGATATCGAATTTTCAAAATAAGAAAAAATAATTTTTTTTTTCTAAAATTCAAAAAATATTTATTTTAAAGCTTTGAAATGCAATGCGTTTAAGACTTCTTAGAAGCTTCTTTATAAAAAATTTCATTAAGATCCGTTATGGGGATAATGAGAAATTCAAAATTCGAAATAATGGTTCTATGGTAGGTACAAGCTGTAATATCTTAATTTCAAAATCTTTTTTATTAAATTAAAGATTGTAAAAATTAATTGAAAGGAAAAAATTTTATCAAAATTCTAGGCGCCGTTTTCGAGAAAAATACGATTTTTGAAAAGCATTTTTTTATTTTTTAGCATTTGTATGGAAGGTATTTTAATTTTTAGGTAAAATAAAACTTTTCTTTTCTCACATCTTATAGAGTATATTGAGAAACTTTTCTTTACCAAGTTTAAAAAAAATCTAGGATGGGTTTTTCGAAATATTGAGTTTTAAAAAAGAAATTTTGAAGTTTTTTTTTAAAATCCAAAATTCTTTTTTTTGAAAATTTGAGTACACAATTCTATTTATGTTTCTGGGGAGCTTTAGCAAAAAAAAAATTGATCAAAATCGGTTGTACCGTTTTTGATAAAATCAAAAACAAAAAAATGGTTTCATGGGGGGTAACCTCAATAAACATTTGTCGGAATTTTTTTTATAACCTAGCTTTAACTAAATGAAATTTTTTTATGTTTTTATTTTTAATATCTGTCGAAGAGTTTTTGAGAAAAAAAAATATTTATAAAAATTCGAAAAAAATTGTGTGGCAGGTACCGTTATTTTTGGTTATTTAATGAAATTTTTTGTAGAGATGCTTCTAAAAAGTTTTAAAACCTTTGCATTTCAAAACTTAAAAAAAATATTTTTTGAATTTTTGAAAAAAAAAATCATTTTTTTTTTTTGAAAAATTCGATATTTCAAAAGCGGCTCAAAATTTTTATTGGAAATTTAATTTTCGTTCGTAGAGTAATAATAACTTAAAGCTGGTGTACCATATTTTTTTCTTAAAAATGTTTTAAAGATTTTGTATATAAAAGGGCTTATTTTTTAAAGAAACCACCCCAAGAACTTATAATTTTTGTTCTTAATATTCGCATAGCATTCTGTTTTTATCTCTTACTACTAAAAGAATTAAAAAAATTAATTATATATTTATGAACAGTTTTCTTTAATAACATTCGTTTTTAAAATATCTAGTCTATTACATAGGAGGAAGTTCGTGCGACCCAGTCGTGCATTTTATTTTTTTTATTGTTTTTACACTTATGTGTTATGATTACAATGACCAATACTAAAATGTACAATATAATACAGTATAATATTGCTTGTAAGAAAGTTCGTACTAATAGTTTTTATTTCTTCTATTTGCTAAACATTTTCTAATTTGAATTGATCAATGTTTAATTTTATATTTGATTATACATAATAATTTAGCTTGAAATACGGTTGGTAATGGTATATGTTTCACAAGTTCTTTTGATGTTAATTTTTGGTTATCTTGACTAATTAAACAATTTGAAATTTGTATAACACAGGGTGTGTCTTAATTCGTGCATAATATTTTAGGGAGTGATTCTTGGGTATATTCTAAGAAAAAAATTGTTCTACAGTAAAGGCCTTACTTAAATTTTGATATGATACTTATATCGGGGATTTAAGAAAAGGCTTACTTTGGTGTACCCTGATCCATGTTAACGGTAATTGCGCTTTTAGTAGATACTGATAATAGAAACATTAATTAGGATTTTATTTTCATATCCTATCTCGGTCTTCAGATATCCAGTCTCTAGCAGATTTTTCGTGCCCATGTTAATTTTTTGAATTTGGCCTCAATTTTCTCCAGAAAATGCGTAATAAACATACCATTTTACAATTTTTGAAGTAAAACTTCTTTTCCGGCGTTGGGGGTAAGAAATTTTCTATGGAGCTGTCAGTGACATGTCAAAACGACACGCTAAAACGACATGGTTCTACAATTATTGTTCGAACTTTGTTAGAAGTTATTTAAAACACTTTAAAATCACCTTTTATTGCCGAAAGAGAATGTTCTTTTAATGGCACAACCACAACAACTAACCTACACAACAATTAAAAAAATAATTTCATTAAAAAATTAGATAATAAAAGCTTTTTTTCAATGAATTATGTGTCCGAACAATTTCTCGATCGAAAACCACTTTCTTTTGTACAAAAAACACAAACAAATAAATATTTTTTATAGTTTTATTTATTTAAAACGTAAAACACTTTAACCTAAGCAATACTGAATACTTATATACTATTTAAATTGAAAAATAAGCACTAGTATTTACAAAATACTTAAAGCGAAATATAAAAAAACACTTGTAAATAAACTATCTGCTTTAGTGCTTTCTGTTGTCAAATATAAACTAGCATTGCCATATGCGAAGAATTTTAAATTCTGTGTCAAAATAAATAAGCATTGCCTACAATTTTAAAATCTTGGGTTCCAACACAATGAATGAGATAAGAAAAAAGAGAAGTAGCGTGATGAAACATCGTCGTTATTGTAAAATGTAAATCAGTTTCAAACTATGAAAGCAGACGAGGATATACGTAATAAATATTTCTTGCCGTCACTTTAAATTTAATTAATTAATGAATTAAGAACAGTCGCGCACATTCAATTTTTATTTTCACATCTGTTGGTTGCTGAGATTAAACATAATGGGCTTATGTTTTATTTTACTATAAATTTATTATATGAAGGTTTTTATAATACAAACTCTATATACTACTGAAATAAATCAGCCAAGTAGAAGACTTAGCACTATTATTGGACTTGTTGAATTATTGATTCAAATTAGCTTTTTTGGCCTTTAGTTCACAAAAATTGGCGTTTCGTCCGGGTGATCTCACATGGACTCATCAGTTGACTTGTGAGGATCTTGTCAATACGAAATTTTTGTTAAGTTCAGTTCATTTTACATGAATTTTTTGACAAAAATCCAATGTGAACTATAGCCAACAAAGATTAGAATTGTAATCATTAATTTTGGAATTTTTTTTTTTGCCAGTGGCCTGGCATTGCGGAACGATTTTATAACAACGAAAAGGTGACAGTGAATCATGTCTCGCTCTCGTTTCGTGTTCTCTTCACCATACGAATCGGAAATAATTAGGCCGCAGTTATAGCTTTCATTGAAATGCATCATTGCACAGTGGTTTCGCCCATACGACAAAAATAAAAAAATGAAAGCAATTGTTTTTTGTTTCAAGTGTATTTTTCTAATAGATTACAGTTCAATATTTACCGTTGCAAGTATTTTGACATACATGTCACGTGTTATCTGTTTTATTTTCGCTTTCAAAGTGAGCCAAATATTTAATTTTTTGTGAAAATAAATTTAAATAATTGTGAGTAGTTTGAAGTGAATTTTTTTAAAATAAAAGTTATATTATTGCAATTTTTTCGCAATGGAATTACAAAAGTAAGGTATTTAGAGTATTTTATTAATTCGTTGTCAATATTTGGATGTTTGGTTTATAATTAATATTAGTAAAACCGTGTACCATTTTAGTGTTTTTTGTCATTTTGTTCAATGTTTAAATAAAGTTTTAATATAGTAATTAGCCGCACATAGCGGTACCAGTCCTTGTGCTATATAGTGTGAATAGTCAGCTTTTAGAAAAACATTATCTTGGCACCCACAATCACCCACAACCAGCACAATTAATGTTTTAGTTTCACGTTTTTGAGCAAAAACGATTTCTTTTTTCTATACAAATTTTCTTTAGCGACGAAGTATTTTTGCTTGGTATCAACAAAGAATATCTACGAAATTTGGTCAACGAAAAACGGCGAGTTGGGTGAAAAAACGTAGGTTTTCAATACCGTTATGGATAATATAAGTTAGGGATGGGAAAAACCGGACGGGGAAACCGGGGAAAAACCGGACGGTTAACACCGAAACCGGCTATTTTGTTTCAATTTTCCCGGAGATTTTTTTATCTCGGTTAAAACCGGTGTTTTTTCTAAAATCCAATAACCGGGAAACCGGGGTGCCAGCACGTAACTTGGTACAATCGAGTTTAATCGATACAATCGAGCCTCGGCAGCACCTATTTTGGTTCAATCGAGTGCCCTCGATTGTATCGTCAGATTTGACAGCACACAAACTTGAAAATGAGGTTTGAAACAAAATTTTTCACTCGACAGAAAAAAGTTATCGTTGGCAGTGATTTTTTTTAGAAATAGCATGGAAAAACAAAAATGTCAATAAATAAGAAACAGACGGATGTTTCGAAGATTTTTATGAGTTTTCACCATGATTTAGCCATAGGAATGCTTAAAAGTACCCAAGGCAGGAAAACAGAAATTTTCTCTACAAGTTACTTACCTAATATAAAATATACTAAAAAGTAAAAAACTTGACTTAAAAGGAACGGGCCGAGGTACATGCATGATTTTAGCATTAAGTACTTCCTCATCTTCGCTTTCCGAATCAAAAAATATCAGAAGAATACCAATTTGACATTTCACTTTATAGTTCACAATGATATTTTTAAATGGAAATCACAAAGAAACTCGTCTCAAATTAAGTGCTGCCAAAAAAAATTTGTTTCGAGTTGACCTACGATCGACAATGCTCGATTGTATCAAGTTACGTGCTGGCAACCCCGGTTATTTACTTTGGTACCACAGAAATAAAAAAATGTAGAAAACGTCTTTTAAACAAAATTTCCTTGTCTCATAAGAACTGCACTTGTGTGAAACGTTATTCACAACTTCCATCTTTTCTTTTATAGAGTAATTAAGTGTAGTGGTAGGAAAGTGAAATCTTTTTAAACTACACACTATCGCAAAATTGCGTTGTATTGTTTTGAATATTATTGTGTAAATGTAATAGTGTGGAAAAAATACCGTGTCCGCTTAAGGAAATTCTACATTTACATTCTACATTCTACAAATGTAACCGTGTAAGTAAGCGTGTCAGTGGGCTGAAATTTTCTTTAGTGATTTCTTACGATGTGTTATATCATATCTGAAAGTTTCTTTACAATCGGACATGTGGTTCGAAAGTTATTGAATTATGACGTCATCTCCATACAACCCAAACCACTGTGCATTGGAACAAATCAGTGGAATGCTGACTTCATTTTTTTGACAAACCAGTTATAGCAATCATTGAAAGATTGGTTTCAGTAAAAGATCCTTTCAATGGCTGATTACAACAAATTCTATGCATTTGAGATTAGAGTTGATCATTAAAAGGAAAACTGACATTTGAGAACAGAAAGAGAATCGAACACATTCAGTGGAATTATTGTGTTCCATATTAAAGAAACGAAAATCAGCTGTTCATTAAAATTGGTTTCTATCAGTGAAATAATAAAAGTGGATTTTAAAGAAAGTTCAAATCAGAATTTTCTATTTTATAGAGTAAAAAAATTCTACTATTCATTAGCTTCATGTTGGTATCAATTAAAGCCATTGCAGTTTGTTTATTCGCCTTAAAAGTTGTAATGAAATTTCCAATGATGCATTTCAATCATAGCTATAACTGGAGCTTTATAAAAAAACATTTGTCTGTCGTTTTCAATTGTATTTCAAAGTCAAAATCTGTCAAATTTAAGCGATGATAAAAATGAACTAAGAAACGGCTAGTATTGTATTAGTGTCCTTTCACGCCATCCATTTTGCTCAACTTTAGTAACAAGCAAGTTATACATGATTTTCCTAATAAATTCAAGAAATTGGCAGATAGACCAAAGTGGTCATTTTAAAACTAATTGCATCATTTGTATAATTGAATCAGTTTTGAGTTCCAATTTAAACCTCCTATCATTTTTAATTCGAAGAAATATCTATTTAAAAAAAATGTATTTGGAAGTGGTTTTGACATCTTGCAATTTATAAGACTATAATAAAACTAGATTTTTTTTTATGTTTCCGAAAAGCACAAGAATCATACAGAGTCTTTGCTTTTGGGAAAAGAAGTTTTACTTCAAGCGCGCGTACGTCAGTTCACACACATTTTTTTGAATGTGGTTAACAATAATAAAAATAAAACTCAACGGCAAGTTCTTATGATACTTGGGAAAATCTGAGACATGTAAAATTAAAAAAAAAATGGTTTTTCCTTTAAGCTCCAAGGGATTTATAAAAATAAGAAATTATTTTGTGTGGGCTTATATTTAATGTGTGTACTAAAACAGTTATAACAAGTGTTCAAAGTGTCCTTCTTGCTTTTGCATACATGCTAGAGCCCGTTTTTGGATTTCAATGCGAATATTTCTTTATGATAGCTGCTGCTTAACTTTTGATGACGATTCGAGAATACGGTCAAGTTATTTAACAAAATTTGCTATTTTGGTTGAATAACCAAGTTCTTTCATTCTTCCCCATAGCCCATACAAAGAAATCCAATACTGTAAGGTCAGGAGATCTTGCAGACCTGTCAAACGGTCCATTTCTTCCTATCCAACGATTGCCGTACTCTTCATATAACCAATTCTCAACCTCTCGCTGCATAAGTGGATTGTCCTCTATTAGTTTTGGTAAATAACTAAATAATTGCACAAATACTTCAGACAGTTTTTAGAATTCAGCTTGGGGGAATTTGAAGGGCCGATTAATTTGTTTCCAATTACTCCTGCGTCCTGCCCGCATTAGGTCGTGTAAACTGCTAAAGTTTCTCGAAGCCTTCTATATTTATTTCCAAATATTCGTAAACTAGAAAGTACTCATTGGTTTGGATAAAGTTCCTGGTATCTTTGTCGCGCTTTAGTTGAAGTTCCATATTCCATTGCACAGCCTATAAACGAAAATAAATGTCTGTGTATACTTGGTTTGTAAACGTAGACATTTTAAACAGCGTTTCTAATCAACTGTTGCCTTGGCATGGGTTTTCAACAAACTTGTCATTGAGTTTTATTTTTATCATTGTTACCTTCATAAAAAAAAATGTAAAATGGTACGTTTATTACGCATTTTCTAGAGAAAATTGAGCCCAAAGTCAAAAAATTAGCATGGGCAGGAAAAACGGAAACTGCTTGAAACTGGATATCTGAAGACCGAGATAGGATATCAAATTTGCTTATACGCATTTACAAAGGCTATTATTTCTTCAAAAAATTATGTCCTAAGTAAGGTTTCTATCATCAGTATTAACAGCCCAATTACCGTTAACATGCGTCAGGGTACCTGCTCCAAAGTAAGCCTTTTCTTAAATCCCCGATTTATGATATAAAACTTGGAGATAAGCCCATACTGTAGAACGATTTTCTTCTTAAAATTAAGGTAAACTCTGTATAACTAAGCTTTAAGGTTCTTACTTTATTTTCACAATCATTTAATTTTCCAATATAATTTATCAATACAACTCAGACTTTCGGTAGCTTGTTCCATTGAATTTTATGATTATGATTATGATTTCGTTTTATTTACAAACTAATATTTCTTGAATTTTTAAACATTTTTCTTTGACACCATAAATTACACGTTTACTAATATGACTTGGTATGTGATTAAAATTTTTTAATTAATAACTATTTGTAACGGGTCATATTTTTAAATGGTTTTGAAGTTCTAGTGTGGTTATGGACAAGTAAAATACAGGGTGTCCGGTAATTCGTGTGTCATACCTTGATTTTCAACTTTGACATCACTTTTTGACGATTTAAAAAAAGAGTAACTTGGGTGTATCCTGACCTGTATAGCGCCGACCATTTGGCGTTTGCATATTTGCAGCAACGGATAGCGCGACACAGTTCTTCTTTTTGCTTAGTTTATGTGGTCTGAACAAGCAACACCTGAACAATCAGACCAGACCAGAGATCAGTGCAGCTATGCAATTTCCGATAGCGTAGGAAAAATAATGGGCGACACAATTCTTCTCTTTTCTTTTTTTTTATTTACGAATTTAGGTATAAGTTCACACTCTTGATAGTTTGTAAGTTTTAGATTTTAAGAAATTATTAGAACATTATTAGAAATTTTAGATTTTAAGTTAGGCTAGTTTCTGATCCACACAGGCCTATTCCAGACATTTATTTGAATGGAGTAGTGCTTCCCAAGTGTGAAAAGTTTAAATATCTGGGGTCTATGATAAATAACGAAGCTACTTGTGATGACGATATCAATCATCGCGTAAGCGTAGGGTGGATGAAGTGGCGGGAAAATTCTGCTATCTTCTGTGACCGAAAAATGCCCCCTAAGCTGAAAGGAAAGCTCTACACTTCAGTTGTGCGTCCAGCACTCACATACGGTTCACAATGTTGGACAATGTACAAAAAGTATGAGAGTAAGCTAACGGCGGCTGAGATGAAGATGCTTCGTATGACAGCAGGAGTTACAAAGCTTGATCGAATTAGAAGTACGAAGATCCGAGGAAGCCTTCATGTTAAGAATACCATTTCCCAAAAAATTGAACACGACCGACTCAGTTGGTATTGCCATGTTCAAAGGAGAGATCCTGAGAACCCCGTCAAAAAGGCAATATCATACAACGTTCCAATTCGGAATAAAAAGAAAGGTAGGCCTAAACACTCCTGGTACAAACAAATGCAAAAACACCAGCATTCAGTTGGCCTCAGAAATGGAACAATACAAAACCGGGAGGCTTGCCGCCGATTTCTGAGGTCAACCCGGCGAACCCCACAGGCGGATCACTAGTGTGAAGCAGATACGTGGGAGAGTTATGATCCCCTCGACATCAAGATCATAACAGCGCCGAAACAAAGGAAGAAGAAGAAGTTAGGCTAGTTTAAAATTATAAAATTATAATAAAAAAGGAAACTGATTGGTTGCACGACCTTTAATAGAATGATTTAGAATTTACAATACAAGGCGAAGACGGACGAAAAGTAAAAAACCATAGTGCCAACGTACAAAGGAACAAATCGAAGGGAAGTACCCTTGCATCAAACATTGGCTGTGGGTTCGAATTCGAAAAAAAAAATTCAACAAGCAGAAGCAAATGGAATGCTTCCACCACGACTAGCTTAGAAAAAGGGGGTGGGTTCAATAAATAAATTTGATAAGTCGAATTAATATTTCTTGTTTTGGATTACAAGAAAAATTTTTTTTTATTGTATGCCACAGGGGCGAAGTACCTAAAAAAAAGGGCGCCAGCAATTTTTTTTGAATAATGAGGAAATTGCGAACCTGAGGAGCGAAACCGACGGTGAAAGCAATTTTTGGTATGAAAGAAAAAGAAATGGTTTTAGATTAAAATAGGGATATTTAATTACTTTAAATTGCTTGGGCAACCTTTTAAATAGGATTAAAACCCAAGATCTTTTTAGGCAAATAGAACAATGTAATAGTTGATTGGAACAAAATGGACCGCTATTACTATGTCCCGAACGAATAACCGATTCAATTACGGGGTCGCGAGTCCTGCAATCTCAGGAAAAATTCTCGAAACAAAAGTCAGCCGTTTTATATGATAAGTTCAATAAAAAAAAATACAATTAACGCAAAACGAACCAATTATGAAACAAAATTGAAATAAATCACTCTACTTATTTTTTGCTGCAATTATTCCCTCCTCCAAAATCTTTGCCTTTTTCTTTTCTCTCTTCCTTTTCCTGTTCTTCCTGATTTTCTCCTTACTTTTCTGTCCAAATTAATCCTTTTTTCGATCTGATATTTTCCTTTAATTTTTTTTTTGTTTAAGCAAAATTACTTTCTTTCTTTTTGAATTTTTCACAACTTGTTTTTCTTTTCACTATCGCTTTCTCTAGCACTTTTATCCTTTCTAATTTGCTCTCCAGTTAAGAAGTGTCCGTCCAGATTTTTCGATGTCTCTTCGGACCTTTTTAACTTTTAACCCTTGTGCTTTCAGCCAATTGGAATCCGCGGATTTCAATCACGTCATTGTAAGCCACACTCAGCTAATTTGCTGAGATGCGCTCTCGTTTTTGAAAGCCAGCGGTCCTGCTTACACGCACACTAACCCTTGCTATGCGCTGCCTTCTTTGCGTTCACCGATCGCTGGTTTTAGTGCCAGTGGCGGCAAATTCAATAAACGCATTCAGTCATTTTCCCACTATTTTTTTCCAAGAGAAAGCAAAACCAAAAAAAATAACGGCAAGAGTACGATAACTTAGGCGCCATGAAATTATAACGGTTTTTTGTAGAATAGTTCAATACAAGCATTTTTTACTACGAGAGGGGTGGTCTATCTCCCCCCGTTTGGGCGGGAGGGGCAATTTTATAAAAAAGGTACTAAAATGGAAACAAAAATATTAAAAAATAACGGTAATACTTACAATTAAGTATTATACCGAAGTACCTAAAAAAAAGGTCGCCAGCAATTTTTTTTGAATAATGAGGAAATTGCGAACCTGGGGAGCGAAACCGACGGCGAAAGCAATTTTTGGTATGAAAGAAAAAGAAATGGTTTTAGATTAAAATAGGGATATTTAATTACTTTAAATTGCTTGGGCAACCTTTTAAATAGGATTAAAACCCAAGATCTTTTTAGGCAAATAGAACAATGTAATACAGTATTCCCCGCTTAATTGCACTGACCATTTTGTCGGATTTTTGGTCAATTATCCGGGTGGTTCAATTAACGAAACCCCGCTTAATTGACCGACCTGTTCAATTAAACGAAACCCGTATAATTGCACGAGTCGGTCAACTAAAAATTAAAATATTCATCCCAGAAATTTACTACGAACATTTCATTGTCAACTTACGAAAACCGTGAAAAAACTGAAAAAGAATACACACACAAAAATATTTGAACACGTTTTATTTAAAAAATAAACATACATACATAATTAAAACTATGAAACAGAAATAAATTATTCTTAAAAAAAAATCACTTTTAGCTTCGAAAAGGATAAAAATAATAATAAATACAATAGTAGGTATGTACCTCGAAAGGCTCATAATGGTTATTTGCATACATTGGTTTGAAAAAACTTGTGATTTGATTTTGATTGATTGTTTTGTTTTAAACAATGTCTTCTTGTTTTTCAGCTCAACTGTAAATTTATTTAGTGGTAAGAAGTATAAACGTAGAATTGCAATGTCCTGAAGAATTTCGAAAGTCGATGGTAATATGGCTTCAACTTCTTCTTTTTCTTAAACCGTTTTTAAAATTTCGGCGTCTGTTAAGTATTGTACTTAAGTATGTTGTCTATGACCACGATATCATTTTCCGGCTTCTCTTCATCTTGAATGATACCTGTCTTTTAAAAAACCACTTCAGACGTAGGTTAAGTAATAAAATATTTCTAATATTTGTTTCATTATAATTTTTTTGTACGTCCAATTATCCGAAAAATGTCCATATATTTTTTTTTTCGGGTGCATATTTTAAAGTTCAATTAACCGAGTAATTCAATTAAGCGGGGTTCAATTAACCATCTAAAAAGCTATGCTACTAATACGGGAAATTTTGCAATGAAACTTTTTCGGTCAATTAAGCGGGATGTTCAATTAAGCGAGGTGCAACTAAGCGGGGATTACTGTAGTTGATTGGAACAAAATGGACCGCTATTACTATGTCCCGAACGAATAACCGATTCAATTACGGGGTCGCAAGTCCTGCAATCTCAGGAAAAATTCTCGAAACAAAAGTCAGCCGTTTTATATGATAAGTTCAATAAAAAAAAATACAATTAACGCAAAACGAACCAATTATGAAACAAAATTGAAATAAATCACTCTACTTATTTTTTGCTGCAATTATTCCCTCCTCCAAAATCTTTGCCTTTTCCTTTTCTCTCTTCCTTTTCCTGTTCTTCCTGATTTTCTCCTTACTTTTCTGTCCAAATTAATCCTTTTTTCGATCTGATATTTTCCTCTAATTTTTTTTTTTGTTTAAGCAAAATTACTTTCTTTCTTTTTGAATTTTTCACAACTTGTTTTTCTTTTCACTATCGCTTTCTCTAGCACTTTTATCCTTTCTAATTTGCTCTCCAGTTAAGAAGCGTCCGTCCAGATTTTTCGATGTCTCTTCGGACCTTTTTAACTTTTAACCCTTGTGCTTTCAGCCAATTGGAATCCGCGGATTTCAATCACGTCATTGTAAGCCACACTCAGCTAATTTGCTGAGATGCGCTCTCGTTTTTGAAAGCCAGCGGTCCTGCTTACACGCACACTAACCCTTGCTATGCGCTGCCTTCTTTGCATTCACCGACCGCTGGTTTTACTGCCAGTGGCGGCAAATTCAATGAACGCATTCAGTCATTTTCCCACTATTTTTTTCCAAGAGAAAGCAAAACCAAAAAAAATAACGGCAAGAGTACGATAACTTAGGCGCCAAGAAATTATAACGGTTTTTTGTAGAATAGTTCAATACAAGCATTTTTTACTACGAGAGGGGTGGTCTATCTCCCCCCGTTTGGGCGGGAGGGGCAATTTTATAAAAAAGGTACTAAAATAGAAACAAAACTATTAAAAATAACGGTAATACTTACAATTAAGTATTATACCTTTTTTTAAAGCCAATACTCTGGTCTATTAGATAATTTTTAAATCAACTAGAATCTATGCACAGTTTTTGAAAAAACGAGTTTTAAACTCAAATTTTGGTAAAAAAAAACATAAAAAAAAAGTTTAAAGTTTAATTTTTCAAAACTGCAAAGTTATATATTATTATTTATCCTAAAATTCGTTGCTCTAATTTATTCATATTTAAAAACTGAAAACTAGGTGATTTTATGTCGTCTAGTTTTTGAGAAAATTGAAAATAACTAAAACTACTTTTTTATGGGATATTTGCTTTTTTTGCTTGCTTACGCATTACGGCGTATAAACAGTGAGATATGTATGGGGGGCATGCTGCCCCTCTGCAACCGCCCTGCCTGGGCACACTATAGGATTTGGGGTAGGTGCGAGGTTGGGTGTATGCAAGGTTTCTTTTGCATTTACAGAATCTGGATTTAAAGAAACTTTGAATTTACCCTATGGTCTATATCCAATGTCTACTAAATATATGTATGTACGTAGCCCAAAGTTGCACATTTAAAATGTTCAGACATGAAAATGTTATACATTATGAAAAATTCACATTACCTAGGTACTGCTGTATGAATGCAGCAAATTTATATAATTCCTTAATTAATATGTATGTTTATTGTTTGTGTCTAACATTTTTGATTCTAATATGGTACAGGTTATTGTTTACCAAGGTCATTCGTTATTCAACCTTTGTAAGAGTGAAGTATTTTTTTCTTTGAATAAAGAATGGCGACTAAGCATCCACTACTTCATCCTAAATTAAATAACTTTTCAATATTTCAAAAAAAATATTTCAAAAGCATCGCGTTCTTAGAAGAAATTGGTCTAATTCCAACTAAAGCGTCAACTCCCCTCAACTCCAACTCAAAAAGGTGACAAAAATTGTAAGAATACAATATTATTATTATTATTTATTTATCAACCAGAGCATATTATACTTTTACAGACTAAGATACATAAAGTAAATATATAGTTACAAATTTGTAGGTGGGTATATAAAATTTAAATTACATTTAAATGATTTACATAGTTAATCTTTTATTTTAATAAATAACGTTACTTAAATTTTGCTTAAAACTAATGATTTAAAAGTTTCTCTGGTGCAATCCATATAAAAGTTAATCTCAGAGCAATAAACCCATCTATCGGCACATTTTTCCATGGGCCTCAATATTGGCTAGAGATTCGGGAGGTGCTTGCTATAATTTTTTTTTTTTGTGATCAAAATGCCTGTAAACAATACATTGAACATTGAAAAATTGACTTGACTATTTTTAAGTAACACCTGACTTACTCACAAACTGACTGACTGAGACGCGAAATGCCATGCAATTCTACCTCCTCTGGTGCATCCTTGGTAACACTAAATGATTTTCTGTACTTTACCTACAAATGAACCACATTAACATTAATCCTCAAAATGAAATCACCGTAGTTAAATACCAAAAATCAAAAATTTCATAAAAAGTAGTTTTAGTAATTTTCAATTTTCTCAAAAACTAGAAGGGACAAAACCATTCGGTTTTTTGTGTTCGATTCAGAATTAATAGTAGATAGCACTGACCACAAAAAGCTAACTAAGCACTTCATTTTACAGTTTTGAAAAAAAATTGGTCTAAACTTTTTTTTTTCATTTTTTTAACAAAATTTTGAGTTTGCATGCAAATTTTTCAAAAACTATTGACGTAAATAATCTACCTCCTAAACGGGGCGAGATAGACCCCCCCCCCCCTCCCATAGTAAAAAACGCTTGTATTTGACCCTTCTACAAAAATCCGTTATCAATTTTTGGCGCCCAAGTTATCGTACTCTCCCCAAAATAATAAATCGTGAACCATTCGAAATGTGATTTGGCATTTGTCCCCTCCAAATTCTACATAAACATTAGGTAAAAGCAAAGAGAAACTCACGGAAGCGAACTATAAAATGACCAATAACTTTTAACATTTCAGAGCGAAAAATTGGCAGCTATATTCTTATACGCGAGTTACAGAAAAAACTACTTCGGTGGACTTTTGTTAGATTTGGGGATTAGGGATAAGCTAATATAGCGTTCCATTTTTTACAATAAAAAAATAAAGATATGGTTTAGGTTGGGCACGCAGCCATTCTCACAAGGAGTAACTTCAACATTTGGGCAACAATTTCGCCAATGTTGGCTGGCAATGAACCCATGAATTGCGACTGAACCAATTTTTTTAAACAAAACACAAGGCTTGCAACGTGCGTCGGATGAGACTTTTGACTAAGTTTTTTAGCTTGGGTATCCAATATTCGGAACGCACTATACGGTTCATCAATTGGATTTCAACATGCAACGATAATTAATGAATGTATGACACTAAGAGTTGAGATAAATAGGATTTTTAGGGAAGCAGTATAGGAAACTTTTCGTTATAAGATAAGGAGGAAGATGCAAGTCTACCTTGTAAGCGCATTATTTGACTAGAGTCAAGAAAAGGACTGAGGGATAAAAGATTACTTTTCGGTTTCAATTTTGTTCCTTGAAGAAGAGCTCTATATTCTTCGACAAAATGTTGTTTTTGAGTTAATTTGATGATTTTCATTTTCGTAGATTTAATTTCTTCGTGAGAAAGAAGGTTTGATGTGTAGCTATCTCTAATAGATTGCTTTCGAGCTCAAGACTCGGAGTGCTCTATGCCAAGACGGGATAAAATTTCACTTTCGAAGTCGCCTGACTGCACTGCAACATTTGCGAGTTTTCGAATTGGTTTATATTCGAGGATTGATTCATCGGGAAGATCGATTGGCGGAGTTGAGGGCCAATCTAGTTTCGATCCTTGAAGCCAATATGGTCCCGTCCACCATAGTTGTTGTGACTTTAATTCACCCGGGGAGATACCACGGCTCGCTAAATCAGCAGGATTATCCGAGGAGGGGACATGACTCCATCGAATATTAGGAACGTTAGTTAAAATTTCAGATTTTCGGTTTACTACATACGTTTTCCACGTGCTTGGTGATTTATTATGCCACGCTAAAACAATCGTGGAATCCGTCCACAATCTGATGGGAATATCATTCAAAAACTCAAATTGATTGAGAAGTACTTTAATCATGTGCGACAGAAGAACTGCACCTTGGAGTTCAAGACACGGAAGGGAGATGGTGTTGACTGGAGCAACCTTGGATTTTGGATTTGGCCCATAATAGATGAGATGTAACAAGTGATGAACTATGTCGCACTCGTACGAAAACTGTTGCTGCGTTTGCCTTCTCAGAGGCATCCGAGAATCCGTGGAGTTATAGCTTTTTCCACGGGGAATAATCAACCCATCGAGGAATGGAGATTGTTACGATATCGACAAATTCGGCCAAAAAGGATTTCCATCTTTGTTGTGACAGAGGCGTAAGATTTTCATCCCACCCGGTTTGATCTTTTCAGATTTGTTGCATGAGTATCTTTGCAGTCACAATAACGGCAGCGAGCCAACCAGCTGGATCGTATAATTTTGGGATCGTTGACAATACATCGCGTTTGGTGACAGATGTCTTCGCTAAGCTTTGAGGGTTTGTAGAAAAAGAAAAGGTATCGGTGGATGCGTTCCACTGAACACCTAGGGTTTTGGGAGAACTGTCGTGTTCGATTGTAAGGAAGTCCTTTTTTAAGAGATCTTCATTTGCGATATGATTGAGTAACTCGGAATTGTTCGCTGTCCACTTTCTAAAATTAAATCCAGCAGATCGGAGAGCATTTATAAGCTCGATTTGCAATCTATGTGCCGACAAAATATCGTGAGCGCCCGAAAGGACGTCGTCTACGTAAAATTCCCTTTGCAGGATTTTGACGCTAGAGGAAAACTCGTTTCAATATCTGAATCGAGTTGATGAAGAGTGCGAATGGCGAGATTAGGAGCACTATTAACTCCGAAAGTTACTGTGTTTAGATTATAATCGACGACTTTGTGATCAGGACTTGGGCGAAACAAGATGCGCTGATACTGCGAATGCTCAGGATGGATACCAATTTGGCGATACATTTTTTCAATATCGCCGTTAAAGACGTATCTATAAAAACACCAGTTGAGTAATAGCAACGTTATATCACTTTGGAGCATGTAAGAGGTCATTTAAGCTTTTACCATTGGAGGACGCGCTAGAAGCATTGAACACGACTTTTAATTTGGTAGTGGTGCTTTGAGGCTTTAAAACGGCATGGTGAGGCATGTAACACGATTGAATATTGCCGTCATTCTACAGTTCGTAGGGCGGTGTGGGTGTCATATGACCTTAGGACTCCGTCGTATTCTGCTTTGACAGCTGGTTTAGACAGTAAAGTCTTTTCGTTACGAAGAAATTGTCTCATTGCGTTTGACCGATAAGTGCCGAGTTGTGACTCGCCCGATGGATTTTTAAATGGTAGCTTAACCACATATCGACTTGTTGCATCTCGAAAAGTTGTGTTGTGATATAAATCTTCACAAAATTGGTCGGATATATATATATATATATATATATAAGCATATGGTTTTGAGGTAACTCCTCAATTTTCCAAAATCGTTCAATAGCTTGATCAGTTGAGGGCTCGTCACTATACGAGACAAAGGTTTAAAAGTTCGAAATCACCGGGATATTTTCATAAGGTCCCAAAAGCACCCACCCAAAAACTGTGTTTTGAGCCATCAATGAATTGAAAACATTTGTTTTCACTCCATCCAAAATTATAAGTGGATACAAATCTGCTCCAATGAGCATGTCAATAGTTGAACTTTGATAGAAGACAGGATCTGCCAAAGGAAAGTCGAAATTGAATTCAGCTTGACCAAGATCCAGTGAAATCGCAGGCAAGTTACATGGTAGCTTCTTAAGCACTAAAGCTTGAGCATGTATTCCAAAATCTTTGGAATTATTGGAACAAAGAGTAAAGGAACAAAGTTTTGAAGAAGAAGCAGTTTCGGTTTTACCCATACCACATATGCGGGCTTGCGTAGATTGAGTTGCCAAATCGATCAGTTTCTGAAAATGTAGTATGAAAGTATGTATGAAAGATACTTCCGAGCCTTGATCAATTAAAGCACGAAGATTAAAGTCAGTTCCTTGATGTCGAATCTTATCTAGAGCAGTTGCTAGTTAAACTTGACGATAACTCTTAGAAAACATGACATTATGATTGGTGGTTGGAGTGGACTGTATGCTTTGATAATTTTCTTGAAATGGAGTTAAACCTTGAGATGAAGAAGCGCCATGTGGTGCAAGAGTGACTTGAGATGAAGAAGTAACATGTGGTGTAATAGCAACTTCAGATAAAGATGATGAAACTTTTTGATTTGAAGCTGTGGGCAAACTTCGTTCAAAATGTAGCAAAGCATGATGCTTGTCCTTACAGCGCAGACAAGTAGTGTTAGTAGTCTGACATTGATTTGTATTGTGAGTCAGTGCAAGACAGTTGAAACAAAATTTATGTTTGCGAACTGTTTTGTGTCTGTCATTCACAGACATTTTTAAAAATACTAGACAGAGTCTTAGTGGATGCTGTGCATTGCACACTTGACACGCAGGAATAATTTTCATGTGAAAATTTCGAATCGGCTTGGACTTGGAGCTAAGACTGACTGAAGTTGGTCTTATAACTTGAGATTTTATTGATTTTGTAGTATCCTGTTTCATTTCAGAGACACTTTCGAGGATAAGATAACGGTTTGATAAGAATGTATTCATTTGTTCCCATGTTGGAATATCAGTGGGTTTCGTCAATGAGCTTTCCAAAAGATTGAGAGTTGTTTCTGGAAGCCGAGAGGCACACAAATAAGTGATGATTGCATTCCAGGAATCAACATTGATATCGTAAGACTTAAGTGCAATTAAAGCATCATTAATATTACTTTATAGTGACTTTATGTCCCTACTGGATTCAATAAGAATTGGTGGTTGATTTAATAAAATTTGGATTTGGTTGTTAACCAAAATCCTTTTATTTTCGTATTGTCCTTTCATCTGTTAAGCCGAACTTATTAACAATATCGAATGCTTAATCCTTTGTTTTGGCACGTGAGTGAAATAGTTTCTGCACGTCGCACACAGGTAAATTTTCCCAAATTCATGGTCAAAACTAAAAAAAAAAAAATTACGATTTGTTGTTTTTGTTTAATGCCAAGTTGTTTACAACTAACAAGAGCTTTGAACCTGATAGATCATGCGATGCAAATTGTAACTGTTTAATCAGTAGATGCTTTCAAAGTGGAAACTTTAAATTAACGAGTGCAGTAGCAAGTTTGGTTTGTGATAAGCAGTAGTTTGTTTTATTTTTTATTAATTTTTTTTTTGGTGCTTTGTAAAATAATTTAATATGGATTCTGTTGCTAGTGATAATGTGTTTGCGCAGTAAAAACAAAAAAAAATTTCTTCTTCAGTAATGAAAAAGTTAAGTTGATCTGCATTGTTTTGTAATGAAAATAGTGTTAAAAGTTAGGTTAATGTTTCCTTTATAGGAAACAATCCTAAAACATTGCGGCTTTTTGCGACTTTTTAAAATATTGGCTTTAAAGGGTATTGAGGACCGTGATTTTTTTTTTTTTTTTAATTAGATTTTTTTTTTCTTGACACAGGATCGCAATCAAGTTTCATTTTTCTTTCAAGAAATCAGCTTTCTGAATTTTTTAGAAGCTGTACGTCTCGTGACATTACAGAAAAAATTAATTTTTTGGTAGAAAAGGTTGAAAACGAGACCAATGCTGAAATTTCAGAGCAAACAAAGAAACATTTAACTGACTTTGCTTATGAACATAGAAGAAGATGGCTGAGCGCCTCAAGAAATTACAACACCTTCTTAAAACAAAATACAAATTGGCTTCAATATGAAATTTCTTTTCCATGCCGAGCCCGTGGCTTTGTTGGACGGCCTCAAAAGGATTTTTCAGACCTAGGCGAACGATCAAAGAGACGTTAAACAGAAGATTTGCGTACTAATTATAATACTGAAGAATTAAGCTATGCTGCGCAGATGCTACTTAGAGAAGAAGGAAAACTAGATTCTTCAAATGTGATGAAAAATATAATCTTTTCAACTTCTTCACGCGCCAAAAAATATCAAAAAGCTTTGAAAAAAATGGACCAGGAAATTATTCCATATACAGCGGAAGAAGCTCTTTCTATAGTTGTTGAAGGGAAATTAGCCAAGTTCCAATACAATGTAATTAGAGATTCTGCAATAAAACATAATAACCATATGTATCCAAACTATGCAGCTGTTTTAGAAGCAAAAAAAAAATGTTATCCTGAAAACTTGGTTATAACTGAATCAATCGCAGAATCACCGCTTCAAAGTTTATTAGATCACACAATTCGACGTTTGTTTCATGGAATCAGAAATGTTATAGAAACATTGCATATTAATGAAAAGTCTAACATTCACCTCATTTCCAAATGGGGTTGTGATGGAAGCTCAGGCATGAGTGAATATAAGCAACGTTTTTCAGACCCAAACATTTCAGATGCTAATATTTTCTTAACATCTTTTGTTCCTATCCAGCTAGTGTCAGGTGACCCAGAATCACATAGTAAAATTATACTGTGGCAAAATCCTCATCCATCATCCACAAGGTTCTGTAGACCAATACGACTTCAATTCGTCCACGAAACAACAGATGTAACTGTAAGAGAATTCGATTACATCGAAAACCAAATATCTCTTTTAAAAGAAACTTTAATAGATCATATTAACGGAAGCATTTCAGTAAAGCATAAAATGCTTCTTACAATGATAGACGGTAAGGTCTGCAATGCCATAACTGAAACCTCTTCAACTCAAAGGTGTTATCTTTGTGGTCTAACATCAAAAGACTTCAATAAAATAGATTTGGTGTTGAACAAGCAAGTTCAAGACAAGTCAAAGCTTAGGTTTGGGTTATCCTCTTTGCATGCTTGGATAAGGTTTTTTGAATGTTTAATCCATGTCTCTTACAAACTGCCTATAGGACAATGGCAAGCTCGTGGTGAAGAAAACAAGAGGAAAGTCGAGGAAAACAAGAAAAGGATTCAAGAAGCATTTAGAAGCCGAATGGGACTTTTAGTCGACAAACCAAAACCAGGTTATGGTAGTACGAACGATGGCAACCCTGCCCGTCGATTTTTCCATGACTCTGTTACTTTTCGGATATAACCAACATAAATGAAAACATCATATGTCGATTCAGGGTTGTTTTGTTAACAATATCCAGTGGATATCCAATACAAATTAGTCGATTTAAGGAGTATTGTATTGATACAGCAAATATGTTTGTGCAACTGTACCCATGGTATAATATGCCCACAAGTGTACACAAAATATTAATACACAGCCCTGAAATTATATCTGAAGCTATTCTTCCTATTGGACAGCTCGGCGAAGAAGCCCAAGAATCACGGAACAAAGACATAAAGCGTTTTCGAGAAAGTTTTTCAAGAAAAGTTTCGAGGCAGCAAAATATGGAAGATGTGTTTCACAACTTGTTGGTTTCTTCTGACCCATTTATAAGTGGTTTGAGAAAACTAAACCCTAAAACGAAAAATGCATTTCCGTCTGAAGTACTTCAGTTTCTAATACAACCAAAAATCAAGCAAGCAGACTTAGTTGCAGTTTCACAAGTTATTGAATGATGTACACATACACACACATTTTTATTTATGTATAATATTGTTATCTATATACCTATTTATTTATTTATTTATTTATTTATAATACCGTTGTTTTTCCAATATATTAAATGTTTAAATATTGTATTATTATATGTATTTATTTGGGCTTTAATGATCGATGAGGTGGATGCAATTAATAAAAAAACTAATTCATCTTATGTTACCCTACGTTTCGCTGGCTTTTTTCCGGAAAAAAGCCAGCGAAACGTAGGGTAACATAAGATGAATTAGTTTTTTTATTAATTGCATCCACCTCATCGATCATTAAAGCCCAAATAAATACATATAATATTATAATTTAATACATGATCATATACCACAAAACTTAAATATTGTATTATTAAATGTCAAATGGAACAAACCCTATGGTGTATTGTTGTAAAAACAAAACTTTTTTCATTTTTTTTCTTCTTTTTGATAAATTTTCGTTTAAATTTACTTGAAAATGGTGAATTTTATTAAAATTATCTTATTTTGATATAATCATGCAATAATAAATTCAATAAACACAAAAAATAATTTTGGCCATGTTTTTGGGAAAATTTACCTGTGTGAGCCGCCCGCGTATTTCTTCTTCTATATTGTTATCGGCTGCTACTATTGACCCAAGGTATTTAAAGGATTGCACCACTTCAAATTCGTGCTCCGCAACCTTGATTGTTCGACCAACTGTTCCTCTCGCATTCGACGCCACCATGTACTTTGTTTTACCTTCACTAATGTGCAGCCCCAGATTTTGTGCCGCCTGCTCGATCTGGATGAAGGAATCGTGTACAGCTTGTTCGGTTCTTCCGATGATGTCGATGTCGTCTGCGTAAGCCAGTAACTGGCTGGACCTGTTGACGATGGTCCCTCTTGTTGCCGTGCCAGAGTCACGGATTGCTTTCTCCAACGCCAGGTTGAAGAGGAGGCAGGCCAAACCGTCCCCTTGTCGGAGTCCATTAAAGATGTTGATTGGTCTGGATAGCAATCCGGCTATTTTTACTTGGCTTGTTACGTTGGTCATGGTCAACCTACATAGTCGTGTCAATTTATTTCGGATGCCGAATTCTCTCATGGCTTTGTAAAGTTCTACCCTGGCTATGCTATCATAGGCGGCCTTAAAGTCTATAAACAGATGGTATGTTGGGATGTTAAATTCTAGACATTTTTCCATCGCCTGCCTAAGGGTAAATATCTGATCAGTTGTTGATTTGCCTGGAATGAAACCACACTGATATTGTCCGATAACGGTTTTAGCGTATGGGGTTATCCGGTCTTGTAGGATAGAGGAGAGTATCTTATAGGCGGTACTCAACAACGTGATACCTCTATAATTGCTGCACGTTGTGACATCTCCCTTCTTATGTATGGGGCATATTAAACCTTTTCGCCAGTCTTCTGGCATTTCTTCCTGCTCCCATACGTGTACTATAATATGATGAATTGCTTGACGTAAGGCTGGCCCGCCGTGATGGAATAATTCGGCTGGTATGCCATCGGCTCCCGGGGCTTTGTTCTGTTTAAGCCGGCCTATAGCCTTCTCAACTTCTCCTATGCTTGTTGGCGGCAACATAGAGTATTCTTCTTGAAGTAGTGGAGCCTCCACTTCTGCAGTGAGCTGACCATTTAGCAATTCATTAAAGTACACTTCCCATCGCTCCAGTATGCTTTCAGGATCGGTGATCAGATTTCCCTCTCCGTCCTTGCAGTATGTGCAGCGTGGTGTGTACTGCGTCATGTTTCGGACGGATTGGTAGAACTTCCGCGCCTGGTGCGGACCTCGCTCTCGGCTATTTTCTATTTCACAGATTAGGTTCTTCTCCCAGGCTGATTTTTTTTGTCTGTGTAGCCGTTTTTCTATTCTTCTGAGCTCTTTATATTCCTCTTCGCGTGTCCGCGTTCTATGAGATTGTTGCATGGCTCGGTACGCAACATTCTTACGTTCAGTCGCTAGCTTGCATTCATCATCAAACCAGTCGTTCCGATTTTTACGACTGCTGCCTAAGATGGAGTTGGCAGTACTAATGACAATATTCTTAAGGCGTGTCCACTTCTCATTTACGCCCAGCATACTGGCTCCAGGACTTACTCTCCATAAATCAAGTGATCCTAAGGCATTACCAAATTACCAAAGGTGTTACTGGTGTTTTCATTGCGCAGGGCATCCGTGTTGATTCGAACCTGATCGGCGGATGCAATGCGTCTTCGCAAGGCAATCCGCCCTCGGAAAACCATACCAACAAACAAGATAGTGATCCGAGTCGATATTGGCACCTCGGTACGTTCGTACCGTCATCAAGTTCGAGTAGTGGCGACGGTCTATCAACACGTGGTCTATTTGGTTACGAGTGACTCCATCAGGTGATACCCAGGTGGCTTTGTAGATATCTTTACGCGGGAACCTGGTACTCGCAACGACCATGTTTTTCGATGCTGCCAATTCTAAGACTCGAAGTCCATTGTCATTAGTGTTCTCATGCAAACTATGGGTGCCTGCGTAATGCCTGAATACCGGCTCCCGACCTATTTTTGCGTTCAAATCCCCAAGGATGATTTTAACATCATACCTTGGACAGGCATTGAGGGACCTCTCGACTTGTTCGTAGTAAGTCTCTTTTTCTTCGTCTGAGGACTCCTCCGTAGGTGCGTGAACGTTAATGAGGCTGATGTTCGTAAATTTGCCTCGCACGCGAAGGGTGCATAGCCTTTCGCTTATTGCGTTAAAGCCGATGATGGTAGACTTCATTTTTTCGCTGACTAGGAAGCCTACCCCGAGCACATGGTGTTTTGTATGACAGCTATAGTATATGTCATATTCTTTCTTCTGTAGAACACCATTCCCTGTCCATCTGATTTATTGAAGAGCTGTTATGTCAACTTTATATTTTGACAGGGCATCGGCTAGCTGCTGGGCAGTTCGAGCCCTATAGAGCGATCGTACGTTCCATAAGAAAATTCGTAAATCGTTTTTCAGTTTTCGTTGCGTTGGTTGTCGTCGTGTGATCAGTCCGTTTCCGAGGCTTGTTGTCGGTCTCGTAATTCAAAAGTTTTACAGGACAGGGAATTAACCTGTCGCCAACCTGAGGAACCAGCCTGATCATATTAGCCAAACCTTTTTAAAGGCTTGTTTCTAGCGGCCGCCACGGAGAGGCTATGATCAGACTTCCACCAGTCCCGAATAGTTACGGCACGTGCATGTTTTCGTATGCTACATGTTATTCCCCCTATTCGTCTGATGGCTGACCGCCAAAAATACGATAGGTAAACTAAAAATCCTTTTATAAGTGTCAACAATTTTAGCGCCCAAAATTATTTAGCTCCTTTTGAAAAACAATTCTATATATTTGATTTCATTTAGAGAAAAATAGAGCTGTTTTGAAAATTACAAGCATTGTATGAAAATTAGCACCCATTTGATTGTTAAAAACATTAAAATAGTAATAACTTCTAAACCAGCCCGTTTTGAAATACAATATTTCCACCATTCTATAGCTCTCTTTAATACGCAAATTTTGGTATACCACACTCCATATTTTGAAAAAAGTGCCTTTAGCACCGTTTTGATTGTTAACGTCACAATTTCTAGACGGCATCTCCGATAGTGAAGTTCAGTGTCGAGTACGTGAAAATGAACCTAATTCACTCCACGATGCTTTAGAGATCGCTCTTAGAATAGAATCCAGTCGTATTGCAACCAAAGCCGCACGGCGATCTGCAAATATTTTGCTTGCCCAATTTGAAGAAAGAGAAAGTTCGGGAAACGGGAATTCGTCAGCTTAAAGGGCCCACCGCTGACGAAACACACTAATTTGGCCCTAAACGTCCATAGCCGCTCGGTCGACAAAATAAACACCCGTGAACCGAACCTTCCTCACGATTCAAAACGCTATTCGGGCAAAGTCAAATGGTATAGCTTCGTAAAAAAATATGGCTTCATCGATTGTCCTTCACTGAAAAAGAAAGCTTTACTTTCATGCTCGTCAATTTGATACAACTGTTCCTGCGATTCCCGATATTCAGGTGGGTGAAACTCTGGAATTTGAAGTAATTGCTGCCGCTCCAAATTTTCAGGCAATTAAAATTCGCAAGGCTCATGACAAAGGACCAGCTCTTAAAATAAATCGTAATCATTCACAGACGGACAATTTAAACTGCTGTTCGCTGGCTCCGAGGGACACGAGCCAGCCGTAAACCAAGTCCCCGTTATAAACTCTGCTCGCTTAAACAGAAATATTCTTTATATATGTGGCTACATCGACACTTACCCATGTCAGTTGGTCGTGGATACTGGCGCTTCTCATATAGTTATCCATCCAAAAGTGCTCTCACCCGTACAACTTTCTAAAATAAAGCCATCATCGACTTTCATCAAGGGCATCGCGGGACACCTAACACCGATACTAGGATCAATTGAGGTTATGTTTCAAATCGAATCTTTTACAACACAAATGAATGTTATTGTTGCTGACATACACCAAGATTGTATTCTTGGAGTAGACTTTCTTGGTTCGTTTCGATGCATAGTAGATCTGAAATCCAATGTACTTCGGTTGCAGAACACAGATATTCCACTGCAAGGTGACTCCTGCCAAAATGAATTAAATTTGTAGTTCAAACTCCCTTTGAACCCTGTGGAAGTTAATGATCTTTGTTCTTGCTTATCTCCTTCTTTATCTGCTGAACAAAAAATAAAAGCTGATGATTTTCTGATCCGTTATCGAACTGTTTTTGACTTGAGTCCAGATGAACTTGGTCACACGAGTGTGTTGAAACATCACATTAATACGGGTTAGTCGATTCCAATAAAACAAACTCCTCGAAGTCTTCCGTGGTCCAAGAAAACTGTGGCCGCTTCTTTGGTCACTGACATGGCTCACCAAGGGATCATTCGAAAGTCACATAGCCCTTGGCTATCTCCAGTAGTTCTCGTAGGTAAGAAAGATGGAACTTTTCGTTTTTGCGTCGACTATCGCCGTCTAAATGATGTGACAGTAAAAGATGGCTACCCTATGCAAAGAGCTGATGCACTTGACTCAATGGCCGGATCGAAGTGGTTTGCAACATTAGATCTTAAATCAGGTTATTGGCAAGTAGAGTTGGATGAATCATCAAAAGAAAAAACTGCTTTTAGCACAGGGGACGGCCTTTGGGAATTTAATGTTATGCCGTTCGGCTTATGTAATGCCCCTGCGACATTTCAGCGTCTTATGGAAACCATCCCAGAAGGACTGTTTGGTGTTTGTAAGGTCTATTTGGATGACTTGGTGGTTCACGGCAGAACATTCGAGGAACTCCTCCAGAATCTCGAAATTGTTTGTCAACGTCTAATAGAAGCCGGGTTGAAAGTTTCCCCGCAAAAATGTAACCTTTTCTGTAACAAAGTTTTATTCCTGGGTCATTTCGTTTCAGATCTTGGGATTTCTCCAGATCCAGCAAAGACAGAGGCTGTTTCCAGTTGGCCAGCTCCAAAATGTAAAAATGAAGTGCAGATATTTTTGGGTTTCGCGGCCTACTACAGAAGATTTGTTCGCTCATTCTCGGAGATTGCTAAGCCCCTTACGAGGTTGACTGAGAAAAATCAAATCTTCGCATGGACTCCCGAGTGCGAGCTGGCTTTCCAAAAAATAAAGTCGAGTTTAGTCAACGCTACAACATTAACTTTACCAGAAGAAACAGATGTGTTTGTGTTAGATACTGACGCGAGTAAATTTGCATGCGGTGCTGTGCTTTCAAAGGTGGTCGATGGGGTGGAACAGCCTATAGAATTTTTCAGTAAGACATTTTCGAAACCAGAGATAAACTACTGCGTAACAAGAAAGGAGCTCCTTGCAGTAATAAAAGCCGTCAAACACTTCAAGCCGTATTTGTTGGGACGTCACTTTACATTACGAACTGATCATTCATCTCTACAGTGGCTGATGAAATTTAAGGAACCTGAAGGTCAGTTAGCTCGATGGTTGGAGCAGTTAGCTGAGTACGACCTTACTGTTACTCATAGACCAGGAAAGAGCCACGGAAACGCTGATGCTTTGTCAAGGAGGCCTTGTCTCCAACAATCATGTCGACATTGTGACAGCAAGGAAGAACGTGATCACACCCTAGTAGCCAGTTTGGCCATGGTTGATGATATGGCAAGAATTCAAGACGCCAACGAACAATTGAAAATTGTCAAGGATTGGGTAAGACTTAATCAGCGACCTGAAAAGAAAAATATTTCCCAATACGATCCCATATTAAAGTCATACTGGACTATTTTCGAAACTTTATGTCTTCGTGATGAAATTCTTTACAGAAAACACTTTCAGCGCACCGATATATGTGGTATATCAAGCTGTTGTACCAAAGCAGCTCCAACAACAAATTCTTTCAATGGTCCACGATAACCCTTCTGGAGGTCATTTTGGAACGGCTAAGACGGCTAAGACCCTTAGCAAACTTCAGAGATCATTTTATTGGATCGGATGTTCAGAAGATGTGCGAATATGGTGTAAATGTTGCAAAGTTTGTCAAGCTAGAAAAAGACCGAATCCTCGACGAGTTTCCCCATTACAATTGTACAATGTCGGCGCCCCTTTTGAACGCATTGCAGTCGATATCTTAGGACCACTCCCTCGAACTGACGCTGGAAACAGATACATAATGTGTTGCATGGACTACTTTTCAAAGTGGCCCGAATGCTTTGCGATTGCAGACCAAACAAGTGAAACTATCGTGAACCGCCTTATAAGTCACGTCTTTTCCCGCCATGGTATGCCGATGCAAATTCACAGCGATCAAGGTCGGAATTTCGAGTACGAAATCTTTGTCAAGACTATGGAGCGCCTCGGAATAGAGAAAACCAGGACAACTGCTATGCATCCTCAATCAGATGGCATGGTAGAACGGTTCAACCGAACTATACTGGACTATCTGGCCAAGTTCTGCGAACAACATCAACGTGACTGGGATCAATATTTACCACTTTTGATGCTAGCCTATCGAACAGCAGTACAATGATGTTACTGGTGAAACACCCGCTATGCTGATTTATGGTCATGAACTTCGTCTCCCTGCTGAAAATCTCTTGGCACCACACCAACAGAATAGCGAGCATACCAACGAGTTCTTGAGAAAGATCCGCGATCGGATTGAAGAAACGCACAACATCGTTCATTATAGACTGGAAAATGGCAGCCGAAAAATGAAGCATCGTTATGACTAACGGAGCACTATGCAAACTTTTGACCCTGGGACGTTAGTTTTGCTACATAATCCTACAAGAAGAAAAGGTAAAAGTCCGAAGTTACAATCGGATTGGGATGGTCCATATGAGATCGTACAAAGGATTTCTGACGTTGTCTACCGCATCCAGAAAGGTAGGACAACAAAAATCGTTCATTTTAACCGCTTGAAAAAGTTCTATCAGCTTAATTCGGAACCTTAAGCGTAAGAGGGGGTAATGTGACGAAACGAAACATCAAACAAACAGATCCACTTGTCAACATCTACTTATCATCATCTACTTGTCAGCACTTTCTTCTCAGCCCAACGGAGAATTGGAAAAGGAACGTCAGATTGGATTAGTTCTTAAAACAGCGTGGTTAGCTTAGGTTAAGATTTTCTTTTTTTTTAAATTAATGAGCAATAAAGTTTTCGTTTAATTTGTAACAGTATTCTTCTTTCGTGAATGAAAAGCTCTTATCAAACTGTAATTGTGACTTAACTTGATATTCTGATGAATAAATTTGTTTTGCTGTTCTTTTATACCACTTATTTATTTAATTTACCCATTACAAATTTTTACCCCAAATTTAACTCTCCCTGAGAAGAGGTAAGGTAATTAGGGTTTTGACAGCAAGTCAAGTAGGCAAAAGTGCACTTTTAACCCCCTTTTCATGAGTAAACAGTCTTAAAAATTACCTAAAAACTATCAATTTTTGGAAAACCACTCCAATTGCCAAGTGCTGCAATAAAAGTAGGTAAAAATCCCAAAAATCGATTTTGTACCTATTTTAGATTTTCCCAAGTACCATAAAATGTATGAGTTTTTGGGTGCACCTATTAATGAGATTTTTTTATTATTGTTTTGTTGATCAGGTAAAAATAAGAAAACTTAATGTTTAGATATTACGTATTTTTGAAAAAAAAAATTGACGTCAAAGTCAAAATTTTGCTCGGGCAAGAAACATTGAACATCATTTAAAATTGAATATCTGGTAATCCTGAAATTATATCACCTCAATTTATACGTAGTTTTGAAGGTTAGTATTTCTACTAAGAAAAAGTTTTAAATGAGGTCTCTGCCATTAGCACTGACAGAGAAATTGACCTTAACATGGGTCATGTTGAACCTAAAACAAAGTCATGTAAGCCCACAGCCAATGTTTGATGCAAGGGTACTTCCCTTCGATTTGTTCCTTTGTTCGTTGGCACTATGGTTTATGACTTTTCGTCGGTCTTCGCCTTGTATTGTAAATTCTAAATCATTCTATTAAACTTTGTGCAACCAATCAGTTTCCTTTTTTATTATAATTATATAATCTTAAACTAGCCTAACTTAAAATCTATAATTTCTAATAATGTTCTAATAATTTCTTAAAATCTAAAACTTACAAACTATCAAGAGTGTGAACTTATACCTAAATTCGTAAATAAAAAAAAAGAAAAGAGAAGAATTGTGTCGCCCATTATTTTTCCTACGCTATCGGAAATTGCATAGCTGCACTGATCTCTGGTCTGGTCTGATTGTTCAGGTGCTGCTTGTTCAGAACACATAAACTGTGTCGCGCTATCCGTTGCTGCAAATATCGAAACGCCAAAGTGTCGGCGCTAGGGTTGCCAGATTTGTTTTGCACCTCGGCGGGACAAGTGGCTTAAATAATGAAAAATTCCGGGATTTCATCATATTGCCCGGGACAAAATAAATAAAATGCACGACTGGGTCGCACGAACTTGCTGTTACGTTAAATACTAAGAATTTTAAAAATGAATGTTATTAGAGGAAAATTAATTTTTTAAATGACCAAAACGACTCCTGAAACAAGCTTTAACTAGCTAAACACAGGCTGCCATGTGATTCAAACAAATATTGATCAATGCAAGAACAAAATTATACTTAGTTGTAGAAGTTTATTGAAAATATAAGCTTTTATATACAAAATTTTTAAATCATTTTTAAGGTAAAATATTGGTACGTCAATTTGAAGTTTTTGCTTTTGTTCGAATAAAAATTAAATTTACAAAAAAAGATATTAAGTCGTTTTTGAGGTATCGAATTTTCAAAAAAAAAAATGATTTTTTTCAAAATTTAAAAAAATATCTTTTTTAGAGTTTTGAAATGCAATGTTTTTTAAACTTTTTAGAAGCTTTTATTTACAAAAAATTATTAAAACCTGTTATTCCGATAATGAGAAAATCGAAAGTCGAATAAATCGTTCTGATGTGGTAGGTACAGTCAGTAATATCTTGATTTCAATTTTTTTTAATAAATTATAGAATTCTTATATAAATTATAGAATTTTAATACACAATAATATTTAAACTGCTGGGGAGCTTTAACATAAAAAAATGATCAAAATCGGTAGCACCATTACCATTAACCATCACCTAGCTTTAACTAAATGAACATTTCGAAAAAAATAGTATGGCAGGTACCGTTATTTTCGGTCTTTAAAAAAAAGAAAAAACAATTGGGGGATAAAATTTTCGTTAAACTTGGTAGATACGAGTATCACAAGTTTAAAGAAAATCAGCCGAGCCGTTTATACGCTATTCACACCTAATCAAAATCTAGATTTCGAGCAAAATTTTCAAAATCTCATCCAAATCTAATAGATTTCCCATACATTTTCAGATTCCCAAATCTACTAGATTACGACAAAATCTCCTCAAAACCTACTTTCAAACACAAGATTGTCAAAACAAACAAACCTTTCGAAATGTTCTGCCTTGTCAGCAAGCGAAAAGGCAGATAAAAAGCAGATAAAGGATTCCCTCTTTGAATTGTGGGGAGAGAAGGAGAGAAGATAAATTATATCCGAGGAAGCAGGAAAAATGGACAGATTTATAAAAAAATAGCTGCAGCTTTTGAAAGAATGTCCATTGTTGATGAAATTTAAATCATTGACGATCGCCTTAAAGTAATAGTAGAAAAACTAAATGAAATGGATGCCGACAATAACAACATTCTAAAAGAATATATTGAATTTCATAGAGGTGCATTGAAACATTTATATAAATGAAAAAAATAAAAATATATGTTTTTTACCTAAATGGATACTAATAGCATTCCGTATGTTTGTTTGCTTGTTCACATAAACAAGAAATTAAAAATGATTGGCAAGATGAAAAAAACGTCAAACGAAATCCTGATTCTGTTCGGTGCGAACGCTTCAACGAGATTTCGTAATCTTGTTGCTGAAATCCGAGATTTGAATTCGGTGTGAAAAGCCTATTAGGCTGTATTCGAACATATAGACAGACAGACAGAATCGTGAGTTCGATTTTTTTACGAGTGAATAACTTGCCTTATAGTATGGTACCTATAAGTCGCAAGTAAAAATCATATAATGTGTGTAGATCAAAATAAATAAATTCTTTTATTAATTACTAATTAAATGACTTTTTTGACATTTATCATTTGTAAATATTTGTAAATTTTAATGACAGATGTCAATTTACAAAAATAAATTTTTCGTTAAGTTAGGTTTGTTTGATTGAAATTTTAAAAGTAATTACTTAGGGTTAAATCGCAATCTAGTGATTGTTCCTTATCACTGAAAGATATTTAGGTACATTAGACATTATTTTTTGACTTTGAGTCCCAACCCGGGAAAAAAGCTGTCCCGGCGGGACAGATGAATTTATGTCTGAAATCCGGGATGTCCCGGGTAAACCGCGACATCTGGCAACGCTAGTCAGCGCTATACATTGGTCCTTCGACCCACTTTAAAGTGTAATTTGGTGCACTAGTGAGCACCAGTGGCGGCTGGTGGGTTGTTGAACAGGTGGTGCACTTTACTTGCTCACTAAGTAGGTATTAAGATTAAAAATCGCAAAAAAACAACAATTTACATGTATATGTCGATTTTTTATTATTTTGTATAATTGCTCGAAGAATTTCGACCATGTATAAAACTGACACACTTATTACATTTAGCAAGGAATAATGTTTTTTATTTTTTCACTTAAATGCGTCAAATCGTGAATTCAGGTAACTTTATCTTAAAAAGATTTATTACTGTCTTAAATATACCTAATCACTGCTAATTTTATCCCACACCACACACTGTACACAATAGAGAATCGAACCAAAGCCAAAAAAAGAGGCTGGGTGCGACCCACACTGATAACTTCCCATTTGTTTAAAAAAAAACTATTAATTCAATATTTGTCAACATTTTACCAATTGTACAAAATTATACTATGTATAAAATAAACCAAATTAGAAGTCAATATCACTACTAGTTCTCGAGAAATTTGAGTCGAAAAACAATTTTTACCAATTTTCAATAGAATTTTATATAGTTTTTTATTTTTTGTAAAAAAAACTGTAAACAGATTTTTTTGAAATTTTCACCAGTTGTCAAACACATTATTTTTCGTAAAATAAAATTATTTTGAGTTTCAAATTGTTTTCCGTTCTTAGAATATTTGGGTTATGAAATTTTTTTTTCAGTTTTTCTTATTTAAAAAAATAACGGTATGTTCATTTTTTTCCAAATTCATACCAAATCTGTATGACCTTATAATGAGTACATTAAATTTTATTTGAAATCAATAGCATTATTTTTTCGTGAGATATTTGAATGTAACCAAAATTTTTACTTTTTTTTTAAACCGTTATAGTGAAAAAACTACTCACTGAATTTTAATAAACACCCTTTCAGCCTCTTTCGAAGTTATTATCTATTAAACAAAATTTATTTGAAGTCGATATCTTTACTCGTTCTTGAGATATCGACGACGAAAAATGGTACCAGAACGTACGGACGTACGAACGTACGTACACACACACACACAGACATCTCTCTAAAAATGATTGATATAGCCTCTAGGGACCTTGAAACGTCGAGAAATGTCAAAAATTCCAATTTGACAAATCGGACCGACTACAATAACTCCCTATGGGAAGTTAATAAAAAACAATTACTAACCTAACCCCTACAAACCTACACTATTTAACCAGTCACGGATAGAGCGAAACAATATTACATATTCGCAGGCGCAGCGCATTCTAGTCAAACATCGGTTGTGTAGTTAATCTTCTTCGGTTCTCGTGCGCTGCACGAGAGCAGGCTAATTTCTCGATACACTTCAATGAAATATCTTTTGTCTCACGTGTCAGGGATACTTGCTTGTAACTCATACAAGTTATATTAGCAGTCCTCGTGCGCTCGCCGAAGCGCACGAGAATTTTTATTTGCAGGGAAAGTAAGTCTTAATAGTAAAGCAAAGCGCTTACATTGTTTCGTCATAATTGGAAATTTTACTTGTTTGTGTTCTTGTATGTTTAAAAAATAAATATTAATATGGGAATCTAAAAATAAAGATGCAGTAATATTTTGTAATTTTTAAATTTTTTGAATTGGTGGTTCAGCGCACGAGCGCACTTAAGGTACAGCCGCCACTGGTGAGCACTATCAACGACAAAGCAAATCGTCCAGTACTACTCGCATTATTGCTGAGTTTTGTTATCATCGTCATCATTGCCATTATCGACCATTGCTAGGGCTAGGGTTGTCAGGCCTCATCTATCATCCTCATCATCCACCAAAGTTGCCAAAGTCGGCAAAAAATCATCTTCATTATTCACCTAAGTTGCCAAAGTCGTCATCAAATCCAGATCATCGTCTTACATTGCACATATCGTGCATAACAGCTGCACTGATCTCTGGTCTGGTCTGATTGTTCAGGTGCTGCTTGTTCAGAACACATAAACTGTGTCGCGCTATCCGTTGCTGCAAATATCGAAACGCCAAAGTGTCGGCGCTAGGGTTGCAAGATTTGTCTTGCACCTCGGCGGGACAAGTGGCTTAAATAATGAAAAATTCCGGGATTTCATCATATTGCCCGGGACAAAATAAATAAAATGCACGACTGGGTCGCACGAACTTGCTGTTACGTTAAATACTAAGAATTTTAAAAATGAATGTTATTAGAGGAAAATTAATTTTTTAAATGACCAAAACGACTCCTGAAACAAGCTTTAACTAGCTAAACACAGGCTGCCATGTGATTCAAACAAATATTGATCAATGCAAGAACAAAATTATACTTAGTTGTAGAAGTTTATTGAAAATATAAGCTTTTATATACAAAATTTTTAAATCATTTTTAAGGTAAAATATTGGTACGTCAATTTGAAGTTTTTGCTTTTGTTCGAATAAAAATTAAATTTACAAAAAAAGATATTAAGTCGTTTTTGAGGTATCGAATTTTCAAAAAAAAAAAAGATTTTTTTCAAAATTTAAAAAAATATCTTTTTTAGAGTTTTGAAATGCAATGTTTTTTAAACTTTTTAGAAGCTTTTATTTACAAAAAATTATTAAAACCTGTTATTCCGATAATGAGAAAATCGAAAGTCGAATAAATCGTTCTGATGTGGTAGGTACAGTCAGTAATATCTTGATTTCAATTTTTTTTAATAAATTATAGAATTCTTATATAAATTATAGAATTTTAATACACAATAATATTTAAACTGCTGGGGAGCTTTAACATAAAAAAATGATCAAAATCGGTAGCACCATTACCATTAACCATCACCTAGCTTTAACTAAATGAACATTTCGAAAAAAATAGTATGGCAGGTACCGTTATTTTCGGTCTTTAAAAAAAAAGAAAAAACAATTGGGGGATAAAATTTTCGTTAAACTTGGTAGATACGAGTATCACAAGTTTAAAGAAAATCAGCCGAGCCGTTTATACGCTATTCACACCTAATCAAAATCTAGATTTCGAGCAAAATTTTCAAAATCTCATCCAAATCTAATAGATTTCCCATACATTTTCAGATTCCCAAATCTACTAGATTACGACAAAATCTCCTCAAAACCTACTTTCAAACACAAGATTGTCAAAACAAACAAACCTTTCGAAATGTTCTGCCTTGTCAGCAAGCGAAAAGGCAGATAAAAAGCAGATAAAGGATTCCCTCTTTGAATTGTGGGGAGAGAAGGAGAGAAGATAAATTATATCCGAGGAAGCAGGAAAAATGGACAGATTTATAAAAAAATAGCTGCAGCTTTTGAAAGAATGTCCATTGTTGATGAAATTTAAATCATTGACGATCGCCTTAAAGTAATAGTAGAAAAACTAAATGAAATGGATGCCGACAATAACAACATTCTAAAAGAATATATTGAATTTCATAGAGGTGCATTGAAACATTTATATAAATGAAAAAAATAAAAATATATGTTTTTTACCTAAATGGATACTAATAGCATTCCGTATGTTTGTTTGCTTGTTCACATAAACAAGAAATTAAAAATGATTGGAAAGATGAAAAAAACGTCAAACGAAATCCTGATTCTGTTCGGTGCGAACGCTTCAACGAGATTTCGTAATCTTGTTGCTGAAATCCGAGATTTGAATTCGGTGTGAAAAGCCTATTAGGCTGTATTCGAACATATAGACAGACAGACAGAATCGTGAGTTCGATTTTTTTACGAGTGAATAACTTGCCTTATAGTATGGTACCTATAAGTCGCAAGTAAAAATCATATAATGTGTGTAGATCAAAATAAATAAATTCTTTTATTAATTACTAATTAAATGACTTTTTTGACATTTATCATTTGTAAATATTTGTAAATTTTAATGACAGATGTCAATTTACAAAAATAAATTTTTCGTTAAGTTAGGTTTGTTTGATTGAAATTTTAAAAGTAATTACTTAGGGTTAAATCGCAATCTAGTGATTGTTCCTTATCACTGAAAGATATTTAGGTACATTAGACATTATTTTTTGACTTTGAGTCCCAACCCGGGAAAAAAGCTGTCCCGGCGGGACAGATGAATTTATGTCTGAAATCCGGGATGTCCCGGGTAAACCGCGACATCTGGCAACGCTAGTCAGCGCTATACATTGGTCCTTCGACCCACTTTAAAGTGTAATTTGGTGCACTAGTGAGCACTATCAACGACAAAGCAAATCGTCCAGTACTACTCGCATTATTGCTGAGTTTTGTTATCATCGTCATCATTGCCATTATCGACCATTGCTAGGGCTAGGGTTGTCAGGCCTCATCTATCATCCTCATCATCCACCAAAGTTGCCAAAGTCGGCAAAAAATCATCTTCATTATTCACCTAAGTTGCCAAAGTCGTCATCAAATCCAGATCATCGTCTTACATTGCACATATCGTGCATAACAGTTACGTTATCCACGCCACTAGCATCAACCGTTAACGCAAAAGTACTGTGCTGGCATAACAGTTACGCTACCCACGCCACTAGCATCAACCGTTATCACAAAGTGACGGTACCTGCATTACAGTTAACGCTAACCACGCCATCAGCAACTGTTAATGCATCTATCATCATCATCGTGATTTTCATCATCATAATCAACGTCATCATCAACTATCATCATCGTCATCGTGAATTTCATCAGCATAATCAACGTTATCATCATCTATAATCGTCATCGTGAATATTACTATCTAAATCGACATCATATTCCTCTATCATCGTGGAAATTATCATAAGCAACATCATCTTCATCTATAATAACATCATCATCAATATCGTCATAATAATCAACGTCATCATCATCTATCATCATCATCGTGAATTTAATCATCATAATCAACATCATGTTCATCTGAATTTCTATCATCGTGAGAATCATAAATTTTCAAGTTTTTGTACAAGGTACGTTATATACGAGTAATATGTATTTTAGTGCTATTTATCAATAAATTTGTATCTACATACACACATTGTCTATTATATTTTACATCTTTTTATTTTGTGGTGTTAAATCCAAATCATATTGCGTACATTGGGTACTTTTCATACAATATCGCGCAGATAGTTTACAAAGTCGATTCTTTAAGTCATTTGGTTTTTGTTTGAGAATCTGTTCGAGGTTATAAGCGCGCAGTATTGTCGTCATAATGAGTTTGCTAGACGATTTAATTTTCGCTTCCGACCAATTGGTCGAGTTTTATATGGCCTTTAAGGCCAAACCAAGTGCCACTCATACGGTTTCTTTATTGGAAGCGTATCGGACAGAATTATTGGATTTATGGCTCGATGTCAAAACGAAATATACTCAATGTATGAAAAGCGTTTATGCCGAGTTGTTATCCTCTTTAAGTGAGGTTAAAGCCAAATATCAAAGTTGTGCCGAAACGTACTTTCAGTGTACAAGTAATATTTCAGACTTTTTGAAGTCACTACAGGGCGTTACTTCCGATTCTTCGAAAAGTGTAGAAGAAAAGGATCCTCTAATTTCAAAGTTTGAACAAAGTTATCACAATATTAAAGTTCCTGCGTGCGATACTCAAGAATTTCATGGTAACTATTTACAGTAGCCATTCCTTAGAGATATGTTCACAGCAGTGTACAAAAAGAATTCCAAGTTAAGTGACGACGGCTTCTCAAATCCAACAGAGCCTACTATAGTCTGTCAAAGCTCTTCAAATCCAGAAATCTCACCATAACTTCAAAACTGCTGCTGTACAGGACCATGGTCCTGCCAGTACTCACATATGGATCCGAGACTTGGGTGCTTAGCAAAAGGCACTCCGACCTCTTAGCTGCGTTCGAGAGAAAAGTCTTAAGGAGAATTGTTGGCCCCGTATGTGAGGAAGGACGATTCCGGAGACGGTACAATCATGAACTGTACGCAATCTACCTTGAAGCAGATATTGTGACAAAAATTAAGCTCGGTAGACTCCGGTGGGCAGGGCACCTAGCTCGCATGAGCGAAGAGGAACCTGCTCGGAAAGTTCTTTGTGGTACATTCTATGGTAGACGACAGCGTGGTAGACCATGCTTGCGCTGGACAGATGGCGTAGACCAGGACGCCCGAAGCCTTGGGGTGCGCAACTGGATGGCGTCGGCTAGAGACCGGGATAGGTGGAGAGACTTGTTGAAAGAGGCCAGGACCGGAACCCGGTTGTCGAGCCGATGATGATGATGATGATCGTATTCTTTGTTATCATTGTTTAATAAGTTTTAATAAAGTCCAATAAAAAGAACTTTTCCTTACTTAAATGTTCTCTTCTTTTTTAATTTTACAGGTATTTGAGAATCAAAATTTAAGAAACTTATTTTCAAAACGCGCTAAATATATTTTTAACAAACAAAACTGCCTAAAAAAAAAACATTTCACTAAAGGACGAAAATAAAAGGTCCCTTTAGTATTTTTATTGGTCAATCTAATAAAAAAGACTTCTAGAAATTTTACAAAATTTACTGCGTTAAATTATCTTAAATATGTATTTTAGAAATTATAGTTTTCCGCCTTGTTGCTCGGTTTCATGTTTATTTTTTTTAGCCTCTGTTTGATTGTTAACGTCACAATTGTTGAATGTATAAATTGTCTCGGACATCTCTTTTCAAAGACGGGTATACTAATCGAGCTAAACGCTGGACATCGTTTGCGAATTCAACAAGTTTTTCACCATTCTTTTGATATCGGGTTCGGAATAAAGAGTACGCATTCGCAGACTGCATGGCGGCCCCAAAACGTTTCCGAAGTGCTATTGTTAGGAGTGAATAATTTGACAGAGTTTCACTTTCTAATGCCCCCACATAAGATAGGGCTGAGTCTCTCAGACTTGCCGAGAGAAAAATTGCAGATTGCATGTCGGACCATTCATTAGCTTTAGAGACCATGCGTAAGTGAGTCTCGTAATCCTCCCACGAAGATTTTCCATCAAATTCCATCAGGCGAATAGCAGGTCGTCTGGACATACTGCCGATTGTTGCTTGTGGAAAGATAGAACAATGCTCTTCCCGGTTGTTTTGTTGGATGGTAACTGGTTCCTGAGGCAATGTTCCGTAGTTTTCATTCGATGCTCGGTTGGGTGTTTGGATAGCAGTTGGCTCTTTCAGCAATGCCCAACTAACATTTCAGTTTCTATTAGCTTAGAAATATGGACATGCTGGAACTTTCAATTTATATAATGCTTCTAAAGAGCCACAGTTCACAGTTTCAATATCATCTTCTTTTAAACCTTTTGCAAGTAAGACACAAAGTTTTTCAGAGACTAGAACCAATTTTTCGGATATGGTTTTATAAATGAAAATAGAGAAGCTGGAACTTGTATAAATATTGCAATGTGATATGATATAGAAGTTTACATCAGTGAGTTTTCAAAAGGTTTCTATAACAATTTCCTAAAAGCTATATAGAATACGTCTCTTAAGCCTAGCAGACTTTAACAAAAAGTCTTTAAAGAAAATGTCAATGTTCAAACTTCTAAGAACTCTGCAAATGAATCTTAACAGAAACTAATACATTTAATCTTAATTAAAGTTAGGAATATTAAATTGCATGCATCAACTAATTATTTGTACACATTTATTGTAATCCATCTATGTACTTTTTAGATATTACTCAGGCAAGTATAAGAGTATAAATCGAGATCCCTATGATATATATAGCATAGACAATTAGTTTGATTGTTTGCCTTGTGAACCTTAAGGCTAGGCGCGCATATTCAATTTTTAGTTGCACAACTGTTTGGTTGCTTAAAGGAAACAAATGAATTATTTGGTTGAATGTCCGCGCAGGTGCATGTAATTATATGTTACACAAAATAGCGAACTCATTTTAGGCAATCGTTTAGTTTATGTCAAAACACAAACTTTGCAGTTGCGAAACTAAAAATTGAATGTGCGCGCCTACCCTAAGAGTCTAGCGATGATGAAGTTGAAGTGACGAATAACCAAAATTTGAGAAAAAATACTTTCGAAAGCAGGCAGCTGAATTTCAGATCAACCATTCGGCTCTTAAAAGTTGAATTGCAATTATAAACGAGCGTTTCGAAAACAGGTGCGAAGTTATAACCTGAATATCCGAGAACTTTTTTGTTTTCAAACAATGTAGCTGCATTTATATGATTATCTTCATTTTGATCTTCTGTGCCCATATATTAGATATAAATGTGAATTTCTTTGGAAGAGGCATATATGTAAATCCAGCATGATATCTCTATATATCCCTCAAAGTGGAAATGCCTAAAACTATAGATGGGCAAACTGACCAAAATGTTTGATGGTTTTATTACAAATAATGTAATATTATAATACTCGTAAATATTACATGAAAATAATTCACGATATTGAAGAAAGGCATAATGTATACTTAACATAACAAATGTCAAACTAAAAGGAATACAAACATTTTACATATATGAATGAATGAATCGTTTTTAAGGACACAAATCAAAACAAAGAAAGAGTTAAGTAAAACATAAAACAAATCACTACGGTCAGCAATTTAAAGATATTTTGTGCGCTCCCATTAGGTATGAAGATTAGGGCTCAATACTGAAAATTAAATAAACATTTTGTAGGTAAACCCAACAAAGGAAACTTAAGACATTTGCTTAGGTTTTGTTTTTCTTGTGTGAAAGTGGCCTTGGCAAAATTGTATTGTATATCGCAGTCTTGTGTTAATTTTGAAGTTTGAGAAAGAAATAGGCTGATTAAGTTTTTGCATCTTCCAAATAATATTCAATATGGCCCAGTGCGTAGAGAGATGGACTATTACACAAGATATGCCGAGTTCGATCCCCAAATAAGGTATAATGTCATTCATGTTTTAAAATTATTCCAAATACATTAATTAATAACAATTCCAATGTGATACATAGTTTCAGGTTTAAAATTGATTAAATGTTAGAAAAACGTCTTCAAAGAAATATAAATTTACTTTTATTTTCGTATTTTTCAGGCTCGGTAAAAGTTCGAGTGTAAGCTTGTAATAGACATAAAAAGCCGTACGTTTGTAATTTTTGCGAAGCTTTATTGAAGCCATCTGTCAAAACTTGAACTTCAGTTCAATTTCGAATAGGACTCTGTTAAACTTCTAATAGTTCATACACGAAGCTGCCACCTTTAAAAAATCTGTGCATGGTACTTCTAAGAGGATTTTCAGAATCACTTATAGAAGTACATAAAAGGTTTTGTGAGCTTGTGTAATATTCTCCTTTTTGTTCTTAAACAACCTTTACAAATGTATTAAAGAACTTCGAAAATATATTTAGTTAGACCGAATCGAAGCTGAAATGTTAGTTGGGTGGTCCAGATTTTGAGTTGATGAATTTGGAAGCACAGATGTCTCGATGCCACTATCAGCAAAGACACGATTTGCAAAAGCTGTTGCATTTAGTGCTATAGTTTCCAAATCGGAAACTCTTCTAGTCAAGTTGACACCCAATTCATCCAGGCGATTTCCAATGTCCTGGATGGCAGCTAAGACCATGGAGTTTTCGTTATTACTGGGTGGTGGGCTATTCATTTTCATGAATTTTTACAGAGAAACCCCACACCTGACACCAAATGTTACAAATTAAGCGAAAACTTAAACTTTATTGCTCATTAATTTACAAAAAAAAGAAAATCTTAACCTAAGCGAACCACGCTGTTTTAAGAACTAATCCAATCTGACGTTCCTTTTTCAATTCTCCGTTGGGCTGAGAAGAAAGTGCTGACAAGTAGATGATGATAAGTAGATGTTGACAAGTGGATCTGTTTGTTTGATGTTTCGTTTCGTCACAATACGCAGACATTTTATTCGTTTATGGGTATGGAATAATTGGAAATAAATTAATCGGGAATTTCTACCAACTATTTAGAGGTTTTACAAAATAATCTACCAGACCTATTCGAGGATGTTCCACTGCTTCAACTAGCTTCATAATATTTCCAACAAGATGATGCTCCGGCCCACTATGGTCGTGAAGTTAAGGATTAGCTGGATGAAGAACACTGTGATCGATGGATAGGCAGAAATGGACCATTTCACTGGCCTGTAAGATCTACCGATCTCACTGTACTGGATTTTTTTGAATGGGGACGAATGCAAAAAATCGTTTACTAATCTGAAATAACAACTTTAAGTGAATTAGAACAATGAGGATTACTAAAAGTAAGGCAAGAGTTATCAAGAATAAACAATATAAACATTCAAAATGAAATCCAAAAACGTGCTCTAGCATACATTCAAAACGCAGGGGAGCACTTTAAGCACTTATTACGACTGTATTTGTGTGTACATAAAAAAAATACTTAAAACTATACAAATTATTGTTTTATTCAAACCCTTTACACCTCAGGGCAAAAATCATTATTTTTAAATTTTACCTGGTTTTAATTTTCCCAAGTATCATAAAATGTAAAAGTAAAAGTAAAGATTGAACACCATTTAAAATTGAATATCTGGCAACCCTGAAAACATATCACCTCAATTTATACGTAGTTTTGAAGGTTGGTATTTCTACAATAAAAATGATCAAAATGAGGTCTCTGCCATTAGCACTGACAGAGAAATTGACCTTAATATGGGTCAGGGTACACCCAAGTTAGCTTTTTTTTTAAATCGTCAAAAAGTGATGTCAAAGTTGAAAATCAGAGTTTAGAGTAATTTGGGGTAATGTAATGTGGAATAGGCGGGTAATGTGGTATAGGCAGTTTTCTCAAAAACTAAGCATGTTTCTTCAACGGTTTTTACCTTAGCGGACGGTAATATGTATAAATAAAACTAAGTACTCGTGTTCAATCACGTCAAAAATCATCGTATATCTCAAGCAAATATTTGAGAAGGGTTATTGCGTGAAGTTGAGTTTTTTTTTTTTTGGGTCAAACAAAAAGTGTTTGTGTGCTCTCAAAAGTTGTGTTTCAAGCTAGTTTATAAATTCTTTGCAAAAATAAATTAATAATCTACGAAAAACAACTGTTAGTTTTGTTGAAAGGTGTTTATTTTATATTTTATTATTTATTTTTGTAAAAATATACAGTTTCGGCTAATGTGGTAGTATACCACTTTACCCATTATAAAAGTTTAATTCTTTTTGAAATTGGCTATTTGTGTCTTTTCTAAAGATTCATTCGTTAAAATGTCTAAAAGGGTTGAAGTAAGAAAATGAGATTTCAAAGACATGGAATCATGCTGTGAGATATGAAATTTGAGATTTCACACACATTAAAAAAATCTACTGGGTAATGTGGTATAGTATACCTGTCTGTCTATTGTCAGCATAGTGTACCTGAAAACGCCGAAAACTAAAATTCCACGTTTTTAAATTAAAACACTCGATTTATTATATACATATGTACATAAATGGATTTATTACTTTGTTGCTGGTTCAACCTTATCGGTTGGTGGCTCAAACAATACTACTTACTTATACAAAGTAGCTAATAATGTACATAATGTATGTATCCTTAAACAAATGTTGGGGCGTGAACATTCCGCCCGCCTGGAGCAAATTGAGAAATTAGTTCAAAAATATCTTTATTTATTAAATAAATACAAGATAGTTAGATAGAAAGATAAAAAAAAGATTACTATTTCAAAAACACTTATGTACATAGGTAATTCAAAATTCATTTTTTTTTAATTTAAGATCAAAGAAGGCGGTGCAAAAAGTCAATTATAAATTATTTGAATTGTAGTTGCATTGATATAGGATATACATATGTGCATAATATTTGATTATTAATCATCGAAAGATAAAAGCGGTGAAACTTTGACAATCGGTCGAGTAAGTAGACCAGCGGACGTCTGAATTGTTTCGACACGTACCTTGCCGTCTGCTCCAGGATGAACGTTGGTGATTCTTCCAAGTTTCCACTTAGTAGGAGGTAAGTTTTCGTCACGGATAGCGACCAGGTCACCCATTTTTAGATTAGGGCAAGACCGAGTCCACTTTGAACGTTGCTGCAGTTGGACGAGGTACTCAGAACTCCATCGTCTCCAAAAGTGCTGACGTAGACTTTAAATGCGGTGCCATCGATTCACTAGATGTCCTTGATAATCTTCTGTTTCTGGTTCAGGAATAGTTTTCAATCAGAAAATGTCCAGGTGTAAGAACTGAGAGATCATTCGCATCTGATGAAATGGAACAGAGTGGCCTAGAGTTGACGCAGGCTTCGATTTCAGCCAAGAGCGTTGCAAATTCCTCGTAAATCAAGAGATTTTCCCCAAGTGTGCGACGTAAGTGAAACTTAACGCGTTTCACTGGGGGATTAAAATGTCAAGTTGTTCCGTCATCTGAGAGGTAGTTAGCCAGTACTTCGTTTTTTCAAGTTTCGGACAGCATTATTTTAAGTTCTTTTTCTGCGCCGACAAAGTTTGTTCCGTTGTCACTATAAAGATCTTTACAATGACCTCGACGGAAAACAAAGCGCTTGAAGACTGATATGAATGTTGCGGATGAAAGGTCGCTAGCGAGCTCTAGATGCATAGCACCAGTTGCCATGCTTATGAATACGGCAATGTACCCTTTTATAGCTTTCGATCCTCGACCTCTTGACAAGCGGAGCTGGACTGGTCCAGCGAAATCGACACCACTGCTGAGAAAAGGTCGACTTGAGGTTACACGGGGTCTTGGCAAATCACCCATGAGTTGTTGTCGAAGATGGTGAGTCTGCTTGCGACATTTAAGGCAGGAAAAAGACACCCCGAGCGCCGATGACCCAAAAGCGATTTTGTAGCATTGCTTGCATAAATTGCGATCTAGCGTGCAGCGTTATACGATGAAGGTCGTTGCATAAAAGCATAGTGAGCCTTAATATCTTGGATAACAGGAGTGGATACTTCTTGTCATGGCTTAGCGCTGCGTTAATCTTCCACCTACTCTTATCATTCCTTTTTCATCCAAAAAGGGGTGGAGTTTCATTGAAGAAAAAGCTTTGCGTTTGCTTAACCCAGAAGAGTAGAGCTTCTTCCAATTCGAAAAGTTGAAGATGTTGATGATTTCGAAAAGGATTAGCTTCTCGTTGTTTGCGGAGTTTTACATTTTGTTGGATGTTGAAGATGAATCTCAGAACGTATGCAGTAATACGTTTCAGTTTTCTGAGTGATGAGTAGCGATCAATTAGTTCCCATATCGGTAATGGTTTGAAAGACGTAGTTGCAATGTTGACAGATCCAGAACGCTAGTCTAAATTGGTAGAAAACAGTTGCTGTGGAGGCCAAAAGGACTTTGGTTGTTGTAGCCAAAACGGGCCTTTCCACCAAAGAGAATGCTCGGCCAAGTTTTCTGGTAGTATGCCTCTGGTGGAACAATCAGCTGGGTTGTCGGCACATGGCACATGGTACCAATTTTCAGGTGGTATAGCTTCCTGAATTTGCGAAACACGATTAGCCACAAAGGTACACCACTTTACAGGAAATTGTCGAATCCATGCGAGAGCTATGCTGGAATCTGTCCCACTAAATACATGCTGGATGTTGTTTTCTAAAGTTGGTTTTATCGTCTTTACTAATTGGGCTAGGAGAGCGGCTGCGCATAGTTCGAGTCAAGGCAAAGACATCGTTGTAGCTTTCAAGGGTGCCACTCTTGTTTTAGCTGTAAGCAGTTTAACTGTGATTTCGCTGGTTGGGGAGATCGTGCGGATATATACGGCGGCAGCTTTGTGAAGCGTCAGCGAAACCATGAATGTCGCATGTTACATTTGGGATTCCGAAAACAACCCATCGAGGAACTTTAATTTCAGCGAGTTCCACTATGTGTTGCATATAGTAAAGCCATTTTTCATTGACGTCAGCGGGCATTCCTTTATCCCAATCAACCTTTGGTTGCCAAAGACGTTGGAATAGAATTTTAGGGATAATGGTGGTTGGAGCAAGAAGGCCCAGTGGGTCAAACAATTTTGAAGCCTCTAATAGAAGTAAGCGCTTTGTTAACTTTGTTGGTCTTACCTCTAAAGTCTTGACCGAAAAAGATAATTGATCCAAGCATGGGTCCCATTGAAGTCCAAGAGTTCGAACTCCATCTGTGTCTGAAAAGTCCAATGGCTGGAGAACTTTACGTTGGTCTTCTGGCACAGAATTGATGACTAGCGATGAATTTGAAGACCATTTACGCAAACTGAAACCTCTTTTATTGAGTAAAGAGGACACGTCTGTTTGAATACGTTGCAAATCTTCTTCATTGTAGCAACCAGTTAGCAGGTCATCCATGTAAAAATGGTTCCTTATAACGTTTGATGCTTCAGGGTAGTTTTTGCCTTCATCTAAAGCGATTTGTTCAACTGATTTGACAGCAAGATAAGATGATGAAGCAACACCATATGTGATGGTCAAAATGCGATAGTCCTCGATATCATCTTCGGGGGAATTACGCCATACGATGCGTTGGTAGTCGATGTGTTTTTTGTTGATTCTCACTTGACGGTACATTTTGGTTACGTCAGCACTCAACGCAAATCGGTACGTTCGCATTCGTATGAGCGCCAGGTAGAGATCAGGTTGCAGCTGTGTACCAATCATTTGCGCGTCATTAAGAGAAAATCCGGGCGCAGAGCGGCAAGACGCATTGAAAATAACCCTCAACTTAGTTGTAGTACTTGTGTCTTTGAGAACAGCTTGGTGAGGCATATAATAATGCTTTCCAGGAACGGGGGGCTCACTTACCTTTTCCATATGGCCAATGTCAATAAACTCTTGAATGAAGTTCTTGTATTGATCTCTTAGACATTCATCTTTTAGAAAAAGGGATTCCATACGATGAAGAGATCGAATAGCAGCATGATGGGAATTACCGAGTGTACAGTCAGGTTTGAACGGAAGACTGACAACGTATCGCCCGTCTTCTTGGCGGTAGTGAGTATTTTCGAATATCTTTTCGCAGGTTTTCTCTTCAATTGAAAAATGTTTAATATCAGGTAATGCCTCAATTTGCCAAAATTCGGCAACAGCTTTGCTAAGTGCAGTGTTGCAAAACAAGCATACGGCTGAATTAAGACCATTTGAGATTGTCGACGTTAAGGCAGTTGTGTTTGTTGCGGATGGGCGTTTATAGTTGTAGAATAACTGTTGTCTGATGATACAAGTTTGAGTTGAACTTCTCCATTAGAACTTCCAGCTGCTGTATCACCAATGCCTTAAATCACTGTTGTTTTTGGATATCTCCTTAACTTAAGTCTTTGCACACAATTTTCACTTACGAATGTCAGATGAGATGCATTATCGAACAAAACACGAGCTGGGTGGTATCGTCGAGATTCGTCGATGATGTTGACCAGAGCGGTTCCTAAGAGTACGTGATGTCTTGTAGTTGTCGAATATGATTGCATGTAGTTAATCGAAGATGGTTCATTGGAGCTTTAAACCAGTGCTTCATGCAAAAACGTGTAATGACGTATGTGGCATGTGCGACAGGTATTTGAACTACGACATTTCTCATCCAAATGTCAAGAACCAAGGCAGTTTGTGCAGAGTTAATTGTCCTTGACAAATCCAATACTTCTTTTTACGTGGAATGCTCGAAATTTGTCACAGGTGAAAATCTTAGGATTGTCGGAGCAGACCGGGCATAAATCAACGGATGACTTTTTAATAGAACGTTGGTGCTATTGTTGTTGTGTGGGCACGGATGCGATAAGAGAAGAAAAGGCTGTTTTTGACTTACCTTTTTGCGATGCTTCTTTCGATGTTGTGGGTTTTATGTGTGAGTCAATGGCATCTAAGGAACGACATCTTTTCTCTACGAAAGCCACGAGAACATCAAACTTAGAGACGGTGTCTTCAGTCAAAGATAACTCCCATTGCCTATGGGTTTCGAGGTCAAGTTTGCTAACGGTTAAATGCACTAACCAATCGTCCCAGTTGGTCACAGGTCTACCTAAAGCCTTGAGACTCTGGAAATGTTCTTGGGTTGCGTCGACTAAATTCCTCAGAGCGGTTGATGACTCATTGTTAAGTTTCTTCAATGAGAAAATGGCACGAAAATGTGAATCGATGAGCACTCTTTGGATGTCGTATAGCTTTTTGAGTAAAGTCCAAGCTTCTTGATAATTATTGTCGGTTATTGGAAATCCATTCACAATTTGTAAGGCACGTGGACTATCTGCGAGAGAACATCGCAGATATTGGAGTTTCTGCGCACCGGACAATGTAACAAATGCATCGTGGAAGGGCCTCCAGTCTTTTGGCTCTCCAGAAAATCTTGGAAGGCCCAGAGGCGGGAGTTTGATATTAGCGCGAGTTGGTGCGGGCACAATTTCATTATTCATTGGAATATTCGCTTTTAATTTGAAACTAGCTCTGTTAAATAAGGGAGCGCTTCGCGATACCACTGTTTACCTTGCTCCCTCTCTGCTTCCTGATCCTGGATAGTATTGTAATATTTTTGCTAGGTTCTTTAAATAAAACTTATTACTCCTTTTAGAATTTCTTCTTTTTTACACTTTTCAAATCAAAACAATAAATCTCAATTTGTAATCAACTCCAATACTTTTATTCAAACTTAAATCACACTTCTTTAATTCCACAATCCAATAGTTCAGCTTTGCACACTTTCATAATCGAAAATAAACTGTGTCCCGCTCACCGTGTACACTCTCTTATATACTCAAACCAGTTGTTCTCGAAGGTTCTTGTCTATTTGCTTGGAATAAGGGGAAATTCATATGGAGATAGAATGTTCTAGTAGTTTGGAATAAGGGGAAATTTAGATGCGATGGAAAAGAGCTTTTTTTTGTTCCCTCATAAAGCAGATAAGTAATTCCCAACAGATGGCGCTGTAGGAGTATAAAGCTCTGTTCGCAACATTGCCCCCTTCTTAAGATTGTTCGTCCCGAACAACTCTATCACCAGCTTCGGCACTGTATTGGTGCAGTCGATCGCTATGCACAACTTTTAGCTTTCCTCTTAACCCTTTTTGAATTCGGTAAACGACATCATTGATTTTCGTGACGACAGTATAAGGGCCTTCCCAGTTTTGTTGAAGCTTCGGCGACAATCCCTTTTGACGATGTGGGTTATACAGCCATACACGATCTCCTACTTGGAATCCTGTCGTGTTTGCTCTTGTGTCGTACCTTGTCTTCATTCGATCGCTGTAAGCGCTCATTCTAGTCCTGGTCCTTTCGTGGATGTCGATTAGCCTCTCTTTTAGGTCACTCACGTAGTCCCCAGTTTCCTGAGACTCTTCTGATGGGTGTCCAAACCTTATCTCACTAGGCAGCCGTATGCTTCTTCCGAATAGGATTTCAGATGGTGTTTGTCCTGTTGAGCTATGTATTGCACTTCGGTAGGCCATCAAAAATAGTGGTATGTGCCTATCCCAGTTTCTTTGGTAGTCGCCTACGACCTTGGTGAGGTGCTCTTTTAAGGTCCTGTTGAATCTCTCGACCATTCCATCAGATTGGGGGTGAAGTGGTGTGGTTCTCGTTTTCTTAATGCCAAGGAACGCGCACACCTCTTGGAATATGTTCGACTCAAAGTTCCTTCCTTGGTCAGAATGGAGCTCCATAGGCACACCGAACCTACTTACCCAGTAAGACACAATCTGGTCGGCCACGGTCTTGGCTTCTTGGTTCGGGATAGCGTATGCCTCAGGCCATTTGCTGAAGTAATCCATTACCACCAGAATGTATTTGTTTCCATCATTCGTTTCCGGAAACGGGCCAGCCACATCAACAGAAATCCTTTCAAACGGTGAGCCAACATTATATTGCATCATTTTTCCTTGCAGTTTTCTACCAGGGCCTTTGGTTGCAGCACAAGCGTCACAATTTCGGCACCACTTTTCAACGTCGTCTCTTGCATGCAACCAGTAGAATCGTTGTCTCACTTTTTCTAAAGTCTTATTGACTCCCAAATGGCCTCCTGAAGGTCCATCATGCATCTCTCGAAGAACCTCTTTGATTTTCGATTGAGGTAACACAAGCTGCATTACATAGGATTTACCATCAGCGGACTCCCATTTTCGCCGAAGAACACCTTCTTGCACATGAAGTGAGTCCCATTGTGCCCAATAGGCCTTTAAAACTGGACTTCTATCGGAAATGTCATTCCATGCGGGTTTTTCTTCATGTTCCTTCCATGCGAGAAGAGGTTCAATGTCGGGGTCTTCTTGTTGAGCAGATCTTATTTCTTCATTGCTCCATCCACAAATGGGGTCAGCCCTTATTCGCAGAGTGTTGATGGGTTCTTTTTCCTCTTGTCGCCTGCAATGCTTGCAGTCTATTTTACAAGGTCTTCGGGATAGTGCGTCGGCATTTGAGTGCAGCTTTCCCCTTCGGTGTTGAATTTCGTAATCGTAAGTCTGCAGTCTTTCTCCACCTTGCGACTTGTCCTTCTGGGTTCTTGAAGTTCAACAACCAGTTAAGAGCACCATGATCGGTTCGTAGAAGAAACTTCTGTGCATAGATGTATTTATGGAAGTGTTTCGTTGCCAAGATGAGTGTCAAGAGTTCTCTTCTGGTCACACAGTAGTTCCTTTCGGTCTTTGACAGTACTTTGCTGAAATAGGCGACAACCTTTTCTTCGCCATTGTGAACTTGTGACAGAACAGCGCCGACTCCCACGTTGCTTGCATCAGCATCGATGATAAAAGACTTGCCTGGAGTCGGATAGATCAGCACCGGAGCATTGCATAGACGGTATTTCAGTTCTTGGAAGGCTTTTTCACACTCACCTGACCATTTAAACTGCTTGTTCTTTTAAGTAAGCTGATGCAAACTCTTCGCAATTCCGGCAAAGTTCTTAACAAAACGTCTGTAATAAGTAGCAAGACCAAGAAAACTTCGTAGTTGATGTTTGTCCTGTGGTGTTGGCCAATTTTTGACGGTGTCAACTTTTTCAGGATTGGTCTTGACTCCTTGGGACGAGATGATATGTCCCAAATACTTTACTTCAGTCTGGAACAGTGCACATTTTTCTGGGTTCAGTTTAAGGTTAGCCTCTCGAAGTCTCTGGAACACACCCTTTAGGTTCTTACAGTGTTGGTCGTATGTTTTTCCATAAACGATAACATCATCCAATAGACAAGACAAGTTTTCCAAGTAAGACCTTGAAGGACGTTGCCGGAGCGTTGCAAAGACCAAACGGCATTACCTTGAATTGCCAGAGCCCATTACCTGTGGAGAACGCTGTCCTTTCTCGATCTTCAGGGTGATTTTCAACTTGCCAATATCCACTTTTCAAGTCCAGCGTTGAAAACCAATGTGCTCCTTCCATCGCATCTAAGGTGTCACTAATTCTTGGCAGGGGGTAGCTGTCTTTCTTGGTTACGTCATTCAACCTTCGGTAGTCAACACAAAACCGTGTACTTCCGTCCTTCTTTTTGACTAGGACCACTGGTGACGCCCAAGGACTCTTGGAATTCTCAATCAAACCATCCTTCTTCATGGTGGTAATCATTTCGTCAACTTTATCTTGTTTGGCCAGTGGCAGACGTCTTGCGGGCTGACGAATGGGTCTTGCATCTCCTGTATTTATTCCATGCTGCACCATTTGTGTCTTTCCATATTTCCCGTTTGGTGAAGCGAAAATGTCGGCATACTCATTCAGAAGGATTTCTGCCGTTTTAACCTGATGTTGGTCTAGGTTAGATGAATTGAGTATCTTTGCCTTGATGGTATTGAGCTCCTCAGTGTCTAATGTCTTTCTCGGTGTTTCAGCGTCGATTTGTGTTATAGCTGCGACAGATTCGCACTTACCGATAATTTCTCCTTTCGTTAACTTTACATCGTACGGTTTGGTGTTGAGTATCCGTACGGGGACCATATTGTTCTTCGGAGCCACAAGTGTCTTCCCAATGATGACCTTTTGGGAAGAACAGTCTGGGCCTGGTTTTACCATTAGGTATCGATGGCGTCCACACTCACCATCTAATTTTGTCCATAGAAATACCTCAGAAGAAGTAGGAATAACCACATCTTCTTTGATGACAGACCTTAGAGTTTTTGTTCCTTCATGCCCATAGATCATTGGAATCTCTGTATTCTGGTATTTGAGTACCTGGTTGCCAATATCCAAAATTACTCGATGTTCTTTCATGAAGTCCATGCCTATGATGCATTCGTCACATATATCTGCCACCAAAAATTTGTGTGAGAATTCTAGATCTGCAATTCGAATTCTAAGTCGGACTTCACCATAAACTAGGGGTGTCCACTTAAGAAAAACATCGATGCTTTTATTCGATGTTAGACATCGGAAACCAGCATCGATGTTTTTCGATACATCGCTTAAAAACATCGATGTTTTTCAACATCGAATACTTTAGTTAATGATTTTTTACTTCAACAAATAGAAACTAACAATATGCGCTGGCAAAAGTATTATCTTTTATTTTAAAATTCCGAAAAAAAAATTGATCAGTTTAATTGTTTGATTGTTTTAGATTAGCGTAAAAAGGCAAATTTCGATTCACAAATCACACTGCAGATGAGTGAGAGCAAGAGCAAGTATATGAAGCATCAGTACATATACTACGTTTATATGGAGAATTGAATCGGAATTGAATCAGGATTAAGCTCCGTGTATACCTGGATCGGATTGAAATAGGATTTCTCGATCCGATCCTTTGAGTATATATAATATGGAGGGCTCGTTTCTATTCCAAATGCGTGACTATCATAGGGGGCGCTACTCAAATTTGTGTAAGACAAAGTTATTGCCGAGTGCTTCATATCACATGTGAGGGAGAACTATATGCGAGGAGAAGGTAAGCACAAATCGGAGGATACGGCTGTATCCTTAACTTACAGAAAGTGAGACAGCGACCCCTATCACAACTTCAAGTACTACAATGCATTAGGGATAGGAACGAGCCCTCCATATTATATATACTCAAAGATCCGATCCCACTAAACGAGCTGAATCGAATCGAAAATATACTTGTATACCTGAATCGAGGGATCGAAGAATCGAGTGTGTGTACAACAACAGTTTAAAAGAGATTGTCATTTCGATTCCATTTCAATTCGATCTCTCGATCCAGTGCCGCCATATACCTGGATCGAAATCTCAATTCGAAATCGATTCGATTCCTCAATCTAATCTTGTAACCGGGTTAAGAGTTCAAGCAGGACAGTGAAATGAAAGAGTAAACCGAAGAAACTACTCAAAGACAAAAAACCAAAGACAAAAAAGAGCTGATGCACACATTTTTGCCATTTCTACAAATTCGAAAAAGCCGATGCTCACATTTTTGCAAAAGTATGCGTAACCTCAGTTGCTCGGCTGTCATTTCCATTTACATAATATCCAAAGACAAACTCGTAAAAGAGCTGATTCTCATATTCACCGACCTGAATGAAATTAATAAAAATAAGACTATAAATGTTCTTTGTCATAGTTTTTCGATTTTTTAAAAAAAAACATCGATACATCGAATAGAAAATTTACTAGGCAAAACATCGGGTCAATCCGATGTCTCGTATGGTGAACATCGAATGGATTCGATACATCGATGTTTAGTGAATATCCCTACCATAAACCCTAGCTGCTTCTCCTGTGGCAGTTCTTAGACGGTAGCTATTGGTGTTGAGTAGCCAATTCAGGTGAACTAGGTTTTGACGCACAATGGAGGCTGTGGAACCGGTGTCGATGGTGACCACACGTTTGTTGCCATTTAAAATTGCCTCGACAGTCAGACTTTTATTGTCTCGTTTAGTCTGAGAGACCTGGATAATGTTTCTGGGGCCATCGATACCAGAAACCAGCTTCTGCCCCTCGAAGTTATTTCTTACTTGTTGGGAAACTGTTCGGGAAGTAACACTGGTGTTATTGTTACCTTGTTCTGGGTTTGAAACTCCGTGTCCACAATGTTGACAAGCTCTTCTTGGTGGTAATCGACATTGACGCTGTAAATGTCCAGTCTTGTTGCAATTCCAGCACTTTGCAAGTCCGTTTCGTTGATTCCTTTGGAGATCAGTTCTTTGGCATGAGCATTCTTCGACGATGGATTCTCTAAGTCGATGTACTCCGTGAGAAGCTTTCTCTGCTGCTTCCATTGTCAAGGCAAACGCTTATGTTTCAGAAAGCGTACGTTTTCCAGCAGTTCGCACGGCCCTTTGAAGATGTATGTCGGAAATGGCGCGAACAAATGCCTCAACTGCAAACTGGTTACAAATTTCCTCTCCAACATCTGGATATGCAAGATGAACAAGCCTTTCAATGTCCGCTTGCAGTTGTTGTAGAGTTTCGCCCCTCTTCTGAACTCTGGAATTGAGTTGCACTTTGAAGACTTCTTTCATGTGGCTGTTACCAAAGCGTTTGTCTATAGCCAAAACCAAGGAATTGAAGTCGCCGCTCTTATCTGCTGGTATGGTTTGCAACAACTCAGCAGCTGCTCCTCTAAGAGCAAGAGTTAAGGCTATAATACTTGTCAGCCTCATCCCAGCCATTTGTTGTGGAAGCTGCCTCGAATTGCTTCTTGTATATAGACCAAGAAGTTTGTCCATCAAAGGTTGGAGGTTGCATCTCCTTTTGCCTCAAGGTTTCTCCAGAACTTTCCCGAATCTTTATATTTCGAATGCGATCTAGCTCTTTCGAAAACGTCTCCATTTTGTTGTCGACTTGATTCTCTAGCAATGAAACACGTTCATCAAGTGCAGACACATTATTCTCGATTTTAACAAGCTTGCCTTCTAGCATGTTTCCCTGCTCTTCGAGAAGGTCTTTTTGTTCGCTATGCTGTTTGTCAAGGTGTTCGAGAATATTCTTTTGTTCATTTTTCTGTTCATTTCGTTGTTCTTCGAGACGTTCGAGAACATTCTTTTGTTCATTTCGTTGTTCTTCGAGACGTTCGAGAACATTCTTTTGTTCGTTTTTCTGCTCATTTCGTTGCTCGTCGAAACGTTGAAGCAGAAGACTAATCATATTTGAAACATCTACATTTTTACTTACGTCTGCTTCCTCAGCGTAAGCTTCAAAGACGAAAATGTCCGGGTCTTCATTTTGTTGTTTCAAATACTCGGCCAAACGCAGAACAAGCTCATTTTTCGATCCTGCTCTAGAAAGTTCTCGCTTACCTAATTCACTTTTCAGCTCATTACAGTTGAGCTCTTTTAGTAACTTGCTCATTTTTATTATTATTATTTTTTTTTTTTTTTTTGCACACTTCACTGCACAATAAGTTTTATTCCACTTTTCTGACACCAATGTAATATTTTTGCTAGGTTCTTTAAATAAAACTTATTACTCCTTTTAGAATTTCTTCTTTTTTTACACTTTTCAAATCAAAACAATAAATCTCAATTTGTAATCAACTCCAATACTTTTATTCAAACTTAAATCACACTTCTTTAATTCCACAATCCAATAGTTCAGCTTTGCACACTTTCATAATCGAAAATAAACTGTGTCCCGCTCACCGTGTACACTCTCTTATATACTCAAACCAGTTGTTCTCGAAGGTTCTTGTCTATTTGCTTGGAATAAGGGGAAATTCATATGGAGATAGAATGTTCTAGTAGTTTGGAATAAGGGGAAATTTAGATGCGATGGAAAAGAGCTTTTTTTTGTTCCCTCATAAAGCAGATATGTAATTCCCAACAGATGGCGCTGTAGGAGTATAAAGCTCTGTTCGCAACAGTATCATCGCCGCAGGAGAGTTCCACCGCTTCTTGTGCTAGCAAGAAACTGCTCCAATGATCTGCCAAGAGAGTGAAATATGAATCCAACTCGGCTTGGTCGAAGGATTCTGCTTTTTTGCTTGCAGTGAGGCATCTTTTAATAGCATAACGATTCGAATCGCACTTTATTACATTTTTACCAGCCATTGTTAATAAAAACTCGAGAAAACTATGACACTATTTAAGAAATAATTGTTTGGAAACTTTAAGTATTTTTTTTAATAATAACCCAGTCTGTACGTTTTATAAGTCACGCCACGCCGAAGGAACTTTCAAGAATGTTAAGAAACCGTTTGCAGTTTTATTACCAAATGGTTCGATTTGAAGTTAACTGTTAATTTTTGAGTTATGTTTTGGTATGCAATCGGGAGCGAAAGAGACAAATAGTTTAATGATTACGGAATAATGTTTCAGTAGATTATATACACTATAAGTAGATATGAATACATTATGCATTTTTTTTTGTTTTCGTATATAAATTGTATATGGTGTTTGCAGGTGATGTGCGTATTCGGGTTGTACGTGGCGTGATGCGTTTGCGGTAGATTTTTTTTTTTTTTTAGTTTGAGAAAACGAAGTATTTGCGTTGTTTGTGTAATTAATATGAGTGTATATGAGTGCGATATGCTTTTGCGGGGAAACACGATTTTCGGAGAAAATACTCGTATCGTTTGCGAATAAATTTATAAAACTAGTAACACTTTTTAGTTAATGTTTTGCGTTGAGTATTAACCGAGCCATTTATTAAAAATTACTACTATTTGGAACGAAGGACCATGAAAACGCCGAAAACTAAAATTCCACGTTTTTAAATTAAAACACTCGATTTATTATATGTAAATGGATTTATTACCATGTTGCTGGTTCAACCTTATCGGTTGGTGGCTCAAACAATATTACTTATTTATACAAAATAGCTAATAATGTACATAATGTATGTATCCTTAAACAAATATATGTTGGGGCGTGAACAGTAGAGATGTCGCGAATATTCGGCCACTATTCGGTATTCGGCCTATTCGGCCTATTTTTTTGATATTCGGTATTCGGCCGAATAGTTCACAATATTCGGCCGAATACCGAATATTAAATGGAGAATAAAAAAAGATTTATTATCTTACAAAAAATGTTGTATTTTTATTAAACATTTTTATTTTAGTATTTAAAATCTACAAATGGTAAGTTGTGGTGAATAAAAACAGCTTTTTCAGTATTCGTTGGTAACATACGTTTTATGTAACGTCTATATTCGAAATCAGTTACAGCTTCTACAAATAACCTCTCACTAATACACTAGTATTAGGAGACGAGAGGTAGGTTTCAGCAAATGTTGTCAAATTGGGAAACAGTTTTGTATTTGCTGACCACCACTTGTAAGGGTCTGCCATCCGATCTTGTCGAAAAGTTCTTAAAAAAATTCTATTTTGTTTTCAATTGCAGTTTTTTCAACATCTTTATCATTTTGTTTATATTAACTTCCTCAAAACATTCCTAGAAACGCATCCATATTCTGAAACTCGTATTTATGACTCGTATTCACTTGTACTAATATTGGGAAACGAAAAACATCGCATACGACTGTTCCTACCACTGTAGTCGAATACGAGTCATAAATACGAGTTTCAGAATATGTGTGAATGTTGTGCATCGTCAAAAGTCACGTATGAGATAAATACACAACACATCGTTTCGTTGGCCGAATGTTCGGCTGCCGAATATTCGGTATTCGGCCGACGAGTGTGGCCGAATATTCGGTATTCGGTATTCGGTATTCGGCCGAGTCACTATTCGCGGCATCTCTAGTGAACAGTACCACATTACTCTTTAACTTTCAAAAATGACGATTTAAAGGTTATATCAATATTTTGTCTAAATCTTTGTTAGTTATTGTTACAATTCGACAAAAAGAAATCACTTGGTAGCTTATATGTTTTTGATAAAATCTACCAAATTTAGGAGCATTTGTTTCATAACTTTTTCTGTTATGTCAAAAAAACAAACATGTATACCACAATACCCTAACTTCCTCTACTGTAGAACAATTTTTTTCTTAGAATATGACAAAGTATATATCTATATATATCGTGTGTATAGCACACGAATTACCGGACACCCTGTATATAAAGAATAATTTCGTTCCTTACTGCTACCTTTGTAAATAAATTTTTATAGTACTATCATGAAGAGGAACGCGTCTAAACAAACCAAGCGGCACAATAATTACTAAACTGTGACTAGCAGAGGTGCCTATGGAAGAGTTTTAACAGATAGACATTTAATACATAACAGCAATTGGAATGCCGTATATAAAATAGGAGAACAAAGCAACATACTATGTACATTGGAGTAGGATGTAGGTGTGTGTGGGGATTTGGTAGTTGTTATTTTCTGTAGGCAAATATTTTCAAGGCGAGGTTTCAATACTTTTTTTTGGCTGTTACGTATTTTTTGGGGATAGAAGAAAATTATTTCTGTGCCTGAGTTCTATCTTGTTCAAAAGAGCATTTTTGGCGAAATTTAGTTAGAAATGCGGTTTTCATAAATCAAACATGCTCTTTCGAATGACGTACTCCATTTCTTTCTATCTCTTTTAGTTTTTAAGTTGTGAAGAACTATTATGTTCAATAAACCACTTTATTAAACATTTGAGTTCGACTACCTCGGCCGATTTTCTTCAAACTTGGTAGATATGGGTTTTAATTTTTTCCCCCGGATGTTTTTTTCTTTGGAATTTTTTTCGAAATTTTATAAATATTTTTTTTTCTCAAAAACTGTCCCACAGATTTAAAAAAAAAAAAAAAAAATTCATTTACTTACGGCTAGGTAATGGTTGAAAAAAATTTTACAAAAAATTGTTATTTTTGGTACCCCCCTTGGGACCATTTTTTTTGTCTTTGATTTTCTCAAAAACGGTACGACGGATTTTGATAATTTTTTTTGCTAAAGGTCCCTAATAGTTTGAATATTATTGTGTATTCAAATTTTCAAAAAATATTTTTTTGGATTTTTAAAAAAAATTTCAAATTTTTTTTTTGAAAACTCAATATTTTGAAAACTCCATGCTCGATCTTTTTTTTTTCAAACTTGATTAATAAAAGTTTTTTAATATAATTTACAATGTATAAGAACAAAAAATTTATTTTACCTAAAACCCGAAAACCCTTTTTTAACATTTGTATGGAGGGTACAGTTATTTTTAGGCAAAATACATTTTTTTCTAACATCTTGTAATTTATATTAAGAAACTTTTATTTATGAAGTTTTAAAAAAAATCGAGCATGGGGTTTTCGAATCATTGAGTTTTCAAAACAAAATTTTTCAATTTTTTTAAAAATCAAAAAAAATTTTGAAAATTTCAATACACAATAATATAGTAGATTTGGGATTTTGATTTTTTGTATAATTGAAGTAGGTTAAAACAGAGATATTTAAAATGAATTGCATTTCAGTATTTTGCTGATGGTGCGAAGTAGGAAGGAGATTTTAATTTTTACTTCAATTGAAGTAAAGTGGTACCACTGGTGGAAATACATACAAATTTAACAAAATTGTCAATAATGTCTTGCCTTTTTGGTAACGGTTTTTTAACTGAAATTGAGTATACATATGCGCTTGTTTGTTTCTTATGGGTATAAGGCGGGGATATGAGTGGGATGACAGATTTAGCTTTAGAAGTTTTTTATTATTCAGCTTCAGTGTCATTGAAAATTTCGATTCGATTTGGTGCTTTTTAAAATTCAGTGATTTCTTGTTGCGAAAATAAATTATTGGATATCAGTGAAGTATTTCAACAATTAAAACAGCAAGGAATTTTTTTATGTGATAAGTGGTTTTTTTCAATATATTTAAAAAAATAAAATTGCCAGGAAGTTTTAGATTTTATGAATGCAGGTTTTTCAATATTTAAAATATTTACATAAATTGCCGTAAAGTTTTTCATTTTTTAAGGTATTTTTTTTAAATATTAATTAACAAATTAAAATTGCCAGAAAGTGTAGTTTTTTCATTTGGCAAGTGTAGTTTTTTCAATATTTAAAAAAATTGAATTGCAAGGAACTTTTCCATTTCATGTGTAGTTTTTTCAATATTAATTAAAAAATTAAAATTGCCAAAAAGTGTAGTTTTTTATTTGGCAAGTGTAGTTTTTTCAATATTAATTAAAAAATTAAAATTGCCAGAAAGTGTAGTTTTTTCATTTGGCAAGTGTAGTTTTTTTCAATATTTAAAAAAATTGAATTGCAAGGAACTTCATGTGTAGTTTTTTCAATATTAATTAAAAATTAAAATTGCCAGAAAGTGTAGTTTTTTCATTGAAGTGTAGTTTTTTTCAATATTAAAAAAAAATTGAATTGCAAGGAACTTTTCCATTTCATGTGTAGTGTTTACAATATTAATTAAAAAATTAAAATTGCCAGAAATTGTAGTTTTTTCATTTGGCAATTCCAGTTTTTTCAATAATTTTGATTTAATAGTGTAGTTTTTCCAGGTATTTCCAAAGTCTTAACTTTAGTAAGTTTTATTTAATACTATTTCTCGTTTTTTATATTATATTGTAGTATATAAATTATATAATGTCTGTCTCCGCCTACGCAAACTGCGGTGAGCAGCAAAAGTTGTACGCTTATATTTCGTTCTTTTTGATACCAAATGACCATAGAAGGGCAGTTTGGTTAAAGCATGCGAATATTTCACACACCAAGAATTTACCGAAACAATCCAAGATGTGTGAAAAGCATTTCCATGCTAAAGACGTTATTGTCAGATCGACAATGAAATGTCTTTCCAAGTACGCGTTGCCCATTACTTCTGAATCTGTGTGTAATTGCACAGAGTTTGCTATCGATTCATCATGCAGTCGTTTAATGGAAGCATTTAGGACTAGGAAGCAGCCAACCTCCACAGTTGTCTCTGCAGACCAGGTTTCGGATTCCGCACTTCCACCCCCACCACTACCTGTCCCTTGCAGCCCAGCTTTATGTCTGATAAATATGGCTGCAAGCTCTTCAAAAACCTACATACAAGATTTTTCTCTTCCAGACGTGCCTTCTTCTTCGCACATTTCTCCTTCCCAATTCCCTTCTTCAGGTCATACCTCTTATAAAATGGAGCGTAGAATAAAACGCGAAAGCTTTATTCCGCGCTATATTTTTGATACCCCTAAAAAACATAGGCGCGACCCAGAATATAGGTTAAAGGAAAATGTCGACACCCACATGGAAGGATTCGCAGAAGAGCTGCGGACATTCATCTTTAGTCAACTGTTCCAAAAGCCGAACACACCCTGGGGACCTAAAGAAAGAGACTTATCTTTAAAATTTTTCTTTAAGTCCCCAGCATTTTATAATTTTATGCTAAACGCCGGCTTCAAACTGCCACCAGTTAGCACTATCTACCGGTGGCACTCGGAAATCCGACTACCAACGGGACTCAGTGAGAGGATACAGGATTTGCTGAGGGACAAAGCCAAGTAAATGACAGCGATGGATAAAAAATGCGTGCTAATCTTCGATGAGATGTGCATCAAAAAAGAACTGGAGTACAACATAAAGGACGATATGATATACGGATACACGGATTTTGGTGAATTCGGGAGGGAGAGAACTATAGCCTCTAAGGTAATGGTATTTACACTTAAAGGCTTGAACAAGAACTGGAAACAATCCATTGCCTACTACATTGGATCACCAGATTTCGTAATTTTATCCCAGATGCTAGTCACTCTTATTACTGGAGTAATAAGATGTGGAATGAATATTGTTGCACTAAGCTGCGACCAAAGCAGCAGCAATGTGTCCGCATATGATAAACTTAAACCCGCAAAATTACTGGAGAGCGAACCATATGTGGAACTGGAAAGTCATAGAATTTTCTTACTCTATGACTACCCACATATGTTTAAGAGCGTGAGAAATATTTTGCTCAAGCATCTAATTTCTTTTGAGAATGATGTCTAGACTGGCGGATAATGGAAAGGATATTTGAACAGTATTCAAAAGGGATATTCCAGACGATGTTCAAGTTAACTGCGGCCCATATCCGACCAGCACCATTTTAAAAACTATCGATGAAGCTAGCCACGCAGGTTTTCAGCCTCAATGTATACTCTGGAATTATGTATGCATTGAGTGTTGGATTCTTTAAGTCCGATGAAGATAAGAAAGTTGCTGAGTCGACAGCTAGGTTCATAAAGAGAATGAATGACCTATTCGATACCCTTAATACAGGCCAACTACACTCTAGGAACCTAAATAAGCAGCTACTATCGGATTCCACTGACACTCTTGATGTCTTGAGAAGTGCAAGGAACTGAATTTCAACGTGGAAATCCAGCAGCACTATGACAATCCCGCCATGCTTTAAAGGATTAAAGCAAACTCTTCTCGGGATCGAGCAGATGTGGGAACTCAACAAGAGTGATGAACAGACGTACTTTCTGCTTGCACATCTAAATACAGATGTTGTCGAAAACTTGTTTTCAATGGTACGCTCAAACAGAGGATCTTATGAACGGAACCCATCGACATGGAGATTCATAAGAAATTTCAAACAAATAATTTTCCAGCATTTAACAGCAGCAGAACATTCAGGATATGAAGATGCTGGAGCAGTACCATTGCTGCATGGAGCGGAGTATGAAGCCGAAACTGAAAACGATACAACAAATAATGACTTCCTATTCGAAGAAAGAATAGAGAACAATTTATTTGATTGTTTTACAGTTGAAAACTTGGAGGGCGATGGTGTCAGCGTGGATTCGGTAGTAGAGGGTAATATGGATGCTTGATTGAAGCTACAGAAAGCAGCTGCAGCATATTAGTCAGGGTTCGCCGCAGTTAAACTGAAAAAGAAGTTGCACTGTGAAACATGCTCGCAGTTCATGATCGACGAGGTCAACAAAGTTAGGGAACAGACTTTGTTGATAGAACTGAGAGCTTACGATACAAAGACAACAACTTCAGAGTTTGGTAAACTGACAGTTCCTTAGATCCGTTTTGAAGAAACTGTCAGTATTTTTCAAAAAATGTTTTTGAGACATTTTTCGAAAAAACAAACTATTGAAAGGATTGCCGAAAGATGGACAAATGAAATTTTACGAGAAAAGGAAAGGATACCAATACCAGCTTGCTCAACGGAACACCAGGAAAAGATCGTCAAGTTTCTGCTGATCGGACTGATCATACTGCAATTGAGGAAAACCAACAAGAAGATGAGGGAAAAGCCAACCGGAAAATTCCTTTAGATTAAGAATTAAATGATGTTTATATTTATTTGTATTTATTTTAATATATTAATATTTTACATTTGTTTTTAATTTATTTGCTTTATTTATTAAATGTGAAATAAATCTAGTCATTTATTAAGTATAAAGTAGTAATGTAACGAGGAATAGGCCTACTGGGGAAACCTAAAAAAAAACGCATCTTGTTTTCTACCTCAATTGGTGATGTGGAAAAGAATTCATACTAAAACAAATGTATAATACATATAAAAATAAAAAAACAATCTTTGAATAGTTCTTAAATATGTATAAAGGTGTACATCATTTCTTGAAATTTATGAATATTTACGTAAAAATTATTTTTGAAAAAATATCAAGTAACTAACGAAAAAAAAAATATTTTCACGCGTATACAAATTTTCCTTTTTCCAAAAAATGTTTATACTTTTTTGAAAACTTTAATATTATCAAAAGTCTTATACATATATTTATATTTTTTTTTTAATTTTTGGAAAAAAAGTCATTCTTTTTGGAAAATTCGATATCTCAAAAACCGGCTTAAAGCTAGCGCACGATTTGAGGAGATTTTACTTAAAAACAATATTTTTTTGTTCCACGCTTAAAATACGTTTTAAGCGTTTTTCGTTTCATACGTGGATTGAAAGGTGGCACTCCCTAGATCACGATTATGTAATTTTTAATTCTGTAGGATGAATAGTTTGGCCAGAAATCACGTTTGAAAATGTCAACTTTGAGGGGTCTACGAGGCTCCGTTTAGCCGCAAATTGCGTTTAAGGATAAAAATTCGTTTTTCGATACCATTTTTTCAAATTTTGACATTTGACAATTTTCTCATTATCGAAATAGGGATTTTTTATTGAGATACTTCCAATAAGTTTAAAAAACATTGCATCTCAAAGCTTTGAAAAAATTTTTTTTTTAATTTTTGGAAAAAAAATTGTTTTTTTTTCTTGGAAAATTCGATATCTCAAAAACGACATGATATTTTATTTCGAAACTTAATTTCATTCGTACAATAATAAAAACTTAAGGTTGGCGTGCCAAATTTGTTTTAATTTTATTTTCACTTACAAAATTATGTAATTGCAAGTTTTGCATGTGGAAAAAATTTAACTCGAGATTTTGATCAAATTTGACTTTACGATGATAGAGAACACGAAAAAATATTTTTTTATCTAAAAAAATTGTTTTTGAAAAATCAATGTCTTGAAAAAGTTTGAGCGATTAATTTTTGAAAATATTTCCTAGAATCTTTATTTTTAAATACTTAAAATTAATATCCCAATTTCTTTTCTAGAACAATTTTAAGGAAATTTCTTATACATATTCAAAATTAATTTAATAATAAAAGGTTTTTTAAACTTTGTTTGCATAAATTCTTACTTTTTATATTTATATTAACAAAATAAAAAAAAAACAAAATTTTTATTTTAATGAATTAATAACTTCCAAATTTGATAAAAATTCGTAGACAAACATTAAAAGAAATGTTTGTTTGTTCAAAATTCGCAGGGCAAATATCTTATATTTTTACAAAATATATGGATAAAAACTATTTTTTGTAAAAAAAAGTTTAATTTTATTTTAAAAATTTTTCATGTGGGGTGCATCAATAATTTCTTAAAATTGACACCAAATTCCTTTTTTTTTAATTTTTCAAAAATTGCTTATAAGCAATATGTAAATGCATACAAAATATTTTTTCCAAAAAAGGTATCTGATTTTTTTTAAATATTATGTCAATAATAATTTTATTCTATTTTTTTAATTAATTTAAGTTTTCTGAAATTATTTTTTTCTCGAAAAACTTGTTTGATTTTTTTTTTAAATAGCTTTATGTGAATATTTATAAATTTCTGAAATTGTTTATTTATACACATAAAAAGTATTAAAAATTTTCTATATTTTTTGCAAACAAAGTTTATATGAATAAATTTTAAAAACTGGTCTATACCTACATACATATATCAATTTTTTTTATATTTAAATATATATAAATGGCGGAGCAAAATCGCATCGTCACCTCCAAGTGGTGCCCGCTGGATAACCGTAAGGTGAACTAACGACGAGCGTTGGATCTATTGAATCCAAGAGCTGAGACACCTGAGCTACCTTCTCAGGAATTAGGAGCAAAAGATAAGATAATCGCTCTGAAGAACCAGCTCTCCACGAAACCTAAATAGAAGAGGTAACTGAGCTATTTATGGACAAAACAAAAGTTACAATAATAATTTAAAAAAATATGGCAATGAGTAAAACAAACAGATATAGTACCCCAGGTGGTAATCCAGATAAACTGGTAAATCCACTCTCTTCGGAGATCGGTCGGTCCTACGGATTCTGGGGAGGACCAATTATTGCTTTTAGGAAATAGACGGAGTTCAAAAACACTAAGAACTCCACCAAAAATATTTCCAAGGGTTACTCCATCGAAAACCCCAACGCAAAAATCAAATGACATAGAAGTCATTAACGAAAAAGGAACCAAAACCTATGAAAAGATCGAAATAAAAGATCAGCAGTGTTCCACAAAAAACAACGAGATCCACCAAGTTGAATCCGAAAATTATTTCGATAAATGGCAAATAGAAATTTTAGCCAGAAAACAACTTGAAATCCTTGTTGAAAGTCTTCAGTAACAAGTAAAGAGACTCGAAGAAAAAGTCAGCTTGCTCGACAAAAAGTCCGTGAAAGACAACATAACAAGTCAAAAGTCACCAGTAGTGAAAAGCCCACAAAAAACTGCTAATGAGTTTCATACTGATGAGGAAGAGCTCCTCCTTGAAACTGAAGGAAACCGAAATAAACGTAAGTCCAAGAAACGAAAAGCAGAGGGTAGCCCAGAGGCTGTTCAAAAATGTCAGCAAACAGGTTCAAAATCAGTAACTGCTACAATAATGAGAACATCGAATAAAGAAATAGGAGATTTACACCAAAATAAGTCTCACGTTAAAGGTACCAGGCAAACTGCACCACCTCCAATTATGATCTCCGGATTGGCAATGTTTGGCGAGCTAAAGAGCATAGTAGAAAAATGCACGAATAAGGCATGTAAATATACATCATACAATAAAGACAATTGGAAAGTCATTGTTGAAGACGCCGATGCGTATAGATCTGTCACTGAAGAATTGAACAAAAAGAAAATTCAGTGGCACTCGTACGAAAATAAAGCTACAAGATCGATAAAAGTAGTAGCACGAGGCCTTCACCCTTCATGTGTTGCCAAAGAAATTGTCGAAGACCTTATACAAAAAGGCTTTCAAGCTCTCGATGCCAATAATCTTATTAAAAATGAGATAGTCAAAGACTCCACTGGGGTATCAACGACGAAAAAGAGATCTCTACCTTTATTTATGCTCACGTTTGAAAATAAAGAAAGTCTCGATAAGATTTACAGTATTAAATCAATCATGGGCATAGTTGTCAAAATTGAACCACTGCGAAAGTCGAAAACTGTTCCACAATGTAAGCGCTGTCAAGCCTTTGGACATACACAAAAATACTGCAATCGCGAGTTTGCTTGTGTTAAATGCGAAGGCAGGCATGCAACTAAAAACTGTCCCATGGGCAGTGAACAGAAAGCGAAATGTGTTAACTGTCAAGGCAATCATCCTGCGAGTTACAGAGGATGTCCAGTAGCAAAAAAGTTCCAAGACACAAAAAGAAAAAACAAAACTGGGAACAAGCTTAGAAACTCAACCAACACAAAACCAGTAGTTGAAAGCAAAAAAGTAACGGTCGATAACATTACTAAAAATCAACCGGCAAAAGCAATTGCACTAAGCAAAAGTGATGAAAATAAATCCTATTCCCAGATTGTAAAAAATGTGCGGAAGAATGAGGAAACTTCTATAAAAGAAATGCTGCAACTCATCCTGAAAAGGATTGACCAACAAGATTTAAACATAAAACAGCTAAGCGAAGAAGTCGCTCTTAAAAAACAATGATGGACAGAACACTTAAAATCGCAACATGGAATGCAAACGGTCTTTTACAGCATGTATCAGAACTAAACATCTTTTTAGACATAGAGCATATAGACATTTGTTTGGTGTCCGAAACCCACCTCGCTATTGAACAAAGTCTTGATAACAAATTACCAAACTATACATGTTATCACGCTCCGCACCCAGCTGACAAAGCTAGGGGAGGATCGGCAATACTTATAAAAAAGTGCTTAACACACTATGAAGAATCAAAGTTTACTAATGAAAACATGCAAGTAACAACAATTAGTATTGGTATAAAAAAGAAAGAATTTAAAATAGCAGCTATATACTGCCCTCCTAGGCGCTCTCCAACTGAAGAAGACTATGCAGAACTCCTACATTTGTTAGGACATAACTTCCTTGTTGGTGGCGACTTCAATGCTAAACACACCCAATGGGGATCTAGGCTCATAACAACAAAAGGTAAACGGCTATACCAAGCAGGCCGAAAATACAACTGTGAATTTTATTCTTCTGGTTCGCCAACATATTGGCCATCTGATACTAACAAAATACCAGACCTTATAGACCTTTTCGTAGTTAAAGGTATTAAACGAAATCATATAAGTGTCGAAGATAATTACGATTTATCGTCAGATCATACTCCAGTAATTTTATCACTGAGCGAAGCAGAAATAATAGAAAAAAGTAATCATAAGCTCGTGAATAACAGAACAAACTGGAACGAATTCAGAGATAAACTTGAAAGTTTTATAAACCTAAGATCCCCTATGCAAACAATTGAACAAATTGATCATGAAGTAGAACAATTTATTGCTGATGTGCAGCAGGCTGCAGAAGAAAGTACTCCAACTATTTCGAACGCGAGAGAAAAAGGTATAAAATATCCTATCGAAATAAAGGAGTTGATATTGGAAAAACGAAGAGCTAGAAGAAAATGGCAAACCACGAGATTCCCAGATGATAAGGTAGTTTTTAACCGTTTTAACAACGAATTAAAAAAAAGAATCTGTGAGTTTAAAAATGAGTCACTAAGTAGATTCCTGAAAAGTCTGACGACGGATGCTTCTACTGAATACTCCTTATGGAAAGCAGCTAAGCGCCTAAAAAGACCTCAGACACAAAACCCGCCAATAAAATCTCAAGATGGTAAATGGATCGGAGACCCGAAACAAAAGGCTGATCTCTTCGCTGAACATCTCGCGAATGTTTTCAAGCCATTCCCAGCAAACACAGCTACAGATCCCTTACAGTTTGTTGACAGAAACGACGAATGTGAAATACCTTCTGTCACGCTCAAAGAAGTAAGAAGCATGTGTCAACATAAGTTGTCTAACAAAAAATCACCAGGGTACGATCTTATAACTGCTCAGGTTTTGAAAGAAATGCCTCTAATAGCCTTCAAGAAACTCCAATTTATAATAAACGCATGCCTTAAACTAAGATATGTGCCACATCATTGGAAAATTGCAGAAGTCATTGTTATACCTAAACAAGGTAAGCCACCAACAGAAGTAACATCTTACAGACCAATATCGCTTATACCAATCATGGCAAAATTTTTTGAAAAACTGCTACTGAAAAGGCTTAGCAAAATAATTGAAGAAAGAAGACTAATTCCAAGCCATCAATTTGGATTTAGAAATAAACATTCCACGATAGACCAAGTGCATCGAATTACGGATGTTGTGGAAAAGGCACTTGAAGAAAAACAAGTATGCTCTGCTTTATTCTTAGATGTTGCTCAAGCTTTTGACAAGGTTTGGCACTTGGGACTTGAGTACAAACTGCATAGGGACCTTCCCAGGCAGTACTACGAAGTACTGAAATCCTACATTACGAACCGACTCTTTAGAGTACGGTTCGATCAAAATTACTCGGAACTTAAGAAAATTGAAGCCGGTGTACCACAAGGAAGTGTCCTAGGACCAATCCTGTATCTGTTATATACAAGGGATATTCCAGTGGACAACAACGCTATCATGGCGACCTTTGCTGATGATACTGCAATATTGGTGCCAGATAAATCCGTTACGAAGGCTACACAAAAATTGCAAAATGCAGTCGATAAAGTTAGTGATTGGACGCAGAAATGGCGTATCAAATTAAACGAAACAAAATCGACGCATATAAACTTTACAAACAAAAACATAAACAATGTTCCAATATTTATAAACAGTACAGAAGTACCTTACTCCAATACCGCCAAATACCTTGGAATGAATTTGGATGCAAAGCTTAAATGAAAAGAGCACATCAAAGAGAAAAGAGAAGAACTAAACTTAAAGTACAGAAAAATGTACTGGTTACTAGGAAAGAACTCTGACCTATCTATCCAGAACAAACTAATGTTATATAAGCAAGTATTGAAACCCGTTTGGACATATGGCATCCAACTATGGGGCTGTACAAAGAAAACAAATGCTGAACCCATCCAAAAATTCCAAAGCAAGGTCCTTCGTGGAATAATAAATGCCCCTTGGTATATAAGAAATAGCGATCTACATCGTGACCTTCAAATTGAAATGGTTACAGAAGTGGTTAAGAAACACGCTGTATCACACAATCAGCGACTGCAAAGTCACACTAACTCTGAAATGGAGACCGTATTAAATGTACGAGACAATGTTCGGAGATTAAGAAGAACCAAGCCTCATGAGCTGATGGTCTAAAAGTTATGGGAAAGTGTTATTACATTAAACTTCCCCCAATGCGATTTAAAAATTAAGAAATAAAAATCATTTGTCGATCTTTCATAGATTGGTCCTGATTCACCGGTGGTTTTAGTGCGGTAAGAGTACCACACTACTCGGTACCGATTCTTACCGAGTGTCTTTTGAAGATTTCCATCGGATAAAAAAAAAAAAAAAAAAAAAAAAAAAAAAATTATATAAATACCTATCAACGCATAACAATAATTTTTCGTTCTTGTACCTAATCAAAATTATTATTTTAATTTCATACAATTTTCTATGGGTATGTACCTACATACTATGCAAAAGCTATTTTCTTTAATAAAAATATAGGTACGTACCTTTAAGATTTTCATAAAGAAATAGTTTTCCAACTGTGTATCAGTGGCGTGGCGTCCATATAACCCGATTCCTATCGGGTTACCATTTAAATTTTCTGCTAAACAACAATGTTTACTAAATAACAAACGACCTTGCTGCACAAAAATATTTACTATATAACGACCAACATAAAACCCACTTTATATACTAAATACGTATCTATTCATTAACCTCCACAAACTGCACACTCCACCAACTCAATTGAACTTTACTTTCATTTTTCAATCAAATACACACCACACCAGCACTACACACGTTATTAGGCGTTTTTCTTTTTTAGTTCAGTATAGAGCTCCGAACAGAGTCCGAGCATGTCGAGCATGTTCCGAACATCCTCTGAACCAAGCGTGCTCTGAGCGCTCTGAGTATTTTTTGAAATACACCTGAACACTTAGCTGTCGCCATTTTTTTTTACATTTCCATCTGTCAAATGCCTGTGTTAAGCATTGTACTCTGTCTGCTCAGTTATTTTATTCTGAGCTTATAGAGCGCACTCTGAACACGCTCAGAACATGCTCAGAACGAAAAAAGAAACACATTTACGAAGCTCTGAACGCTCTGAACTAAAAAAGAAACACAATTTATTTTTTGACAACTCAGGCTCTGTTCTGAACTAAAAAAGAAAAACGCCTATTATCATGAGTAATTTCTTCCACCATCTCTTCTCACCACAAGCGAAAGCAACCCGAAATATCTCGGGTTATAAGATCTCTCGCTGGATAGAACAATGTTAGTTTTCTTTCTCTGTTTTACTTCTGGATTTTTTGAGTTTGGGTCGACTCTGTCTAACGCCCGCTGTCTTATGTAAAGAAATAACACGCTTTTCTTCTACTTATTTGGTGAATTTTGTGTTGTGACTTTGTGAGGTGAGTATACCCAATTCCAAAACCAAGTCACTTGGTCAATGGTGGGTTGCGCAGAGGGAGCAAAAAATGGTGCCTAAGAAATTTAACTAGTGATGAACTGAAGGAGAAGGTTATTTGTATTTTTTAAATTTTGTTTTATAAGTACTCTTGTCTGCTTATGCAAGAAATAGCTCGCTTTTCAACGACTTATTTGCTGAATTGTGTGAGTTTTTTCTACCGCTGCACTTTTTTGGATTAATTCATACATATTTAATGAATTCTCAGTGAGAAGACTGAGAAGACAGGCTTTCAGATTTAGCACTTATTTCCATAGTAAAGCGGCTTCTTTTAAAAATAGGGAATATACCTGACCTCTATGAAAGAGTTTTAGCAGATTTTATAAAAAAAGATCGTAGAATAACTTTAGAATATACGAGTATGTTATTGTTAATAAGAGAAGCTTTTTTAGTAACACTTTTCATAATCTCTTATTTTTTTTAATAACATACATTATTATATTTATTGTAGCCAAAAATATTATATTTCTTATACTTAAACCTATATTGCACAATTTACAGAGATTGGTAACATACATAAATCATCTATTTGTAAACTTTTGTACATAACTATTTATTTTTAATTGATATTTTTTATATCATGATATTGAATTACTTGAAAATTTTAATTGATTTATTTGCTTATTTATTCTTAAATATACTTTTGTTTTGAAGTTCCTTATTTTTTATTTTTTTCATAACATTACCTTAAATTTTCCTTAATGTACTGCATTTGCATTTGCCAGAAACGGTTTCTTTCGAAGCCACTTTTATTATGCTTTAAGATTATTTATAATTTATAAATTCATGATTTGAAGTATACAAAATTGGCATGAATTGCTTCGCTTGTTTGTTTTGGAAATCGGAACTGCAATACATTTTTTAATTTGGGATACATATCGATATTAGAATTAATTATCGTTTGCAGGTTATTAGTCTAAGCTTCGACTAACCATTTGAAATTATTCACGCCACGCCACTGCTGTGTATGTACATATCTATATTAATTACAAAAAAAAATACAATTGCCACTATCTAACTACCCACTGCATATAATTATTATAAAATTATTATTATAAAATTATTTTGGTTACCATAACGAAATAAAGCCAATTTGAAATTATTTAGTTTTCAAAAACGAAATAAAACCATTTGAGTTTATTAACTTCAAATTCCTCTAGATCTTATTAGAAAGTCGATAAAATGGCAACCTCGGTAATTAATCGTATCAGAATTTAAACAAACCAGATTGTATGAGTAACTAGCCGACCCGTACTCGCGTTGCTTCGCAAATCGTAACTACGAATATTTTCTTAATATTAATATTAGCATATTAAAACATTTCTCAATGGGACTGAGCATATTTGCTACAATAATATTAATTTTAGTTTATATGTATAACATACCGTATCGAATTAGATTCTCTTTCACACTTGAAAAAAAAGAGCTTGTTCATGTTTGTGCATATTATAAATATAACAATATAGAAAATAATAAAAATTATTTCAAATAAACGGGTTGACTACTTTCTGAAATCATTCAACCCAAACTTTAAAATGGTTTCGCTTTTATAGAATAGTTCATGTGCACGGCACTGTAGTCAATTGAATGTCCATTTTTGTCACCCAAAATGCTATTGAGTGTATTCAAGTAACTTAAAAAATAAAATGCACGACTGGATCGCACAAACTTGCTCTTATGTAAAAGTACTTTGGAATTTAAAATACATTTTATAAATATATAACATAGATTTAATGAGATAAAAATGTTCAAATGTATGGAATTGCCGTCTGATTAATCTTTTTAATATTTAAGTAATTTTTCATATGACAAATTTCCTTAAAATTTTTCTGGAACAAAATTTGGGATGCCAAATTTTAAGTATTAGGTAGTATAAATTTTAGAAATAGTTTTTTTTTCCGAATATTTTTATATACAATATTATTTTAAACTTAAGGGGGCTCCTGCTGAAAATTTTTGGTTAAAATCGTTAGAGCTGTTGATGAGAAAGTCAAAAAATCAAAAAACCGTTCTATGACAGATACCGTTATTAACATTTTGCCCAAAATTTTTGTTGACCAAAATATAATCCATGTCCAATGTCCATGATATCACACCTAATTTTTTTTTATCAAAATTGTTAGAACCGTTTCGAGATAATTAAGATTATGCATTACGGGTGTATGGGGGGTACCGTTAGTTTTGAAGCTAAAACAAATTTCAAGTTCTCCTCTAGGGAATCACTGAAGTCCCTTAACTACCGAGATTGAAGAACATATGTCTAGTGGGTAAGGCTGTAGAGAGAGGTACAGACATACAGACGCACTGATAAATGTTTTTTGTGTACTAAATCGTCCTTAAAATTTGTATAAACAAAAATGATATGCAAGTTATTAGTATTCAATAAAATACATTTTATAACGTAATTTAAAAATTTATTCGTGTATTCGTTTTCTAGATATTGAATTTTCAAAAAAAAATTATATTAGTTTTATAAAAATCAAAAAACTATTTTTTCGAAAAAAATTTTAGATTATCTTTTTTCGAGTGTACAGAAGCTCACGCATAAAAACCTTGGTTAAAATCGTTAGAGCTGTTGATGAGAAATTCGTAAATCAAAAAAAACCGTTCTATGACAGGTACCGTTAATAACATTTCCCCCAAACATTTTTTTACCAAAATGTAGTCCGTGTCCATAACATCACACCTATTTTTTTTTATCAAAATCGTTAGAGCCATTTTCGACATAAGTAAGATTATGCATTACGGGTGTATGGGATGGTACTGTTAGTTTTAGAGCTAAAAAAAAAAATTTCAATTTCTCCTCTAGGGAATCACCGAAGACCCTTAAGTACCGAGTTTAAAGAAAATAGCTCCAGTGGCTTAGGCTCTAGATCGAGGTACAGACATACAGACATACGGACATACAGGCATATAGACAAACAGATGGAATCGTCGCACCCACTTTATTCGTCTTCGCTATCATCGTAATGTCAACTTTGATCAAAATCTCGAGTTCGATTTTTTTTCCAAATGCAGAACTTGCTTTATAGTTAGTACCTATTACCTACTTATATCGCAAGTAAAAAGAGCCCACCCCCACATTGCTCAGCGATGTGACGATAGAATTAGAGAAACAAAAAAAATGTGTGTGTGTGTCGATTAATTAGATAAACTATACAATACAGAAAAATTGAATATATGTACATAGGTACAGGTAGGTCTAGGTAGGTAAGAGAAAAAACGTAACTATTGAATGGAACAGATATTAAGAGAGTGAGAGAGTGTATGGGAGCGGGAAGAAAAGAAAATTAAAATTGTTGGAATGATAATGAAATGAAACAAAGCAGCGACCTCACGATTGTGATGAAATCTAATTCCTGGATAAAATAAATTCAAAAAGTTTATAATTTTATAATTTGTTTTTATTTATTTCTCAGGTTGTATGTTTAACTAAGAAGTGATTTTGGGCTTAAAATTTGCGCAACAATATTGACTTTATGAAGCAATGCTAATCTTTGTTGATTATTGTGTAGGTTTTAAGATATGAGTGGTTGTATAAGTCAACTAATGAGAAAAAATGGACAAAAAATGTAAAATCAATAATATTTAAGTTTGACAAATTATTAATGAAAAAACATTATAGCCATAAACACTCTTATAACAATATAGAAAATAATAAAATTTATTTCAAATAAATCGGTTGACTACTTTCTGAGATCGTGCGTATCAAGGTTTAAAATGGTTTCGCTTTTATATAATAGTATAGATAAAACAAAATTCACAAAAACTCTCAATACTTTTTGCTTGTATTCCTCTCGCGCCTTCCATATAAATCTTTATATACCTACCTACAATTTAGCAATTAAGGGTAGGTGTCCATTGAAAAAATAGGTTAGACTTTTGCGCTAAGCTGTATAACTTTCACAATTTTACGAATATTTCAATGAAGTAAACGGTCATCGATTAGAAAAAAATAATAATCAAAATACTTTTGTAGTTTTGAAAAAAATATAAAAAAATTGTGTGCCTTAAAACTGCCACACAAGTGGAAAAATCATACATTTTAGTAAGGTCCTTATTCAAATGATAGGGAAATTCCGAAAATATTACTTTTTTATTTTTTTTATATTTTTTTTTATAGAAACAACATATTCCCAAATCATGTATCGGTCTTCTTTTTTTATTCTGTTTTATAATTTATTAAAAAAAACATATACAAAACTATGAAAACGGAAGAAATTTGCATAGTGGTATGAATGCTCTACTGGATAAAACTTCATAAGTATAAAAGATAACGAAGTAAAATTCACTCTTATACAAAGCCAATAAGTATGTGCAATTACGTTAGTTATTTTTACAGTAACTTTTTACTAACAAAAGTCAAAAAATATACATTTTTTTACAAATATTTTGTTCTCTACCCTGGGCAATTGAGAGTTATATTTTTTAATTTTTTGAAATAATTTTTTAATCAGAGATTTATATTCTCTGAACAGCGTATCGGTCTTAAAAATTTAAATAAACTCATCTAAAGTTCATAAAAATGCAATTCAATATGACAATATTTGTAATGCGTTTGCAAGAAAAGTATTGACAATACAGTTCTCATATATTTTTTTTATTTTTGTTTGATATTTTATTTACTAAATTCAAAAATACAAAATACTTTTTTCACTCAATATTTATTTAATTTTATTTTTATAAAAGAGGTCTATTTTGCATTTTTTAACAAAAAGTTCCTTTGCACACGCACACAAGTAAGTTTTCAGTTCACAAGAATGCCACTGCAATATCAGCGCTTTGAAAGAGAAAGTTTCGTATTCTCTTTGCAAAAGAATTTTGTCCGCCCATCCGCTCTCTTGATTCTTTTTTTATATCTGGGCTCATTTAGTTTTTTATTCTTGTTTATGACTTGCCATCTTGCATCTCGTATTACAAGAACAGAAAAAATAAAAAAAAACGTGTGAGACTGAGAAATGATTGTTTTTAGTAGGTATAGCTTGAACCAATTCAGTTGGCCAACGGTCGGTTGCGCAGAGAGAGGATTTAAGAGAACAAAAATGGTGCGCAAGATATTTAATGAGTAGAGATTTTTCCTTAAATCTTACAGTGCCTAACTCAACTTTGCTTTGACAAATAGTTAAGGGATTATTGTTTATTTCTATGTTTTATGATTTGTGGCTAAGCAACAGAAAGGTTCCTGGGGCGTTATGTTTATATTTATTTTATGGTGTTAGTGTTCATTTGATATATGTATTTACTATTTTTTGACCTGTGGGGATTTGGGAATAATTGTATATTAGTGTTAATTAGTTAGATTAGTGTTTACGAGTTTGAATAATTTTTACCTAGGAGTTTTTAAGAATTTATTTTACCTTAAAATAATTATTATAAATTTGCACTTCAGAAATAAATATAAAACATAATAATAAAATAACAATCATATAAATAACAATAATATAATTTAAATAATAAATGTTCATTTAGATATAATTAGTTTTAAGAACTAATGTCGCTTTCATAGTCGGTTTGAAGAATCGTCACCTGGATTATTTATAACTGAATCCGAAATTGTGTCCCACGTCAGGTCGTGAGAAAAGTATTCGTCCTCAGTTCTTATGGCTTTGTCGCACACTTTTCGCCAGTCTTCAGCCGTTATTTTTGAAAATTCTTCCTCTGCTAATTTTTGAACATCCAATAAATTGAATGTTGTGTTTCGTGAACCTACTCTTGCCTTGACAGTTGCCCAAATATATACAGTTCAAGTTTCAACATCTGTATAGTATGCGGAATATTGTTTTCGGTTAGCCATTGTATCATCTCGGATTTCTTGCTAGCAGAAGTAATTTGTTTTTCTTCTAATTTATTGTGGTACGAGGTGTTGTCCATTACAATAACTGAAGGTTCCTCCAAGTTATTCAAAACTTGTTCTTGGATCCATTTGCAGAAATTTTTGAAGTTCATGTCGTCGTGATAGTCTCCCGTTTTCGTTCCAAATTTGAATAAAAGTAAGGAGTTTTTCACGAAACCTTTTTCACCACCTGCATGCGCCATTATCAGCCTCTTTTCCTTTGAAATTGCTATTGTCATCAGTCCAAGCCCGTGGCCTTGTATGTGAGCTATGAATATAGCTTTCATCCAAATAAATGATATCAAATCCTTTTGTTCTGTATTCCCGGATTTTTCTCAGATACTTCACTCGCATGAGTTTAATATAATTTCTTTCACAGAGAAGTTTCCGGTTGTTTTGAGTTTTTTGTAGCTAAATCCGTTTCTTCTTTTTTTTTTATAATTCACTCGCGCTCAAGGGTATGTTACGAGACCCTTATAATGTCTTAAACACAGCACGGGCGAGGGAGAAATTAGCAGGGGAGAGAAAGGAGGTGTCGATGAACATTGGTTTTGAATGTTTTCAAATTGAAATGGCAAGGGGAAACTGTGCCGGGTAAGTTATTCCATAATCGTGTTGTGCGACTAAAAAACGAATCTCTATATTTGACAGTACGACGTAATACTTAAGTTAAACTCCAGATCTTCCTGAACTCGTTGTCTCAACATTTTTAAGGATATCATCATTTTTTCCTCCTGGTGGAAGTTGTGCATTATACGCCGAATAGCAACGATGTCACATTCGTCTAGTCCAGTTTTCCACTTCGTATGCTGCACTTTTTTATTTAGTGACTGCACAACTCCTGTCTCTTCGTATTCCTTAATTTTCCTTCTGATTGAACGTTCAGAAATTCCAGTAGTTTTCACTGTTTGCGTTGTTGCGTAACTCACAGGATTTTCAAGAAACGAATTCTTTGCTTCTTTCAGTTTGTCATTATATATCTTAACAACTATCATATGCGCCTGGCTTCCAATAGGTTTTCCTTTTCTAAATGGATCCATTAAAATTTCTTTTAAATGTATTTCAATATATTATTCTTGGTTGTTTTTTTTAAACTGAATTGCAAAGCAAAGCAAATATCATTTAAATACCTTAATTCCCTCTGATGCAAAAATTCATTCTTAAAAACTCGTAGTTAAAAATTGTTCAAACTTGTAAACACTAATCTAACTAATAAACACTAATCTACAATTAATCCCAACCCCACAGGTCAAAAAAAAAATATATCAAATATACACTAACGCCAAAAAATAAATATAAACACAACGCCCCCGGAACCTTTCTGTTACTAAGCCACAAATCATAAAACATAGAAATAAACAATAATCCCTAAACTTTTTGTCATTAATCCTATGTTGCAGCTTGCAGGTAGTTTTTCTTGTCTAACCCAATTGCATTTTGCAATAGACTTATTTTTTTATTATAGGTGCACTGAAATTTGTCCCAGTAATAAAAACAAAAATTATTAATTTTATTTTTTCGAAGTAAAGTTTACACCTAAAAATCTTTTCCTTTTATCTCACCAGAGATGAAATAGTTTTTTAGACATCAAGCTATGAAAGAAAAGTAAACCATGATCATATCTTATTCAAAGAAAGTCCATCACTGGAAATTCATTTCTATTTTACTGTGAGCGAAGCTATAAACAAAACTCACCCTCCTAAGTGTTTCAGTCTTTCAGTATGATCGCAGCAGCGTCATTGACAACAACGCCGGCATGTACATCTTTTTTTTCTTTTTTTCAGTTATTTTTCTGTCTCTTTAAGAATTAAAGAGTAGAGCAAAGAAATTTAAAGAGACCTGCGCAGTAGAATTGCCAACTGAATTGGTTCAAGCTAGCTTTGTAGATTAGTGTTAATTGGTTAAATTAGTGTTTACGAGTTTGAATAATTTTTACCTACGAGTTCTTAAGAATTAATTTTACCTTAAAATAATTATTATAAATTTGTACTTCAGAAATAAATATAAAACATAATAATAAAATAAAAACAATATAAATAAGAATAATATAATTTAAATAATAAATGTTAATTAACATATACTTAGTTTTAAGAACTAATGTGGCTTTCATAGTCGGTTGAAGAATCGTCACCTGGATTAATTATAATTGAATCCGAAATTGTGTCCTACGTCAGGTAGTGAGAAAAGTATTCGTCCTCAGTTCTTATGGCTTTTTCACACACTTTTCGCCAGTCTTCAGCCGTTATTTTTGAAAATTCTTCCTCTGCTAATTTTTGAACATCCAATAAATTGAATGTTGTGTTTCGTGAACCTACTCTTGCCTTGACAGTTGCCCAAATATTTTCAATGGGATTGAGATCTGGATGACAGGGTGGTAAACGTAGAACCTCATGTCCCATGCCGTGAATGATATCGTCAATCTTATGCTTTGGGTTGTGTGTAGCTCGGTGTCGTTTTATTACCTCATACAGTTCAAGTTTCAACATCTGTATAGTATGCGGATTATTGTTTTCGGTTAGCCATTGTATCATCTCGGATATCTAGCTAGCAGAAGTAATTTGTTTTTCTTCAAATTTATTGTGGTACGAGTTAGTTACGTCCGAGACGTCACCAAAACCGTTACCCCGAAAACCTCCCACATTCCCCTTGCCTAACGGCACATTATTTTTATAATAACGGACGTCATTCAAACCGTTACCCCAAACACCTCCCATATTCCCCTTTTTGCCTAACGGCACATAATTAGTACAAAACAGTTTCCCACACAATTATGCATATATAGCACATTCCAATCCTAATCGGATGCATACCCATTTCATTTCACAAATTAACAGAAAGTGATATTCATATTTCACAACCAAAATGAAATACGAATATTTTGTAAACAATTTACTTTTTGCTAACGCAATACATTTTATGAAGTTCAACTGAAGCATAATGCAATATTAAAAAGATTTTTCAAGAGAGTCTTAACACAACAATCTAGTAAGAAGGTGCAGCCTCGCTTTGGACAGCGGCCTTCTCTCTAGAATATAAAATACATTAAACAATTGTTAATTTCAAAAAGTATGTAATAATAAATATATAAAATACATTAAATAATTGTTAATTTCAAAAAGTATGTAAATAATAAACAAATTTGTAAAAAGTAAAGAAAAATGAAATAGTTAATAAATAATAAAGAAAAAAATAAAGTGAAAAAAAAAAGAAAACGTTTAAGTTTTTTTTTATAATAAAGCTCGGAGACTCAAACGTAATTAGTTCTTGGATCCATTTGCAGAAATTTTCGAAGTTCATGTCGTCCTAATAGTCTCCCGTTTTCTTTCCAGGTTTGATTAAAAGTAAGGAGTTTTTCACGAAAACTTTTTCACCACCTGCATGCGCCATTATCAGCCTGTTTCCCTTTGAAATTGGCGTCTTCAACCGACTGCTACTATCAGCAGTCCAAGCCCGTGGCCTTGTATGTGATCTATGAATATAGCTTTCGTCCAAATAAATGATATCATATCCTTTTGTTCTGTATTCCCGGATTTTTCTCAGATATACTTCACTCGCATGAATTTAATATAATTTTTTTCACAGAGAAGTTTCCGGTTGTTTTGAGTTTTTTTGTAGCTAAATCCGTTTCTTCTTAGAATCCTGTGGGGAGAGGTAATACTTAAGTTAAACTCCAGATCTTCCTGTACTCGTTGTCTCAACATTTTTAAGGATATCATCATTTTTTATCCTGGTGGAAGTTGTGCATTATACGCCGAATAGCTGCGATTTCAAATTCGTCTAGTCCAGTTTTCCACTTCGTATGCTGCACATTTTTATTTGGTGACTGCAGAACTCCTGTCTCGTCGTATTCCTTAATAATCGTTCTGATTGAACGTTCAGAAATTCCAGTAGTTTCCACTGTTTGCGTTGTTGCGTAACTCACAGGATTTTCAAGAAACGAATTCTTTGCTTCTTCCAGTTTGTCATTATATATCTTAACAACTATCTTACGCGCCTGGCTTCCAATAGGTTTTCTTTTTCTAAATGGATCCATTAAAATTTCTTGTAAATGTATTTAGATGTATAAGGCGCCAGTTATAGCTTTCATTGAAAACCATCATTGAAAATTTTGTTTTCACTTTTTGGGATGGTTAAACTATGAATATTGAGAATATTTGGTATACAATTGAAGCTAATCACTTATATATTTTACTTTTGCAAATAAAAATAAACAAATATGTTAAATATTTCTCACAAAACTAATTTAAATTTTTCAATGATGAAAATCGTTTTCAATGAACAGCTGATTTTCATTCCAACAAAGTGGAACACAATCGTTTCAATGATTTGTGTTCGATTCTCTTTCTATTCTCATGTGTTAGTTTTTTTTTCAATGATCAACTCTAACCTCAAAAAATTATTCAGGTTGTCTTTGTAATTTATAGTGATGGGCAGGATACGAATTTAAAACTTTTTGTACTCATTTTTCGAAATGATGTGGTATTTTGTCTCACCTTAAATGTCCCATAGGACATAACTATTTTAATGGGCATTTTCAACAAAAAATTCAATTTTTCAATGACGTCTCTGCAATTCTAATGATAATGATACGTACATACATTATGTAGGTATACAAAAACATATTTTTTATTCTCTTTTCATATTCTTCTTCTCAGGCGAGATGCCAGACACGACAAACGAGAGGCGACTGAAATTTGAAAACCGCCCATTACGAAATAGACAAACACTAGCACAAAAGACACTTAGGCTAGGCGCGCACTTTCAACTTTTAGTTGCACAACTTTTTGGTTTCTTATAGAAAACAGACGAACTATTTAGTTGAATGTCCGCGCAGGTGCATATAATTATATGTTACACAAAATAGCGAATTCATTTTAGGCAATCGCTTTGTTTGTACACAAACTTTTAGTTGCTCGAACCAAGCAGTTGCGAAACTAAAAATTGAATGTGCGCGCCTAGCCTTACACACTATTGGTATCCATGCAATGGAAAACGATTTTACCTCATATGTTTCTGGGAATACCATGGATATACTCTACTTATATCTTTATATGATATGTATTTTAATATATTTTCTTTTATGATAAAAGTCACAGAAGTTTGTCTTTTATTCTTTTATGATTTTTAACAGATTTCATAACAGATTTTGGCATGCTGAATACCAAAAATGCTATTCGTAAAAGATTTTTTCTATTTTCGAACGTTTGACATTTCATAAAAGTTTTCTTAGCAGATTTTATAACAGATTTTAGCATGCCGAATACCAAAATTATAATTCATAAAAGATTTGTTGACAGCTTAAACTTTTGTATTGAAATTCATAACAGAATAACTGAATAGAAGATCTCTCCGAATAGGCCTAAATGATTGCAGTTAGCAAAAAAAAAAAACCTTTAAACAATAACATAACATGCGACATTTTGTATTGCCTCATGAATGAGGTACCCATCACTAGTAATTTAGCAAGCATCAAAGCGACAGATATTTTCAATGACAGATCTTTTCAATGACAGCGAAATTATTGATTGCTATAACCGACTTGTCAAAAAATATTCCACCGTTTCACTGATTTGTGTTTCAATGATGGTTTTCAATGATAGCTATAACTGGCGCCTAACTCTTGGTTGTTTTTTTAAACTGAATTGCAAACCAAAGCAAATATCATTTAAATACGTTAATTCCCTCTGATGCAAAAATTCATTCTTAAAAACTCGTAGGTAAAAATTGTTCAAATTCGTAAATACTAATCTAACTAATTAACACTAATTTACAATTAATCCCAACCCAACAGGTCAAAAAAAAATATATCAAATATACACTAACGCCATAAAATAAATATAAACACAACGCCCCCGGAACCTTTCTGTTACTAAGCCACAAATCATAAAACATAGAAATAAACAATAATCCCTAAACTTTTTGTCATTAATCCTATGTCGCAGCTCGCAGGTAGTATTTTTTTGTCTAACTCAATTGCATTTTGCAATAGACTTATTTTTTTTATTATAGGTGCACTGAAATTTGTCCCAATAATAAAAACAAAAATTATTAATTTTATTTTTTCGAAGTAAAGTTTACACCTAAAAATCTTTTCTTTTTATCTCACCAGAGATGAAATAGTATTTTAGACATCAAGCTATGAAAGAAAAAGAAACCATGGTCATATCTTATTCAAAGAAAGTCCATCGCTGGAAATTCATTTCTATTTACTGTGAGCCAAGCTATAAACAAAACTCACCCTCCTAAGTGCTTTGATTCAGTATGATCGTGATCGCAGCAGTGTCATTGACAACAACGTCAGCATGTACATCTTTTTTTTCTGTCTCTTTAGGAATTAAAGAGTAGAGCAGAGAAATTTAAAGAGACCTGCGCAGTAGAATGGCCAACTGAATTGGCTCAAGCTCAGTGTTGGGACTTCGCAGAAGTTGTCAAAAAAGTGGTAGAAATTAAAAGCCATTTTTATATACATATATTTTGATCATTGAATAGAATTGCAGCTAAAATGTTGTGAACAGTTGTTGTTTCCAATTTATTTCTCTTTTCATTTTTATTATTTTTCAAACATGAAAATTCACGTTCCGCAGCAGCACTGCTGTGCGGTAAGCAACAAAGCTCCAACATATATGAAGAAATGTTCTTAAACAATATCTTGTCCATACCATCAGTTTTAAAAATTTGGAGTAAGTGATTTTCTCCTATTAGTTTTCTCCACTCATTAATAATCCATTCTAAGTTCGTTATGTTTGGTTAAAAATGTCTCGTAAGACCTAAAACTACTTTTAATTTATCGTTTGAAAAGTTAAGTCTTTCTCCAATTTGAAAACATTACTTGACATAATAGCTGCACATCACTTTTCTTAATTCCATTAGTTTTTGTTAATAGATGTCACTTTCTAATGAGTACCTTTCAAAGTGAAGGCCAAAATACATTTGAGAATATGGTAAATAGTTTTCAGTGCTTCTTACATTTGTGTTTATAATAATATTTTCTGACTTTACAAAATTGTTCATTATATTTAGTTTTAACGTATTCATACTTTCGATCAAACAGTGTATTTTTGTGTTCTCAGATTGAAATATTGTGTTTAACTCATTTATAATTTTTAGATTTATTGACAAAAAAATTAAAAAAAAAAAACTAAACTGTCTTTATTTTTTAAAAAATCAAAAATTTGTGAAGCTCAAATTAGTACAGTATAGAAAAATGCAGAACTTGCCCTATAGTACCTATAAGTAAAAATCAAACAAGGGATTCCATTGCTCTATGATTTTATTTAAGACCATTTCCAGCCAACGGGTTTGGCAAAATTTTAAAATTTAATGGTCATTAACCCCAAGTGCGTTTTGGAAAGTAATGAAATCTTTTTGTTTTTTTTTCGAGCTATGGCAAAAATACAAATATATGTATATCCCTTAATGATTTTTCAATTTGCCCAGGTAGATATTTAGCAGCATAAGCGGATACAAAACTTAAATTATGACATGTATCTCCAATCGTTAAAATATTAGGATTAATATTTTTCAAACGTGAGGCACCACTTAAAGAACCCATCATAACAGCAGCATTGTTTAAAGCAAATCCAATCATGTTTTGAATTGGAATATTCAAAAGATTCAAAGTTTCTACAATTTTATTGTAGATTGATTCAGCTGTTGAGCCCTCTAGCTCAAATAACCAAAAAAACTTATCTCCTTCAACTGAATCAAAATACCTCACAAGGACAACAAAACAAATTTTTGATGAAATATTAGTGCTTTCATCAATTAGTATACTATATTTTTTTGATTCTTAAAACTTTTTCAATGTCTTCCAAGGTATATTGTCCTAATAAAATTTTAGGTGTGGTTCTGGTCATATGGTATATGGTAAAGTTAAAAGTGCAAAAAGTGGTAGAATTAGATTTTTAGGTGGTAGGTTTTCATAAACAGTAAAAAGTGGTAGAAATACCACTTAAGTGGTAGAACTCCCAACACTGCGTCAAGCTATACCCAAGTCGACACAACACAAAAATGCTGTGCAAAAAATACTCATAATGCAACACGCACGGCTAGGCATTCCACTATTTCGCTTTATTAACTCAGGGCTGTCGTTTCATTCTTTGAGAAAGCAGTACTTCAAGAAAAAAAAAAGCATTACACAGCAGTACGGCAATTAAAATGAAACTTTTTTTTTCATAAAATACAATACAAACAAAAACAATATTATTGAATTTTGTATATGTATATGTACTCGTATATGTACATACATATATTCATATGTATATATGCTTTGAATTTATATCTTATAATTATAATGAGTTTTATATTTTTAGATACATATGTACAGTACATACGTTAGAACATTTAAATAATAAGCAAAATTATGTTTAAATTGCACATAATTTATTAGTCAGGCGATTTCAAAAATAAAGGTTAAATGTATTTAAACAAAATTATTAATGTGCATATCACCTTTCAAAAATTTAAGTCTTCTTCTATCGTTTTAATTAATTTGAAAATGGTTTCCATTCATGTGTCTGGTACCTGTCCAACAACGACTTGGCTGAAAGGATACCGCTTACAGTAGTCACATTTGAAGAATTTTTAGTTTTTGTTTTTATCAAATTTACGTTTGAAAAAACTCGCTCACAAGTAGCACTACTGTGTGGTAAAGCAAGCTAGGATCCTATGAACATTTTGTTATATTAGGGAAACGATCATCTCCCAAACCATTTCTCGCTGAAAATACATAACACCAGAATCATTCTATTTCAAGTTCTCTAGACAAATCTGTAAAGTTCAGTGGAACCCTCCACTCAAATTCCAGATTCTCAATGCTAATGTTAAGCACAAGGTTTGGAAATAAAAAGAGATGTTCTACTAAACTTTTACCTAAATTTCTTGGGCTTAGTTTTTGTATTACTATTAAGGATTTATCGTTAAAATCGAATCTTTTTTTATAGCCTGGCAAAGAGTTTTATAATAGTTTAGGCAAATCGATTTTATTTCAACAATTCGTGTAATAGACATATTAACTGCTTTAGGCCCTTCTTTAATACTTAACAGAAGATGATCGTCATTCAAATTTATGTTTAAACTCAATATTTCGTAAGCCACATACTCGATTTTTTTTGAAACTAAATGCAGAAAGAAGAATTATTTTATCTTAAGGGCCAGTTATAGCTATCATTGAAATGAATCAGTGGAATGCTGTCTTTATTTTTTTGACAAGCCGGTTATAGCAATCATTGAAAAATTGGTTTCAGTAAGGCTAGCCGTGCATTAGCAACTGTGATCGAAATCAAATAGTTTAATCACCAGTTGACAGAGTACCGCGCTATAGAAAACAGCTCAACTGTTGCGAATTAATTTTAGACAATCGTTTAGTTTGTGTCAAAACACAAACTTTTTAGTTGCTTTTTAGTTAGCAACTAAACAGTTGCGAAACTAAAAATTGAATGTGCGCGCCTGGCCTAAAGGATCATTTCATTGACTGATAAAAACCAATTCTATGCTTTTGAGGTTAGAGTTGATCATTGAAAGCAAAACTGACATTTGAGAATAGAAAGAGAATCGAACACATTCAGTGGAACGATTTTGTTCCAAGTTAAAGAAACGAAAATCAGCTGTTCATTGAAATTGATTTCTATCAGTGAAATAATAAAAGTGGATTTAAAAGAAATTTTAAATCAGAATTCTATATTTTATAGAGTAAAAAAATTCTACTAATCATTATCTCAATTTCGATACCATTGCAGTTTGTTTAATTGTCTTAAAAATCGAAATGAAAATGTTCAATTTGCATTTCAATGATAGCTATAACTGGCCCCTTAAAATAACGGCGCCGATAGAAATGTGAAAAAATGTTTTTCGAAAATCGTATTTTTTTCGAAAACAGCCCTTAGAAGGTTGATAAAAAAAATGTCTGTGCGATCTACAGTTTAAAAAAATAAAATGCATGACTGGGTCGCACGAACTTGCTCCTATGTAATAGACGAGGAATTTTAAAAACGAATGTTATTAGAGAAAACTGTTCATAAGGATAAAATTAATTTTTTAAATTATTTTAGTAGTAAGAGACAAAAACAGAATGCTATGCAAATATGAATTTATGCAAGAACAAAAATTTTAAGTCGTTTTAGTGGTTTCTTAAAAAAAAAGCTTTTATATAGATATCTACAAGAAGCAAAAAATATGTGTAAGTATGTGTGGGGTGTTTGAAGGATACCAATATAATCTTGTTGCTGTTGACACCAAAATTACAAGCTGCAAGCACAGATAATTATATATCTATAATTATCTGTGCTACAAGATTAAGATACTAAATTGTAAGCTTTCCTAAGTTCTTAAATCATGAATATCTTGGCTCCCGTTTGTCGTAATGGACTAATTTTTTTTTAATTTGAAGAAAATTAGCAGGACTATAAAACAAAAATCCAAAACTGAAAAATATTTACCGTGAAATACAGTTTTTTTCTCAATAACTATGAAAAAAAGGTATTAAAAACAAGAAAAAAACGTTGAAACCAACGGTAAAGTGATTTTTAAACAACAAAAAATTATTTTAACTTACTATAACTTTTTTTCATTTGTTTAAACAAATGTTTTTTCTTATAACATAATAGATAATGTTATTAGGAATAAATACATGTTTAATTTTTGCTTGTAGGAGATAGTGGAGACGAGATATTCGCAAATGACCAAAAAATGACACAAAACACATTTTTACCAATAACTTTGGTAAAAAAAGTTTTCATGTGGTGCAAATTTGGTTTAAAGCTTTTCTCATAAGCACCTATCGATCCATAAAAAAAATAGACCACGCCTCTGCGCGCAAGGTCAAATGACGCTTTGACTGGACTATATGTGGATAATGAGAAATTCAAAATTCGAAAAAATGGTTCTATGGTAGGTACAAGCTGTAATATCTTAATTTCAAATTTTTTTTATTAAGTTAAAGATTATACAAATTAATTTAAGGAAAAAAAATTTTATCAAAATTCTAAGCTTTCGAGAAAAATACGATTTTTGAAAACCATTTTTCTTAAATTTTTAACATTTGTATGGTGGGTACCTTTAGTTTTAGGTAAAATAAATTTCTTTTCTCACATCTTGTAGATTATATTAAGAAACTTTTATTAATCAAGTTTAAAAAAATCTAGCATAGGGTTTTCGAAATATTGAGTTTTCAAAAGTTTTTTTTAAAAACCAAAAAAAATGTTTTTGAAAATTTGAATGAACAATTCCATTTAGATTTTTGGGGAGCCTTAGCAAAAAAAAATTATCAAAATCGGATGTACCGTTTTTGAGAAAATCAAAACAAAAAAAATGCTTCCATGGGGGGTACCCTCAATAAACATTTTTCGGAAAATTTTTTGGAACCATTACCTAGCTTTAACTAAATGAAATTTTTTGTGTTTTTATTTCTTAAATCTTAATGAAGAGTTTTTGTGCCGTTAGTTTTGGTCTTAAAAAATCAAATCAAAAAACATCCGGGGGAAAAATTAAAACCCATATCTATCAAGTGTTGCTTCGCCAACTTCAAAGATCCAATAAAACACAGAATAAAATCCGCAAATACTAAATTGCTTTCAATGATATTTGATTTGATTTGATTTTATTTTCTAAAAGTAACAATATTAGCTTCATTTTTTAATTTTAAATTATTAACTTACATGGGTTTTATTTTACAAATTAAAGGCTGGGCAACTTCGTGAATACATACTTGATCCTTCTATTTTTCCAATTAAAATGTAAAAACTGCAACTTCTCAATGTGCGCCAAAATACCAAAAGGGTTAGTGAAAAATGCGCTTTTTTATGTCACAGAATATTCTCGAACTTGTTGACAGAAGTCAAATACTCACGGCGTTGCCAGCTTGAAGACCTGTTAGGTTATTTTATGAAAGGAATTTTACACATAGCGATTATGGCTCGATAACACCAAGTTTGAAAAAAATCGGCCGAGCCGTTTAGCTGCAATCGAACGGAGAGACAGACAGACAGACAGAATTGCGAGACCCACTTTTTTGGTCTTCGCTATCATCGTAATGTCAACTTTGATCAAAATCTCGAGTTCGATTTTTTTGCCGAATGCATAACTTGCCTTATAGTACCTATAAGTCGCAAGTAAAAAATTCAAATTAAATCATTACTGATAGTACCAACAGTAAAAACTTTTTTTTATTTTTTACTTTATCATTTTAATGAAATTTTTTATACAGAAGCGTTCAATAAGTTTAAGAAACATTGCTAAAAAGTATTTTACAAATTTTAACTACGTTTACATGAGTGGCACGTGGTAGATTTTTGAAATTTTATGAGTTTCATTCAAAGAGTTTATTCAAGAAATATTAAAACGTTTTATATGACGACAGAAACAGAAACAAAATCAAACGGAGGGAGAAGAGAAAAGAATAAATGGACCTGTATGTCTAATGGCTTGTCGCTTTTAATTTGATTTTTGGGTATGTTCGTAGAGAATAGTTTTTGAGTGCATTTAGATAATGCTTTGAAGATTTTGTGTGGAAAAGTTGACGAGAAAAAAAAGCAGTACTTCGGCTATGTTTGCAGTACGGCAGTACGGAGCTTCAAAAAGCAGTACAAATACTGCAATTGGAGTACTTCGATAGCCCTGATATCAACCCAAAGTGAATACAGTTTTTTAAGTTTCTTGCCTTTTGACCAACGTGTGAAGAATGAGTTGAGTGAATGCATTGCGAAAATGCCATGAAAAAAAACAGGAGATAGAAAGAAACCAAAGATGTATCTTTTGAGTTGCTTATTGTCTGAAACTGTTAATGAATTTGATTTCATGAACAAAAGGGGTAGAAAGCTTTTTTTTGACTATGTGTGTGCAAATTTAGGTGCCATTTATCACCATCAGAAAACAAAGAGTACATTCATTGGTGTTTTTAAACTATTTTCTTGGCTGTGGCCTGTGGGCTATTTATATAGATTTTAACTATTTACTACTCTTTTGTTTTCTGATTTAATATGAATACCTGTAATTGTGCCATAGAAAGTTTTTTCAAAAACCATTTTCGGCTAGGTCGTTCAAAGAAAAAAAAATTATAATAGATGTTGGGAGACCGAAACTTTCTTTAAATATAAACACCGTTACAAAGCGGTGTACTCAACATTTTTAAATACAAAAATATGAAAGTTTTCCGTGGTTAACAGGATGAATAAAAACAAATAAGTTGTATTGTTGGCTTTGCCTTTTATTTTCCAATGAAAGAAATGTTTGGAATAGTGGCGGATTCAATGACATGAACAATTTTTTAAAAGCTGCAAAGAGGCATGGAAAGGAGTGCGGTTCTCATTTAAGTGCAATGGTTTCGATAAAAATGTTTGGTTCTGATCGCATAGAAAACTTAATTGATTCACCTCGTTCACTTTCAATTCGAAAATATAATGAAGACGTTAAAAAAACAGAGACATTTTAAAAACTTTTATTGATGTGATTTGTCATCTCGCATGTTTGGAGTTACTATTCAGAGGTGATGATGAATCGCAAAATTCAATAAACAGGGGAAATTTCATTGAGACTGTTTATTTACTTGCTTCGTATAATCCGATTTAAGAAAAAACCATTTGGATAATTCAACGGTTTTTTCTGGTTTATCAAGTGATACAAAAAATGAACTTATCGCTTCGGTTGCTACGGTTGTAAAAATACGAACAGATCATAGCTGTCAGTAATGTTGCGCTTGGTTAAAAAGGATGGGGCTGTCGTTGAAAGGTTTATGTGTTTTGTTGATGTTTCGATTGGAAGAACAGCTCAGAATTTATTTGATTTTATTGTATCCTTATTGAAAAAGGAAAATGTAATACAAAAATTGGTGTGTCAAAGCTACGATGGTGCGGCTGTTATGTGGAGAAATTCCAATGGCTTGCAAGCAAAAATTTAAGAAATTATACCAGTGGCACATTACATACACTGTTTTGCACATAAGCTTAATTTAGTTTTAACCAAATCAGTGTCTGAAATAAAACCATGTGCTGGTTTCTTTAAAACCCTGCATAGTTTCGTTAGTTTTTTTCCATTCATCTAAAAGAGTTGCAACATTTAATGCAGTTGTAAAAAGAAAAATTCCTAGCTCCTTCTTGGGAATATAATGGGCGCATTGTACAAACTACCTTTGACCTGAAAAGCCACCTTTTTAACTTTTTTGAAAGCATCATAGAAAATGAGGAAGATTGGGACAATGATGCTATAGTTCTTTCGAAAGTTTTAATTTATTGTTTTACTGATAAAAAATTTATTGTTCTGCTCTATTTTCTCAACGATTTTTTCCCACAAAGTGACATTTTGTTTAAAATCCTTCAATATAAATCGAACGATGTTCAATTTTGTCTAAATAAAATAAATAGTTTCAAAAACAATATTTCTAATTTACTGAATTCTAAAAATTTCGAATCTTTTTGGAAAAATATAAATGAAAAAGAAAATGTTTCACAAATTAAAGGCAATAAACGTTCTAAAACTAACCTCTCGACAAACGAAAAGTATAAAGCACTTTAGGAATCAATTATTGAGCAACTCATCACTGAAATCAATTATCGATTTAGTTCCTTGACATGCTTTGAATTGCTAAAACTTTCAGACACATCATTATACGGAAACTTTAAAACTCATTTTCCTGATAACATGCTCAAAAGTCTACAGAGATCATACCTATGTTTTTAGCACATTTCTGCGTTATGTACAGAAGTCAGGGTTATTTTTAATGATGAAAATTTTAAGTCAAAAACGATGTTCAAGAAACATTTAAATTTTTGGTCACAATTTTTTTGGATGAAAGTTTCACCAGTAACGACCGCATCCGTAGAGAGATCATTTTCTTGTTTTAAAAATATTCATAAGAAATAAATGTGGACGAGAAAGGTTATCAAGCTTAGCACTCATCTCTATTGAATTGAAAAACGTATATTAAAAGACTTGCAAGCCACGGCCACATTTTATGATCAAGTCATAGATAATTATGCCTTAAAATAAAGAAGGAGACATTTGTTATACAAAGTTTTTTTTTTTTCAAATTAAATTTAACTTACAATAATGTTTATTTATTTATATTATTTTATATTTTATTTACTTATTATATATTTATAAGACTAAAGTGAATAAAAAATGTGATCTAAAAAAGTGTTAAATTTTTGGATTTATTTTAACTTACAAAACTGTTTATTTATTTATATTATTTTATATTTTATTTATTTATTATATATTGATAAGACTAAAGTGAATAAAAAATTGATCTAATAAAATGGTCTTAAATTTTTGGATGTATTTTGAGTGCTTCCGCTACCGAAAATGTTACGCCTCGTGCCTGAAGCCTGACCTACATATATGCACTATGATTAAAACTGTCGCATCTTTAATAATACTTTATAGCAGAGATGTGAGAGAATGCAGTCTTTTTAGTATTGCAGTTAATTGAATGGAAAGACTTTTTTTTAAGTCTTTTGATATAACCTCAGTACTGTGACTTTCAAACTAAATTCCCAGTCAATTTTGCAGTCTTTTATTTTAAAAATCATCTGAAGCAGTCAAATGAACTCAAATCAAAAGAATACATTCTTTTTGGACTGCTTGCAGTCTTTGAATTCTTTGAAAAGTCTTTTACATTCTTTGCATTCTTAAAATCTTTTCAATGCATTCAATGTATTAAAGTCTTTTTACGGCTTTGCAGTCTTTTTATTGATTGAATCCTTTTTGCTACTGAAAGCTTTTTAACTGCTTTCAAGTCGGTTAAAAGTAGCACACTTCAGCAATTATTTTAAATCTTCACTTAAAATCAAAATTTTAAGTGGAGATTTAAAATAATTGTTAAAATCTATAACTTTCAACAGTAGTCGAAAGGCTTTCATAAGCAGTGAAAAGTCTTCAATTAGTAATAAGACTTCAAAGCAATAAAAAGACTTCAATACATTGAATGCATTTAAAAGACTTTAAGACTGCAAAGAATGTGAAAGACTTTTCAAAGAATTTAAAGACTGCAAGCAGTAAAAAAAAGAATGCATTCTTTTATTTAAAGTCATTTGACTGCTTTTGATGATTGCATTATTTAAGACTTAAAAAAAAAAAAAAAAATGAGAATGGATTTCTGAAGTTAAAGAATGAGATGATAAATTCTATTGCATTCCCGAAGAAACAGTTGAATGAGTGTGACTTTTCGGAATGCAATACCATAATATTGCATTCTTTTACAACTCTGCTTTATAGTTTATTTCGGACACGCTGTCCATTAAAAGGGGCAACTTTTAGACCCCGGTTCATTTTTTTTAATACTATTTGTTTTGATCTTCTCGTCCTTCATTTATGTATTGTCTCAATACTTACCAAAGACCCAAATGCTGACATAACAGCATTTTTCTTATAAAATATTATATCAAGAGAACCCCAAACTCCCCTCCATGCTATAACGACTAGAGTTCCAACAAATATTGTTGAGAAAAACGTATCCAGACTGTATAGTCCAGGACGATGAAATTTCTGAAATGAATAAAACGAAAATTAATAAAAAAATTATAGAAATAAAATACGAAAAACATCGATCGCAAAAAAGTTAGCAAAGTCTTATACAATAAGTGTTGAGATAAAAAAGTAGTACCTACCTGTTTATGATAGCTTATTATGTAGTATAAGCATTTTAATTTGTCATAAAATAATTTTTTATTCTCGAATTTTATGTCATTCCCTTCTAATAGTTTGTTCAATAAACATTATTATTATTAGTTATACTAAGCTTCTGCTGCTGATTTTATTTCAAACCAAGGAACTTTTAACAGGTTATGCGCCCAGGAACGTTACTTCTTAATACTTCAAATTAATCATTGAAGCATACAGATAAAGCAAAAGTAAGTTTTCTTTCCAGGTCCGAGCAAAAGAGAAAAAATGGAAACCAAAATTGTACGAGTAACTGAACTAAAGGGAATCAAAAATTGGTCAGTTTGGAAATTCCAAATACGCATTACACTCCTATCGAATGGTTTATGAGATTTACATATTATGTATGTTGAACTACCAACAGGCGACGACGAAAACGAAAGATCTAAAATAGATAACAAAGGATAATATAGCGCAGCGAGTTGTAACATTAAAATTATCATTGATATAATATTTGTGTGTGCGAGTATGTGAAGGTGTCATGTCACATACGATATCTAACTAGAAGAGATATTCAAGAGAAGAAACTATGGTTTTTGTGTCTTCATCACAGTTCTGACCTCAAAACTTTTCTGTTCATAAGTACAAAAAAATATCCCCTCCTACAAGAGGAAAAAAAAGAATTTAAGAATTCTAAAGGGGTATAAAATTCCAACTACTACAAATGAGAAACAACAAAAAAATTAATCTATAATTTCTAAAAAAAATCACAGAAAAAAAAATCTTCTTTAACCTCACTCGCATTAACCCTTCCCGTCTTCATCTACCCTCAGGGCAAGTAGTTGCCGATCCACTTGTCCTTCAGACTTTCTATCGGTCTAGGTCTGCTTGTCTCCGCACTTTCTAGCTCGTCGGTGGGGTGAGTTCTTGATAACTGAAAGAGGTCCGCGCTACTTAATTTCAGACCAATAGTCAGTGGTGTTGTTTGCTAAAAACTATTGCTTTTTGGTTCTTGCAAGACCCGAATCTTTGGTTATTTAAAATGTTTCTGTAAAAAAATGGCACGTCTGTTGGATAGCTCAGGTGGACGATCTCTCTGAGTAATTTGTAATTGAGAAAACCTCTCTAAAACACTCCTTGACCACTACGACTACTCATTTCCAGTAATGGCCCCTAATTAGAAAAGGGAAGTTAAAATAAAATAAATCTTCCCAAAAATTGATTTATTAAATCATTATATCCCTCTTTTCTTCTCCTCCAGTTCACATCCCTTTATTATTTCCTAAGCATGAATCCATAACTATTCTTCTTCAAAACCGAAAGTTAAACTCTTGACACATCAGTTATTTTATTTTTCTACATATCAATACAAAACACTATCTTTTTATTTCATAAAATAAAATAAAATATTTTAAAAGCTAGAACTTACTTTAATATGCCAAAATAAAAACTATAGATCTCTACCCCTTTCATCATTTAAAATTTAATTTAATTTACGTAACTCTTCCTGAGTTTTTTGTAAATAAAACCAAATTTAGCAAAACTGTATTTATGTAGGTATATCACTTTTGATATATTAAAGAAAATTTGAAAATATATTAAAAATTAAGTATCAAAAAAGAATATTTAATGCGCACAGCTGATTTAAGCTGTAGACTTCAATGAACTTTTTATATAAAAAAAATCTTTTTCTATATCCGTCTCACTCATGTACATACATATGTATATAGTGATCTATACAAAATTTGGATATCTGAACTATGGTCAAAATTTGGTTCAATTTGATTTCAATATAATAAATATAATGGACTTACCGATTCTCCGATGTATTGTGCACAGCTCTTCGGTTCGGTGGGAATTAAAACTCCTTTAAAGCTAAAGATGATGAATAAAATTGAACACTTTGACACTGAATAATATGATTGATGACCTAGTAGATTTTGAATTATTTTTTTTTGGGTTTCCGCAGTTAATTCGATTAGCAATTATAAAAAGAATTGCTAAAAAATTATTAAAAGTAATTTCTTCTTCTTCTTCCTTTGTTCGGCGCTGTTATGATCTCGATGTCGAGGGTATCATAACTCTCCCACGTATCTGCTTCACACTAGTGATCCGCCTGTGGGGTTCGCCGGGTTGACCTCAGAAATCGGCGGCAAGCCTCCCGGTTTTGTATTGTTCCATTTCTGAGGCCAACTGAATGCTGGTGTTTTTGCATTTGTTTGTACCAGGAGTGTTTAGGCCTACCTTTCTTTTTATTCCGAATTGGAACGTTGTATTATTAAAAGTAATTTAATCACGAAAAAGAAATTTTGTAAATAAAAATTGTTAAAAAAAATATTTACACGAAAGAGACAAAAGGCTTTTAATTTTCTCAAGCTATTATTTATTTTTTTTTTTTCAAACATTAAATTTTATATTTTTTTATTTTTCAAATCATACGTTTTCTCTTTCTTTTCAAATATTATTATTTTCCCTTTCTTTTTTGAAATCTAAATTTTTTTCCTTTCTTTTCCAATATTACTATTTTTCTCCTTTTTCTATTTTGAATACTGCTTTCTGATTTTTTTTTTCTATTTTAAACCAACAATGTTCTCTGCAATTTTTTTATATTTTCCTTTGCGAAAATTACACTATTTTATGCTGTCTTTTTCTAACTTACTCACTTTTCTATTTCAATTTTTTTCTTGCGACTTATAGGTACTATAAGGCAAGTTATGCATTCGTAAAAAAAATCGAACTCGAGATTTTGATCAAAGTTGACATTACGATGATAGCGAAGACCAAAAAAGTGGGTCTCGCAATTCTGTCTGTCTGTCTGTCTGTCTGTCTGTCGGTTCGAGTACAGCCTAAACGGCTCGGCCGATTTTCTTCAAACTTGGTAGATATGGGTTTTAATTTTTTCCCCCCGGACGTTTTTTTCTGTTTTTTTTTAAGACCAAAAATAACGGTACCTGCCATACGATTTTTTTTCGAAATTTTATAAATATTTTTTTTCTCAAGAACTGTTCCACAGAATTTTTTAAAAAAAATTTCAAAAATTTCATTTGGCTAAAACTAGTTAGGTAATGGTTGAAAAAAATTTTACGAAAAATTGTTATTTTTGTTAGCCCCCCTGGGTCCATTTTTTTTGTTTTTCATTTTCTCGAAAACGGCACAGCCGATTTAAATCATTTTTTTTATGCCAAAGCTCCTCCAAAGTTTGAATATTATTAGATTACATATTCAAATTTTCAATTTTTTATTTTTTGGATTTAAAAAAAAAATTCAAAATTTTTTTTTGGAAACTCAATATTTCGAAAACCCCATGCTAGATTTTTTTCAAGCTTGACAAATAAAAGTTTCTTAACATAATCTACAAGATTTGAGAAAAAAAATATGTTTTATCTAAAACTAACGGTACCTTCCATACAAATTTTAAAAAATGGTTTTCGAAAATCGTATTTTTCTCGAAAACGGTTCCGAGAATTTTGCTAAAATTTTTTTTCTTTTGATCAATCTTTACAATCTATAATTTAATAAAAACAAATTTAAAATCTAGATATTACTGACTGTACCTACCGTAGAACGATTTTTTCGAATTTTGAATTACTCATTATCGGCATAACGGATTTTAACGAAATTTTTTATAAAGAAGCTCCTAAAAAGTTTGAAAAAACATTGCATTTAAAAACTCAAGAAAAAATATTTTTTCAATTTTTAGAAAAAAAAGTAATTTTTTTTTTGAAAAATTCGATATCTCAAGAACGGCTTAGTATTTTTTTTGGAAATTAGACTTTTATTCGTACTATAATAAAAACTTAAGGTTGGCGTACCAAAATTTTTTCTTAAAAATTATTTAAAAATTTTGTACATAAAAGCTTATTTTTTTAAGGAACCACTATAACGACTTATATTTTTTGTTCCTGCATAAATTCATATTTGCATAGCATTCTGTTTTTATCTCTTACTACGAGTACTAAAAGAATTTAAAAAATTCATTTTATTCTTATGAACAGTTTTCTTTAATAACATCCGTTTTTAAAATTCCTAGTCTATTACATAGGAGCAAGTTCGTGCGACCCAGTTGTGCATTTTATTTACCTTGTATTACTTTTTCTTTTTTTTTATAATTTTAACTTTAACTTTTAATTCACTAATCTAGTTTATTTGGTAAAATAATTTTTTTTTTAGTTATGATTTTAAGATTTTTTTTTTTGAAGGTATACCTTATACGCAATTTACACTAAAGAACATTCATATGATGACCACACGTTCCTACTACATAAACCACAACAAAACTAACTAGGACTAGTTGATGGCTTCTCCAATTATGTTATATAATATTACCGTTCACCGAAATCGCAGAGCGATAGTTGAAAAAAAAAACGGGGAAACTGTATTGTTAGCTTATAATTCGCCAATCTCTCATAAGGATCATGCAAAATTTAGGTTTGATGATGTATAACTTTGAAGGGGAAAACGTTTCTTTCCCTTTTTAACCACTTTTCATTAAGATTCACTTCCTCAGATTTTTTGTAGTTTCTGGATTTGTAGGTACTTTCGCCCTGTCTATATGATTTCCTAGACAGCTTCTTTGCCTCGCTTTTTGAGGCCCGATTTTTCCGACTCCTAGGAGGGATTAATGAGATAAATCTCAAGTTTAAGCAAACAAAAAAAAAAACAACCTCCTCGATGATTTTCTATAAATTCCTTTTAATCTTTTTTGTTTTTTGCTGGTTACGGAAAAATGAGGATTTTTTCTCGTGTGGACTCGGTGAACAGCTAAAGCAATTTAATCAATTAATTGTTGTTTTTGAGTACATGACAAAAAAACTCACCGCTTATATTTTAGTTTGTCTGCTTATTTTTTTTAACTTTCTAAAGGCGTCCGAAAGTAAAATTTAGATTTTTATGGACCCAAAAAAAATTTCTGGAATGTTACGCATACGCAACGATGCACGAAATATAAAATAAAATTATAAATTCATTATATAAATTTTTGAGGCGAATAAATCTATAAAAATCTTACCTTTCGGTGAGAGATGCTTAAATTTTTTTTCAATTCCTTTTGTGGCTTAAGACGTGAGCAAGCACAAGACTGTAAAGAAGAAGAAGAACACTGCACTGTCTGACAATTGATTCCAGAAAGGAAGTTCCATATTTGCCGATTAGCCACGAGGCTTATCGGGTAGGTATTTGAAAATATCCGCACAGTTGAGATCTTCGAAATTGAATCAGGTGGGCTAAGGAAAATCATTTTATCGATTTCTTGGTCGAATTCCAGATTAAGGGCTACAACACAATGGTTGGATATTTTTGAAGTTTATTTTTTTGGTGTTGGGAATTTTCTTATTAGTTATTTTTAACATTATTTTAGAAAAAATATAAGCATATATTGATGCATATTGAAGCAAGAATATTATTATTTTCAATGTCGAAGGTATGTGAATTTAATAGATATACTGGCTGGTAAGGTTATTTGAAAATCAGTGTATTTTGGATATCATAGACATTTTTTCCTATCCTTTTAATGTCTAAGGCTTTTTTCCATATTTAATTTTGACTTGGTGGTAGAGGCAGTGGCGTAGTATGCCATCTCGGCGCCCAGGCGGGAGACCCATTTTGCCGCCCCATTCAAAACTTTATTAAAATTAAATTTCGAGACATGATTTCACAAGCAATGAGGTATCTTTTATTGTAGGTAAAGACTGTACCTTTGTTTTACATGGATTCCTACCAATTAAAGGTTTTACCCCACGAGTGGCCTACCACCATCGGAGCCAGATTTAGTCCTAGCCATTAACCCCTCCATAGCAAGCTATTTCGGTCGCAAAGTTATGATATGTTGCAGCATATTCACATCTCTTGCTTTAGACGAGGTCTATCTGCATCTCTTGAATCCAAGAAAAGAATCTTGAAAACCATTCGCTTCCGCATTTGGAGTAAACTACGCCACCACGATCTCCCACTAGGGGGCCGACCTCAAGATAGCAGGAAAAAGAGAACTGACACACCCGAAGATGTGCATAATTGCCCTCAAAATCCCGGGCACTATCACCCGTGGTACCAGTATAAAGCTACCGGTGGAGCCTCGCAACGTCATCAAATCCCCCCTAGGCGAAAACGGAAAAGAGGACATGGCCTAATTCCTACTCAGCTTCGGGGTTAATGGATATGAATCTTTCACTTCCAGATAGGTTACTGCAAAACCCTGGGCCTAGCAACCCTAGGATACACATATAGAGAAAGTAAGTTGAGGGCGGTCAACAAACAACTCATGCGTATCCTAGTCTTTTGATCCTCTTGCGGTTCACACGGGTGACGCCCCGGTCTTTAGTTACCAGTTGGTAAGCAAGGAAAGACGCTCCTGTCTTTTGATCCCCTTGCGGTTCACACGGGTGACGCCCCGGTCTTTGTTCCGAAGAACTCTGGATGACGCTCCACTTCACGCTATTAACGTAGGACGCCAGGTACAAGTACCCGGAACCCCAAAACCGTACTGACACCTCTTTTAACCTTTTAATCCTGTTTAAACCTCAGAAGAACTCCAGCCGGGCCCAGACCAGCCGAAGAACTTCCCAACATCTGACACAACTACCAGACCCACCATCAAAAATCACTCACCACACGATCGCTTGGGAATTACGCATGGTACACACGGGAGACATGCCACCAAGCCTCATGTATATAGTGAGCAACCTTCAACAGTAGTCCAGCAATCAGACATGCCAGACCCCTCTGACACCTCTTGAACCCTTCGACAGATATGACATTACTGCCACATCTGCCACTTCTGACACCTCTAGACATCCTTAACACCCCAGACATCCTTAAACTCCTCTACAACCTTCCAGAAAAACTTTCGCTCACGCTACTAGTCTAACTGCCTAAGTGAGACCTAGAACCCCCAACTGCATGCCCAGTCAAGAATTCACAGTCCCACCCATACTAAGATCAAGATCATTCAGGTTCCCTTGGCTCAATGAACCAAAAGAACCATACCAACTAACTCGACACACACACCCTTTTTGGTAGGACTTTCAGACCACCAGCCGCCTAAGCAGCCAGAGACCCTACGGTCCCACCCTACCTTACCAACCAAGATCAATACTACGGGATGCATTAAGATTCCGGCTTAGGCATGTCACCAGAAACCTAACCATCCCATATCGTCTCAATCCTGACTGTCCCTTAACTCCCTGCTGGGTTTTCTTAGTTACCTAGTCCACCTGCTGATACTTCACAGCAGGAGGATAGGCGTAAGCCCCCCCACCATGACAAGGTGAAACCCGTCGAGGGGGTTATTGTAGGTAAAATAGGATCAGCGCTTTCACAAACGGATTCTACGGGCCTTACGAGCAGCGAAGTCAGAAATAACTTTGTCAAAATCAATATTTGCAGCCAATTCTTGTTCAATCGACAATATAGCCAAGTTTGATAGTCTAGTGGAGCTCATAGTGGATTCGAGATATTTTTTGATTAGCTTCAACTTCGAAAAAATTCTCTTACAACTAGCGACACTAATTGCCAAAGTCAAATATATACTATACGAATCAAGATGACTATTTAGAACGGAAATTCGCAGATTCAGTTTGAATGAACTGGAGGAGCTCCAGTGGTCCTTTGCCCCTTATATCTTCTTCTGATTCAGAACTGGCGACAAACTGCTGGAGACGCTTCTGCTCCCTGAAAATCGTCTTTGTCGATATCTTCTAATACATGGGAAATATCACACTCGTACTTGCTGTCCAAAAGTTTCGCTGGCGTCAAAAATCCGAACACCTTGTCATGATTTTATTTTGGCAAAGCAATATTCCAAGTCAAGATATAGAAAAGCAAGTCCCTGATCTCAGTAATATCAATATGGACACATATAGTGCCCCACTAATTGTTCTGATGTGGAATTCGAAGATATTATTTTCGAAATAAAAGAGAGAAAAAAAGGTCGATATCCGCTTTTACTCGACTATTACTACAAACTTTCTTTTCGCTACAGTCCGCTCACTAGTTAAGTTATTAGCCTTCTTGACATACTTCGAGTGAATAAATTTTATCTTAAAATGTACGGTAGTTATTTGTAAATTTTATTTTTCTTAATACCTTTATAAATAAAACGAAATAAAAAAAGAAAACTAAATAAACGAAATAAAAAAATAAAACTAAATAAAAAAAAAAATAACTCGAGGGCCAAGCATCGACACTCGGAACGAAATAATCCGAATAACCAATAAATTTGACTTTTACTCGGCCACGTGTAAGTAAATTTACATAACTAAAATTCAGTCAGAAAAAATCAAGAGTCGTCTTTCCCAAACATCACAAACATACTTGAACGGAGCATTCAATATCCCGTCTGCGTGCAAGTTCTGTTACGTGGCCTTTTTCTTGGTAATCGCGTCACTAAAACGATTCGGATAATTGACTCCCCAGAAGGAACAACTTGTGCAAGATTGGTACCTACTACCGTACTAAATTGAAGGGTTCCGAAACCAACAAAATTTTGTCTAATCAGACCAGCATCAGCACCAATCCATCTGCGTCAATCAAAAGATCACATAGATCAAAACTGTACTATACTCGATTAATCGATTTTCCTGATCAAGTAGTTTATGCACCAGGAAACTTGACCAAACCCAAAATCAAGACAACGTGCTACATAAAATTTTGGACGACGACTCTCATCATTCTTCTGACTGCTTACGTAGCAAAAGCGAGACTTGCCAGCCAATAATCGCGACAGGTGTCAAATCAAACTTGGATTTTTTTTTCTTGTTGTTTTCTTTATTCATTTTAATATTAGTCAAACATTTCAATTTGAAATTAATTATTTAGTTTACGTGTAAAAACATATTGCATGACAATCATTAAATTAAATTTCGAATTGGATGGTGATCAAACTGAGAGAAACAAAACTTTAATAAATTTAACTTTTATCAAGTCAAAGCCTATCAACGGAGGATGTGCGCACATGTTTCTAGATGCTGTGATTTGCATACTTCGTAAGTACATATATTTTTGTATTCATATTTTTGTTTTATTTTCTCTTGATCATTTACTCTATAAACTATCTGGCATTTTAATGGAATTAGAGAATGATGTTCAGATCCATTCCATATGTTATATCTTAAATCATTAACTATTGTACTAAAGATAACAACAAAAATGAGAATTAAAGAGTACAAATAATTATTTTAAAATCATATTCTTTTCAATGATGATAGCTGAGTAGATAATTAAGAGGTGAGAGAGCAAAAAAGAGGTGGAAGTGGAGTTGTAAGAGATGCACTAAGGGGGAGATAACAAGTTTTTTTCCTTGTCAGCTCAATAAGGGGCATTGCTTTAAATTCGGCGCGAGCAATGCATGGAGGTGGTTCAGGCCACTATAGGATAAGGGCCTGCTAAGTAGCTTATCAAAGAGCTACTCGTACCATCATATCATCAGATGAATTGTGCTGAATGCGGATTATTTTAGTGTTAATTATTTGTTTACTTTTAGTTTTTTTTCTTTATATTATCTGGCACGAATTTTATTTGAAAGGGCTAGGCACTGGTAGCAGCAATACCCACTCCAAACGCTTGAGCTAGCAGGAAGAAAAGTGCCAGACGCTGCTTCCCAAGGAATGTCAATATCTTATTCCACAGTTCACTATAACCTCTCGACGGAGTTCCTGATCGTGAGACAAAGCTGCATCTGCGGATTCATCGCCATGCATGCGTTTTTTCGTGGGAATTCTTCTCGTTTTGAGTTCGATTCCGAGTTTTTTACAGAGAGTCTTAGCAAAGTCGATAGCGGCTTAGATGAAAAGGTCTCTGGTCTCCACTATGGGAGCTTTTAAAGCGCAGAGTTTCTAAGCACACTTACCCACACTAAGTCCTCGTTGCTGCAGGTAATTCTGTGCGTCATCTACTTTAGCAGCTAGCAGCCCAAAACCCAAGAAAAGTGAGGAAGTTTAATGACTGCATGGCTGTCAGAAGAAGACTGGCTCCCGATCTTGTTTCGGAAGTTTTTTGATGAATTCGTCAATTCTTCCAGTACCTCAAGAACTTCCTCAAACTCAGTGCTTGAATTCGGGTGCTTGAATCCGGGCTTGAACTCCATTGTGGATCCCTGACATTGTGGCAGCGTTATCATAAGCTTGTCTCCTCAAGTTCTATATGTCCAGTCCGTCTGATGTTATCTTCGCGATTATATCGTTGCTGAGATCTTCTGCATTTTATCCTTTTGGTTCGAAGAAGTCGATGAAAGATTTTACCACGGCGACCTTTTCTCCTTCGATATGTACGTATCGCAGAACCTGGCTCATTTGGTCTTTGTGTACTGTCGAAGATTAGGCAATAATATTTAGCTTCTTGAATGATTATCTTGGATAATAATGGATCGAACTTCCCGTCCCAGTAAGTTTATCAATTCATTCTGGTTTTCTGGGGATAGATACGAAACTAGGACTTTTTCTCCCAGCTTTATCTTTGTCAGGTGTTCCATTAGGAGGTGCACTAACTCTAGAAAGTTCCCGCAATTTCCACTATCATCTCCTTGAATATCTTCTCGTGTCCTCTTAATGCCAGATTCTATTTGGCTAAGAACTGGATAATATTCAGCAACCGGTACAGTACATCTCTCCACTTCTTCTCCTCCCTTTCGAAAACTTTTGTTGTTTCTGATCGATGGTTGCTTTACTGTTCAGGCGAACTTCCAACTCTTTCCATTTCAAGAAGCTCTGCTCATGGTCCAGGCTGTTCTCATGGTCTCCAATTCTTGGATTTAGGTTCCACCATTTGTTGAATCCTTCTTCAAATGCGAAGTTCGAGCCGGAATTGCCAAACAGCTTGCAACAGAAACAATACAAGGATTGCTTCAAAGGCGAGTACACCATTCATGTTCAGAGAACCTTTTCCCCGTTAGATAATGGGTTGTAGAATCACTCTCTGGTTAGTTTTCGTTGAAGTCACTGAGCGAACAACATCGGCAAATTTGGAATCGATGTGCTGTACTGAGTTAGATCCGCGATGTACTAGAAGCGTTCTGACTTCGTCGGCCATAGTAGAAGGCCAGCAACCTACATCGTCAAGATTCACATCTTTGGCTTTGGCAGGAGCAGAAGGCTTGATTTTTATTATGTCTTCTTTGGCAACATCGAATCGACTTCGTCTTGACCCTGCTCTGTGGTGGGACCAGAACGACTTCCAACTTCGACGGAAGACACGTTTTCTTCTTCTGCCTGCAAAATAAGCTATGCATTCACATGAATATTTTCTGGAGGACAATTCTAGGCACGATTCTAGATGGAGAAATCATATACTTACATTGGAATCACTTCCGCCGCTGCTGGATGCCGCCGAAGACGTTAACGTAGCTTTCGAACCAGAACTAGAACTGAAATATTTCAGTAATGCACCTTGAGGCTTCTTCGCTTCTGCTTCTTTCTTAGCTTTTTTCTTGCGGTATTCCGCGACGCTTTCTTTGGCTCTTTTCATTTTCAAAAACTAGTTCAAAGGTTGAGTGAAGTACTAAATGTTTAGTTTTAGAAGATTTAACAGTATTTAAACGATAAAAAACACAATCGAAATGACTTTCTGTGATGCGGGAGGGAGCAAAAATATTGAGCCGGCTGAGACTAGAATAACGTTTCCGTCGAATCTTAGGGTGCAATCCGTTATTGTCGCGCAACTTGCGAAACTAAAACGGAACGTTCCGAAACTCTCGCGAAACTTAAAAGGAGCGTTCCGAAACATATGATATGCGAGACCGCTGGCGGTTACCTACTTTACCTACTGTACATACTTTACACCTATACATACGTGGTCAAAAGTCTGCCCGTTTGCAGCGCCACCGCCAGCGGTCTCACACTTATATGTTTCGGAACGCTCCCTTTCAGTTTCGCGAGAGTTTTGGAACGTTCCGTTTCAGTTTCGCGAGTCGCGCGACAATAACAGAATGCACCCTTACGGCCTTACTCACCGTTTACGAATTCACGAAAATTAGCCGAGAGCGTCAACGACGAATCATAGGCAGGGTGGCAAATTTAAAATTTACGTTATTGTTGTTTGTTGACTTGTCAAACGTTCTGTCATGAAACATGATCTCTACTCTACCCGCTTCACCGGCGATATATATAAATTGATTCCTACTACCTTAGTTACTCTCACTTTCGTGAATTGTGGACTTTGTTTGGCATTGAAATGCTTTTTTGCTTCGTTTTAAACAATATTTCTTTTGACCAGATTTTCTCCTACATTGAAAGATACATTACTACGATTGCATACTTTCTCATAATTGTCGTGAGCTCGCTCTAATGCAGTTTTCAATCTATCTCTGACTGATTAAGGCCACTGTTCATCACTCATTTTTTTTTATTATTATTTTATTGAATTACAACAATGTATTTAAGAGGCTTACCCAACTAACATTTCAGCTTCGATTCGGTCTAATTAAATATATTTTCGAAGTTCTTTGAAACATTTGTAAAGGTTGTTTAAGAACAAAAGGAGAAATATTACACAAGCTCACAAAACCTTTTATGCACTTCTATAAGTGATTTCTGAAAATCCTCTTAGAAGTACCATGCACAGATCTTTTAAAAGTGCCAGGTTCGTGTGAACTATTAGAAATTTAACAGAGTCCTATTCGAAATTGAGCTGAAGTTCAAGTTTTGACAGATGGCTTCAATAAAGCTTCGCAAAAATTACAAACGCACGGCTTTTTATGTCTATTACAAGCTTACACTCGAACTTTTACCGAGCCTGAAAAATACGAAAATAAAAGTAAATTTGTATTTATTTGAAGACGTTTTTCCGACATTTAATCAATTTTAAACCTGAAACTATGTATCACATTGGAATTGTTATTAATTAATGTATTTGAAATAATTTTAAAACATGAATGACATTATACCTTATTTGATCGAACTCGGTATTTCTTATGTAATAGTCCATTGACTGTTGATTTTTAAATGAAAGACTGCAAAATTGACTGGGACTTTAGTTTGAAAGTCACAGTAGGTACTAAGGTTAAATCCAAAGACTTAAAAAAAAGTCTTCCCATTCAATTGACTGCAATACTAAAAAGACTGCATTCTTTCACATCTCTGAGTATACATATGTATGCCTTTCTTCAATATCGTGAATTATTTTCATCTAATATTTTTATTTATTTTTTATTGTTTGCAATAAAACCATCAAACATTTTGGTCAGTTTACCCATCTATAGTTTTATGCATTTCAACTTTGAGGGATACATAGAGATATCATGCTGGATTTCCATATTGGGGCCTATCGTGAATAAAATTTCCCTGGGAATTGTTCCCATTTTTCAAAATTGTCATCTCGAATAATGTCAAAAGTTTCCCTTGGAATTAATTGATATCGGGAATTAAGTTTCCTAGTGACTTTGGCTCTCATTTAAAAAGGCCAGTCGCCAGTTTACAATGAACAGTTCAGAAGTATTGTCGTTTCGAATTTTTGAAGATGGGGAGAATTCCGAGGGAAATTTTGTTCACGATAGCCCCCATTATGTTTCTTCCAAAGAAATTCACATTTATATCTAATATATGGGCACAAAAAGAGCCGAATGGTTGATCTGAAATTCAGCTGCCCGCTTTCGAAAGTATTTTTACTTAAATTTTGGTTATTCGTCACTTCAACTTCATCTTTGCTAAACTCGCGCACATTCAATTTTTAGTTTCGTAACTGCTTGGTTCGAGCAACTAAAAAGTTTGTGTTTTGACACAAACTAAACGATTGCCTGAAATGAGTTCGCTATTTTGTGTAACATATCTCGACTGAAAAGGTAAAGTATCTTAAGTCAATTTTGATGATTTTTTAGGAGAGCAAAAAAACACTTCAAAGCTGTATCCCAAAAAATCTTTCAAATATAGACTTTATTCAACAAAGCACTTATATACTCGTATGTAAAATTTTATGATCTTTTTTTTGAAATTATTTTCAAAAAGATATTTTTAATATTTTGGTCGTTATGAGGAAAAATATGACTTAAGATAGTTTGGCTTTTCTATAAATTGAATTTTATATTAATTTTCAAAATCTTAAGTTGGGATAAGATATTTTGCTTTGCGTTTTCGAAGGACGTTTTCAATTCTTATGTCCATTTAAGGTGAGTTGCGTGTGCAAAAGTGGAAATAAAGAGATTTAAGATGATATTTGGTGGTTGTTATTTAAGTCGTATATGAAAAAGTCACATTTGTTCTATAGAGCTTTAATAATAAAAAAAAATAATAACTAATAAAGACTTGAATTTCTTTAAAAAACAGGCTATAAAATCACATTTGGTTCACAGAATTGAACCAGTTTAGTTTTATTCAAATAATTTATTTAAAAAATATTAAAATAAAATATAAAATAAATGTATGTATGTATTGTATCTTTTATTGTAGCACAAATTTATACATTTTTTCTTACTTAAAACTATATTGCACAATTTACAGAGATTTAGTATAACTCTACTTTACTTCTGAAAAAAATAACATTTTTATAGCAATTATCACAGTTTGATGTAATGATGTATCGAAGGAAAAGCTACAAGAAAAACCTTCTTCAAATCGTCAGAAACATGTTTCCAAGATTGGAGAGAATGGGAGGCTAGTAGGCACCGAAAAGTACTTATCTCAAATATGATTTACAAGTGATTAAAAAAATAAACAAATAATAACTTATAAGATAACAATAATGTAGACAAACGAATAAATAAATAAATAAATAAATAAATAAATAAATTAATAAATAAATAAATAAATAAATATTAACAAACTAATAACACTAACGATAATATCATTATAAATAAATATATAAATAACAGGCAACAATAAAAAAATAAATAATTTAGTAACAAAAGTAAATAATAAACAATTTATATAAAAACAAAAAAATGATAAATAAGAAATAAATAATTAAATAACAAAGAACAATAAGAAATTTGTAACAAATATATAAACTAATACAAAATAAATAAATAAACAAAATAAATAAATAATAAATAAACAAATAAATATTTATATATATAAAATAAATAAATAACAAATATAAAGCTCTAACCATTTTTTTTTTTTTAGTTTTTATGTTTAATGTTTTTTTTTGTATTTTTTTTGTTTTTTTTTTTTTGTATTTTTATTTTTTAAATAGCCAAATTTGAGATTAAGTAGTTTGCGGATAGGGTACATAATGCGTTATATCGCTCAAATAAATTTGTAATTCTAAATGAAACTTTTTCGATGTTGGCCAATACGTGAAGGTCTTCCGTTGAATAATGCCATGGTAGATTTAGCATCATTTTAAGTATTTTATTTTGGGTTCTTTGTAATCGCAGAATATGGTTGTTGGCACATTTACCCCAAACAGGTGATCCATAGAACATAATGCTTTGAAAAATAACTTTAAATATTATAAGCTTGTTTTCTGTAGTGAGCTTTGATTTTCGGTTTATAAATGGATATAGAATTTTTATAGCCAAGTTGATCTTGTTAATTGTTTCTTCTATATGAAGTCCAAAAGTAAGTGTTTTGTCTAAGTGAACTCCTAAATACTTAGCTCTAGATTTCCACTCTGTCGGTATGCCATTAATTTGAAGCATGTTATTGGGTAAGAAACAAGCTTTTCTTTTTCTTGTGAAAAAGACAGCTTGAGTTTTCCTAGCATTTATTTTAATTTTCCAATCATTAAAATACCTTTGCACAGCGTTTAGCGCAGATTGCAAATTGATTTCAATGTTAAAACCAACTGAATCTGATGAATACAAGCATGTATCATCCGCAAAAATAGCTGATTTGCAATTTGTAAATCTCGGGAAATCATATGTGTATATAATATATAAAATGGGACCAAGAACTGATCCCTGAGGTACACCAGCAGGGATTTCATAAAGATTAGAGAAGCAATTATTGACTGAAACTTTAAAAAACCTTTCAGACAAAAAAGAAGTAATGATTTTAATAATATAAAGTGGAAAATTAAGAACTAATAGTTTATGTATCAGGCCACAATGCCATACCGTATCAAATGCCTTCTCGACATCTAATAGGACCATACCAGTGCTTTTCCCTAATGCAAGATCACTTTTAATATCCTTTGTTATCCGATTAACTTGATGCACTGTACTATGACAACTTCTAAACCCAAATTGTTCAGCTGGAAGAATATCATGCGTGTTTACATGCTTGAGAATTTTATTTTTTATAAGTTTCTCAAAACATTTACTCAGAGAACTAAGTAAACTTATGGGTCTATAACTGGAAGTTGTAGAAGGATCCTTCCCAGGTTTTTGAATAGGGATTATTTTTGCTGTTTTCCATTGCTTTTGTAAAGTGTGAAGGGTGTTATGATGGCAAGATCGCCATGTAAAGATGAAGTAAAATTATTTTGATGCTTCGAGTGGTCTTGGTTATGCAAAAGAACAAATCGCTTGGCAATGAATGCCTCAGCTCAGACCTCTGGCTAATGCACTCGAGGTTTTATTCAGTTGTATTTAAAAAAAAAGTATTTTTCAAATTCTTCTTAGCTCGCAAGCTGCACAAAAGAATAATAAAAAAAACGATCTTTTTTGTTTGGTGTTCTGAGAGAGAAGACAACTTTATTGAAAAATGCTATGGCTATTTATACATAATTTTTAATGTTATCGAAATCAAATCCATACTTCGATTATTGGCCCACTTACAATCGATATCCACAAGTCAGCATAATTATAAGGCTAAGGGTAAATAACCAGCTATCTTAAGTGACATAATTCACTCGGCATAATGCTTAGTTGAAATATTATGGTGCCCAAGCCGATGACCGCTGAGCAACCCATTAATGGTTCTATGTGTATGCACTTTGTTTACTTGCGCCGTTCATGCCATCAGGGTAATATGATACTTATGGTTTTTTTTGTTATTCATTGACTACGACTACGAGTCGGATATATGTGTATCTTTTTATTACCCAGAAGTGGAAGGCAAATCAATGAATTGTATTTTGATTATTATGTAGGTATCTGGTGCTTAAGGCAATGCATATGCTGGGAAGTAAGTGTCAAGTATCGAAGTATGGTTTGATATGAAACAATTAATTAAGTGGTCGCTGGTGTGCTCCCTTCACACCACCCTTCCTGGGGAAAAAGGAGAAATCATGACAATTCTTGATTTCTTCTTTTACGTGCCACTTGTACAATAGATATTTGGAGAATTTTTTTTTTTTTTTTTTGTTTGTTTTAATTTGCTTATTGACATATTTTTGGTTTTTTTTTTTTTCACTTCTTTTTGTTTTCATTGTGATAGATCATGTACATATAAGATTGTATTATTACTTATGTTACATTTATATAATATTTGTACGAGTACCTATAAAATTTTTTTTTTTTTTTTGTTTACAATCATTCATTCATTCATACAATTTTTGAGTGACTTAGTAAATACATTTTACTTCTTCTAATTTGTTTTAGTTTCTTGTTGTTAACGTATTCTATTCTTCTAAAAATATTACTTAGTTTCTATGCCGGCTATATAAAAATTTTAAGTGATAATTTTGTATATTATTATTTACTTATTTTTAATCATTTATGTATTTAACGTCTGTGTTTCATAAGTCTTCAAATAATCTTACAATAATAACATATATATATAAAATGGTTTTAATCGGTTTTTATGTACATTAATTTTTTTATCACCATATTTTATTTCACAATTTACTCCTTTCTGGGATAATACTTCATATGGCCCTATGTATATTGGATCTAACTTCTTTCTACTTTCATTCCTAAGTAAAACTAGACTACCTTTATTGAAATCTGAAACTTTCGCCTTTACATCTGTATCGTATCTCGTTTTTCTAATAATTTTTTTTGTCTATTAGAGTATCCCTAGCGTCTTTATGAGCTATTTGTAGTTTGTTTTTTAAATCTACCACGTAGTCTTCATAGTTGTACACTGGATCTACTTTATTGGTAAGATTGGAAGGTAGATTACATTGTCTTCCAAATACTAATTCAAAAGGTGTGTACCCTGTTTCTGAATGTACTGAAGTGTTGTAGCAGAAAACATAATAGGGCAACCAGCTGCTCCAATCAGTATGTTTTTCTGATACATAACTCCGAAGATAAGCTCCTAGAACTTTATGGGAATTTTCTAGTGCTCCAATACTTTCATGATGGTAAGCGGTAGACTGTAGCTGATCTATTTTTAACAGACTACACATATCTTTAAATACTTTATTTATAAATTCAGTACCTTGATCAGATGCTATAGTTCCAGGGACTCCATATCTTAGAATAAAACATTCTACGAGTCCTTTAGCTACAGTATTAGCTTCTTTGTTTGGTAGTGGTATCGCTTCTATGAACTTTGTTAGTTCATCTTGAAGTGTAAGAATGTATTTTGATCCATTTTCTGATTCGTCCAAGGGTCCGACTAAATCTAAGAATATTTTATCAAAACCTGATTCGGCTGTTGAAGTTATGGTCATTGGTTGTTTTTTTGGTTGAATATGTTTGTTACGCTGACATAATGAGCAGTGCTTAACGTATGTCGTCACATCGTTTTGCATGCCTGTCCAAAAATATTTTTTTCGAATGTTACGTAACATGCGATTTATACCAGCATGTCCACTAGTTGGTAACATATGATAATCATTTAGTATTAGTTTTATTTTGCAAGGGTCTGTTATTCTAATTGATTCGTCTATTATGTGCACTTTTATTTTACTTTCTTTAAATATTTCTTCTATCTGCTTCTTTAATATATTCATTTTTTCTTTACGACGGCCGTCTGATAATTTTCTTAATTCGTCTTTAGTTATATAAATATTTTTAATTGATAAAGGTCCGCAAATTGTACGCACGTCCCTCAACAACATTTTGTCAAATGATGCCGATCGGTCAATAGTGCCATTCTTGGATTCCTTTTCATTATTTACTTGCGGTTCACAATTTTTCTGCACGTCCCTCAACAACATTTTGTCAAATGATGCCGATCGGGCATTAGTGCTTATCTTGGACCGATTTAAAATCAAACAATTACTTTTTTGAATATATCCTAATATTAGGCTTGGACCTACTACTCTAGAACCCTTTAATTTTGCAAAATCTTCATCCTCTTCTTTAAAACTGTTAATTATTTTTAACTTAACTACTTTCAAACCTTTTTCTGGAGGTTTTAAAAGTTCACTAATGATTTTCTCTTTTTCTAACTTTTCATTTTTGGGATTATCTTGCTTTATATCAGATTTCTTTGATTGTGCTCTTGTAGTCACACAAACGTATAGTTTTTGCAAGTCTTCTGAATTAATTTGTAATCTACTCAGAGCATCTGCAGTACAGTTATTTTTCCCTGGTGAATATTCTACATAAAAATTATATTCTTCTAATAATAGCCTAAATTTGGTTAATCGACTGGAAGGTTCTTTAAGCGAAAATAGATATACTAAAGGCCTATGATCGGTTAATATTTTAAAACGTCTTCTTTAAATAAATACAATTTAATTTAAAAAAAGAATTAAGGTAGATATATTAATAATAACTACAGTGACGTTTTTTTTTCATTATTATCTAATGAGTTTATATTACCTAGTTCTTGTTTTGTATTTTTTTTTTTTTTTTTTTTTTTTTTTTTTTTTTTTTTATTTTAATTCTTTCATACATCAATACATTTACATATAAATATGAAATTCTATTAAAACATATATATATATATATATATTTATATTAATACATGCATATTATAATTACATTTCTTATAAATTTTAATGTTCACTTGCATTTTACTTATAGAATGGCTTGAGCTTTAGTTAACGCAAACTAGATACATAATTTTACTTTTTTTTTTTTTTTGAGAAATTATAAAAGTTTAATAATTGTATTTGCTGTTATGTTTGCAGTATATTTTTTTTTCTTATTATTGTTGTTTTTGAAAACAGTTTCCTGCTGTATTTCTATTTCATTTTTATTGCAAAGTGTGGGACTTGGTATGATATATTTTATTCTATTGGTTTTTATTTTGTTTTCTTTCTTTTTTTTTTTTTCGGATGTTGTTGTGCTGCATTCTAATAGTCGGGTTAGTAAGCAAATTTGTAGTTTTAGGTCTTCCAATTATTCTGGTAACTGTTACTTTGTTCCGCTGTCTGGGTGGCATCATTTCGAGTAAACACTTACGTTGTATTGGTGCAGCACTTTGAATATCTGCTAAACTAGGTGCGTTCTTACTGGAGGAGACATTTTTCTTGTTGAAAGCACCCGCATGAGCTTGTGCAATTGCCATTTGGTAAGAATACAGCAAGGGTTTGAACTGCATCATATGCCGGGGATTCGAGCCAGCCAAAGCTCTTAATATATTCTGTTGAAATACTTGCATTGCAGCGGCTGTAGCAACAGGGGAACCGTTGCCTAAATTTCCACGGTTGTAAGTGGCAAAGTAATGTTGGTTGGTTCCAATTCAGTAATCTACTGAACTGGCAAGATCGCCATGTAAAGTGTGAAGGGTTTTATGATGGCAAGATCGCCATGTAAAGATGAAGTAAAATTATTTTGATGCTTCGAGTGGTCTTGGTTATGCAAAAGAACAAATCGCTTGGCAATGAATGCCTCAGCTCAGACCTCTGGCTAATGCACTCGAGGTTTTATTCAGTTGTATTTAAAAAAAAAGTATTTTTCAAATTCTTCTTAGCTCGCAAGCTGCACAAAAGAATAATAAAAAAAACGATCTTTTTTGTTTGGTGTTCTGAGAGAGAAGACAACTTTATTGAAAAATGCTATGGCTATTTATACATAATTTTTAATGTTATCGAAATCAAATCCATACTTCGATTATTGGCCCACTTACAATCGATATCCACAAGTCAGCATAATTATAAGGCTAAGGGTAAATAACCAGCTATCTTAAGTGACATAATTCACTCGGCATAATGCTTAGTTGAAATATTATGGTGCCCAAGCCGATGACCGCTGAGCAACCCATTAATGGTTCTATGTGTATGCACTTTGTTTACTTGCGCCGTTCATGCCATCAGGGTAATATGATACTTATGGTTTTTTTTGTTATTCATTGACTACGACTACGAGTCGGATATATGTGTATCTTTTTATTACCCAGAAGTGGAAGGCAAATCAATGAATTGTATTTTGATTATTATGTAGGTATCTGGTGCTTAAGGCAATGCATATGCTGGGAAGTAAGTGTCAAGTATCGAAGTATGGTTTGATATGAAACAATTAATTAAGTGGTCGCTGGTGTGCTCCCTTCACACTTTGGGAAATAAGCAGCTTTAAAACAAGCAGTAAAAAGAACTTGTAAAAATTTCACTCCTGCTTTGGGAAGATTTTTTAAGATTATATTCTTCATACCATCGAATCCTGGGCTCTTGGAAGTCTTTAGACTACTTAGTATATCTTTTACATCTTCCACTGTAATTATATCGTTATCAACATGAATTTGTTGAGAACCTACAAATGCTATCGATTGCTCTACAGTCGTTTCAATATGGCCACTGTTCATTATGCTGTTGCCTAATAGATGATTTTTAGAAAATTCCTGTGCTAACGCATTCGATTTTTCTATGCTTGTCAACAGTACAGAATTTCCAGCTTTTAAAGCCGGAATTTGACTGTTCCTTTTCTTTACTATTTTTACTAGGTTCCAAAATGGTTTGCTAGCTTTATCTAACGTTTGAAGCTTTGAATTCCATGATTTATTTTTGTGTTCTTGGATAAAGGCTTTAATCAAACTATTAAGAACTTTAGTTTCTGTTATATAAAATTTATCCCTGGTTCTCATCCACAAGGACCTATATCTATTCCTCTTTTTAATAAGTTGGACAATGTTGACTGGAAGTGTATTCGTGTTTTCATTAAAACGCATTTTTTTTGGAACAGATTGCGCTACGCTTTCAAATGCAACAGATGTGAATCTTTCAACGGCTTCATTTATTTGATCACTGTTAACTTCGTTAGGATCTATTATCGGTAAATTTGATAATTTATTACGCATCTTCTTTTTGAACCTATTCCACTTAGCATTTTTAAAGTCAAAAATCATGTTTTCATTTTGCCGAGGTTCATGATTAACACTACACATAACCGGAAGATGGTTAGAACTTAAATCATTTATTACTAAAGGTTGGCTAAAAAGTTCTGCCATATTTGTTAGAAATAAATCAATGGTTGAAGGATTCGTTCTACCGTTGGGTGGTATACAAGTGGGGTGAGGAGGGTACAAAATATTAAATGAGTGCCTAGTATTCAAATCATACAATATATTACCCCAAGCGTTTGCTCTTATACATCCCCAATTTCTGTGCCTACAGTTGAGATCTCCACCTATCAAAAAAGTTTCATTTGAAGATACTAGCTTACGTATGTCATTTCTTAAATCATATCTTTTCCTTACTGAGGTATTACCCCCCGGAAAGTAAACAGAAAAAATTTTAATTGAATGTCCATTGACAAATGGAATTTCAATACCAATGTTCTCTATTACCTTTGTATCAACAATCGGTAATAATCTATGCTCAATTATTCTTTTAATAACAACGGCAACACCGCCTCCCATTCTCTCTTCTCTATCTAATCTATAGCATTTATATTCTTTATTGGAAATATTTACATTTTTGTCTAACCATGTTTCGTTAACAAGACTGACGTCAATATTATGTTTGCTTAAAAAAGCAAAAAATTCTGTACATTTACTTCGAATGCCTCTAGCATTCCAACATATTATATTTAAGTTTGTGTTCAACATAATTTACCTGCATATAAATACTTAATTGCTAATTGTGCAATACAATTGAATTGATCTGCTTTGGAATTACACTGTCCCATTAGAGTGATCATCTCTGCAGTGAGAGAATTAATTTCATCCATAGAAAAGAGTACACCGGTGTTTGTGTTGGGTGTGGATGTGGGTCCCATTAACCTGGTTTTGTTGATGTTGTTTGACCAAAAATTGGAATTCGCATTACTGGTGGAGTTAGTCATTTTCGTTGCTGCTGCTGATGAGGATATGTTGCTCTTTTGAGGTTTAAGAGCGGGAAAGTCATCAGTGTTCGGTATAAATGATTGTTGTTGATGATAAATTCGCTTGGTTATCGTACCCGACTTGTTTCTTGCAGATAGTTTTTCTCTTATTTCAAAAAAACTTTTCCGACTTATACACACAGGATCGGTAGATTTATGGGTTTCCATACAATTTGCACATTTAATATTCGTTGATTTGCACTCTTTCGTGTCATGGTTCTCGGAACAATTTGCACAAATTGTCTTAATGTGACAGTGTTTTTCTCCGTGGCCATACATTTGGCAATTGTGACACTGAGTAATTTTGTTTCGTGGTCGCCGAGCAAAATCCCATCGAACTTGTGTTTTAAAAATTGAGCGGCAATTCTTTTTTAAATCATTCAATCGAATTGAACCAATATCAAGATACACTAGATAAAATACATCAATAAACTGATCATAGTTTTTCTTAATCAGTTTAATATTTTGACATTTAAGTCCAATAGAAATTAGTTCTTTTTTTAGTTCAGTAGTACTAAGTTCATGTAAACCATACAACATGACTTTGAATGACCTCTCTGATGGCAGATCATGAGTGTAAAATTGCCAGTTCTTTGTTTTTAACTCAGCACACACTTTATCATAGGTGTCAATATTTTCACAATTAAGTTTAATGCCAATAGACATTTTTTTAAGACTATAATTATCTAGTTTTAATTCAGATAATAAACCATGCACATTTTGACAAGTTTGTTGTAGAACGCATACCGAAGGGATTTTCGACTTTTTATTTGAGATTGGTTGTTGAATTATTTCATCATCACATTCAATATCTTTGCCCGTATCTGGATGAGTTTGTAGGGGTATCCAATATTCTGGATTTTTTTTGTTGGAAGACATGATGTCTTCACAACAAGGGGAGCGAGATCGTTTGCTTATTTTGATTGTTTTTACTTTTCTATACCGCACAGAAGGTGAAACGTCGTAGGCGTTCAACGTGCCGATCGGTACTGATAAAATAAATTATTTAAAAAAAAAAAAAAAAAAAAAAAAATCATTGATAATTGTAAAAAATGTTACATGAAAACATATTTTTAAAAGTCAAATTAATAATAACAAAAACCTATTGGAAAAAATTTACTTAAGGGACCCAAGGGGAGATAGGAGAAATTGAAAATTGTTTTTACCTCCGAAACTAACGGTATCTCATCCGTAGTGTAAGATCTTATTTATTTCGAAAACGGCTCTCATGATTTTTATAAAATAAAATTTTTGAATAACATGTTATTAACGGTACCTGTCATAGAACCGTTTTTTTAAAAGTAAAACTTCTTTTCCGGCGTTGGGGGTAAAAAAATATCTATGCAGCTGTCAGTGACGTGTCAAAACGACACGCTATCAGTCAAAGACAGCGACATGTAAGGAAGTTTTACTTCTACCGCGCGTACGTCAGTACACACAACCTTTTTCTTTTTATTTTCGACTTTCTCTTTAACGGTTATAATGATTTAAACCATTTTTTTTTAGCAGGAGCCCCCGACGCTTAAAATAATATTTTATATAAGAACATTTGCAAAAATATTTTTTGGATTTTTTGAAAAAAAAAAATCTAATTTTGTTTTTTGAAAAATCAATATCTTCAAAACAAGTGAAACGATTATTTTTTAAATTATTTCCTAAAAGCAATGGCACAAAATTTTAATTGAATTAGTACGACCGACGTTAAAGCTGATTTAATATGAAACTAAGTTAAATCAACGATTTAGCAAATTTTATTCGAATATAGGATCATACTACATCTATATCTACCCTTTTATTAAAGTTAAAATCATCGTAAGAATATCGTGCTTTTAGAAACGCCACAAAAGGTTTGTTTACTTAGTTTTTTGCACGAACTGTCAATGTTTTCGGTGTGTTCAGAAGCAATTTATTAAGAATTCCTTTAGTACGATACTAGTTAGAAAATGTTTTAAACTAAGAATGAGTTAGGAAACTACTTTAAAGTTAGCAAATTGTTAAGTAGTATTATACAAAGAAATTAAAAATAATGGGTTGTTTGACATTTTGCGCCAGTCTTTTTAGAACTATTCGCCAATACTACTACGTTATTACTTAAAATTGGTATCCCAAATTGTATTCTTGAAAAACTTTGAAGAAATTTTTAGCATAAAAATTCTTTTAATAATAAAACTATTTTTGAGCTTAGTATGAATAAATTCTTAGTTTTCTGGAAATCAGACGGCAATGTATTAAATTTGAAATGTATGAAATTTTAACATTTTTATCTCATTAAATCCATGTTTTATATTTATAGAATGTATTTTTATACGTATATGTTTCATTTGTAATAATTTTTCAATCGCGTATGAAACAAAACTGTCTGAAACACTAAATGAAAAAATAAGAAAAACGGTCGCACAAAAGGCAATCTAGAAACAAAATACGCTTAAAAATATCTTATGTCCTTGTTATTACGGAAATTGTTTTAGGTTTGCAAACGGTAAAATATCCTATGACTACTTAGGAAGCGAAAAATTTCAGTTTTAAATTTAAAAATTCATCTTATGTTCACATAAGATGATTTGCGTTTTCACACTTTTTTGGAATTTTTTTTAAGGATTTTATCTTATGTCGACTTAAGGATGACTTTTGTTCCTGGTTGCACGCGCGAAAATACCTTAAGTCAACTTAATATGATTTACGATTTCACAATAATAAAAAAGTCTTAAGCCAATATAATCTTAAGTCTATTTAAGGTTTTAAAATTAAGTAGAACACACAATCTTATGTGGACTTAAGATATTTTACCGCGTGTAGAGATGTGTCTTTTGAACATAAGATGAAGTTGTTTTTGTCTATAAAAAAGCACAGGAGTGAGATAGAAGGAAGCCGATAACACAGAACTGTAGCCTTTTAGAATGGCACTAAGGATCAACAAAAAAACGCTAAATATCTTAAGTCGACTTAAGATACTTTACCTTTTCAGTCGAGATAATTATATGCACCTGCGCGGACATTCAACCAAATAATAATAATAACAGAGTTTCTGGAACAATCTCAGCTTACGCCAAGGGTACCTATCTCTGCATTGCAGGAGATTAGGCTCTGATGTGTGCTTTAGATTCTCTAACCCTTAATATATAAGGTCAGACAAACCTTTACAATAAAACATCTATGTATTATTAATCACTATTTTTTATATACAAAATAAGTTTATTTTTAAAAACATTTATACTTAGCTCATTCTTCAATTCACTTGAAAGTCTATTTAAAGAATTTCTTCCTGAGTCTTGGGTGCTACTTCTGGTACACCTATTGGGCCTCAAATATTCACTGTTCCGTAAATTATAAGGTTGTAATTCTCCAACGTTGATGATATTGACTTTTAAGTATTCAGGAACGACAGGAACCATATTGTTTTTCATTTTATACAGGGTGTCCCACAGTCACCGCCCCAAATGAAAACCATGGATTCCTGAGGTCATTTTAAGTCGAAAAACTTAAGAGGTCATTTTCTCGTTTTCGTCCCGTTTTCGAGTTATAACGGTTTTTATTATTTTTCCCTTAACCGGCTTTATCTTTGCCAAACTGCGTACGATTTGTATGATTTTTTTTATAACCAATCAAGAATTTATTACAGTTTTACTTTGTCCAAAGACTTTTTTTCTGCGGACAACCGTTTCTCCGCAATTTTGCATTAAACCCAATTTTTTCGTTTTTTAAGTAGTTTTTCCACTTTGCTATCAATTTATTCAAAAAAACACGTTAATGAGTATGAATTTTTTTCACTTATTATTAAAGCTTTGTTCATTTTCTAAAATTAAATATTTTTTTTCCTTAAAAAGAATACTAAATGTAATTAACAAAAAATAAAAAACTGAGTGAATTTTAAAAAAAAATAATTTTTAAATACAAAATTAACTTTTTCTGAGCTATTGTGGTTAAGAAAAGGACAAATAGATAAACTAAATTAGTAAGACCGTTAACTAATGTAAACAACTAAAGATTTGCATTATGATTTGAAGGTTGTAAATGTCTTTCTCGCGTGAACTAGTGTCCGCGTCGTGTTCTTTCACTTGATACTCCATTTTGGATTTGTTATTTAAGTTGTAGTTTTTTTCAATTATTTGCGAACAATGGATTACACTAATCAAGAATATCTGGAAATGTTATTAATATACGCTGAAATGGGACAACTTTATCTATTTGTCCTTTTCTTAACCACAATAGCTCAGAAAAAGTTAATTTTGTATTTAAAAGTTATTTTTTTTTTAAATTCACTCAGTTTGTTTATTTGTTGTTAATTACATTTAGTATTCTTTTTAAGGAAAAAAAATATTTTTTTTTAAGATAATAAACTGGGCTTTAATAATTAACGAAAAAAATTAATACTCATTAACGTGTTTTTTTGAAAAAAATGATATCAAAGTGAAAAAAACAATTTAAAAAACGAAAAAAAATGGATTTGATGCAAAATTGCGGAGAAACGGTTGCCCGCAGAAAAAAAAGTTCTGAGACAAACTAAAACTGTAATAAATTCTTGATTGGTTGTAAAAAAAAATCTTATGAATCGAACGTAGTTTGGCAAAGATAAAGCCAGTTAAGGGAAAAGAGAGCAAAAATCATAAAAACCGTTATAACTCGAAAACGGGACGAAAACGAGAAAATTACCTCATAAGTTTTTCGACTTAAAATGACCTCAGGAATCCATGGTTTTCGGTTGGGGCGGTGACTGTGGGACACCCTGTATATTAATAACATAGCGCTATATTTAAGTCTCTGTTTAACACTCATCCAATTTAAAACTTCCAACATCACTCTTATTGGGGTGTAGTCATTCACTCTCAATATCATTCGCATTGCTTTATTTTGCAATAATTAAAGCCGATTTACTATTTCTTGTTGACAACCATACAAAACAGTTGAACAATAATTAAAATAGGGTAAGACAATAGTATTATATAGAAGCAAAGTACTTTCAAATGTTAAGTCTCTTCTAATTCTTTTTATAAAACCTACTTTTTTAGCAATTTTCCTGCACACATATCTCCCATGCTCTTTGAAATTTAACTTCGAGATATTTAAAAATATCAACACACTCAATGGTTCTTATTTTGACATTCTCTTTCGTTCGAAAGTGAGTCGAATTCGTTGAAACTTAATTTTGAGACTCGGCGATTAGAATGTTAATCGAACAAATCGAAAGTTCATCCAATCCATAGAAAGTTCATTCACTTGCGAAAGCTAGTTCAATTTTGACATTCGAAAGAATAGAATTAAATGTCATTTTTGTGTCGTTTGAATTTTTCTGTCGAGTAAGCAACAAAACATGTAAGTTTTTAATTATTTCATGGAAAATAAAATACTTTTATTAATTTTTTTGTTGTTTTATGTTTAAAGGTCGCATTCCAACTGGACAAACCGCGAACAAAAGGAAAAGTTAATGTAGTTCTTTATGGTTAAACTTTACTTTATAATGAAAAAGTGTTATTTATTTTGTTTCTTAATTCTTTATCCAACATCTATAAAATGTTTAGAAACAAAAAAAATGTAAAATGGTCATACTAATTCAAATAGAAATATAGTAAATGTCAAACAGCTGATAATGAAAATGAATCTTTTTTGAAGTTCATTTTATGCTATCTTTCGCAAATGAATGTTATTCGTTTGAATCTCAAAATTGAGAAAGTTCATTCGAAGGAATAGAATCATTCTAACGAATAGACTATTCATAAGAATGTCAAAATAAACATGATTAAAATCTTTCCAAAAAGGAGTAAGATCAGACCATAAGTCGAAATTTGTAAATTTTCAGGAGAGCCTTTTAAAGTTTTTTTCATACTGGAGAAAAAAAATTTCGTTGTTCATAAAAAACAAAACTCGAATGTTGAATACGTGAAAAAATTGCATTTTTTGTTTGTTAAGTTTTATAAAAAACGAAATATTATCTCTATTTATTTAATTTATTTAATTTATTCATATTCATTTATTTATTCTAGTCTAGTCAATATATTTGTACATAAAAAGTATTCCTCGTTTCTTACAAAAAATTATATATGCTATATAAAACCATAAAAATGTTTTAATAACAATTATTCCTTATTTATTTTATTTATTATTTTTTTTCACTCTAATAAAGGTTTTTTTTCGTATTTTCCTTTAAATAAAATTTGCAACTATAATAATTTTTCACTAAATCAAAGATAATGTCTCAGTTGTAAGAAAATAACTCTCAATGTAAAATGTGCAGTCATAGGCTTTGTATAAAAAATTATCACGAAATATATATCTATCTTTCTAAAAAAACACAAAAATTGACTTATGCCGTATTTATCTATACGTAGAAAATGACAGGGATGTTTATGAAAATTGAGAGCGGCGCTTTTTCATAACTCGGAAACTAGAAGAAGTAGGTTAATGCCGATTACACAAAAAAAATATGTTTTTTTCAGCTCAGTTCTGTGTTCTAAACTAAAAAACGACAAATTTCGACTTATGCCACTCTGCCAGAAAAGCGACGAAATGTTAAGAAAAGAGCCCAGTTCTTCTATACAAAAACCTTTGTGTAACAAGTCAGCCGTGAAAAATACTGAGATTTAAAAGTACGCCAAGTTCTTACTTCATGATGGTTTAATACCGAATATTTAAAGTAGAATAATATTGAAACACCTACAATGTAATAGAGAAATTTTATTATTTAATTATTTAAGGGTATGTATCACGATCAAAAATAGGTTAGAGTTTTGCGCTAAGCTGTATAGCTTTCACAATTTTCCGAATTTTTCAATGAAATAAACCGTTATCGATTAGAAAAATGTTAAGGAAAATACTTTTGCAATTCTGAAAAAAAGTAACAAAAATGTGTGCCCAGAAAAATCATATATTTTAGTACGGTCTTTTTGAAATGGTAGAGAAATTCCGAAAATATTACTTTTTATTTTTTTTATATTTTTTCTTATAGAAACAACATGTCCTTATATTGAGTCGCTGTGTTCTTTTTTTATTCTGTTTTCTTATTTACTCAGAAAAAAATGTACAAAACTATGAAAAACGAAGGAAATTTGGATAGTGGTATGAATGCTCTACTGGATAAAACTTCATAAGTATAAAAGATAACGAGGTCAAATTCACTCTTGTACAAGGCCAATAAGTATATGCAATTAATTTAATATTTTTTTTAATTTTTACAGTTATTTTTCACTAACAAAAAGTAAAAAAATTTACATTTTTTGCAAATATTTTGCGCCTTTCCCTGGGAAATTGAGAGTTATATTTTTAAATTTTCGGAAATATTTTTTTAATCAAAGATTTATATTCCCTGAACTGAGCAATGTTCTTAAAAATTAAATAAAACTCCTCTAAAGTGCATTAAAATGGAATTCAATATGAATATGTTTGTAATGAATATGTTTGTAATGAATATGTTTGTAATGCATCTGTAAGGGAAGTATTGGCAGTACAATTCTGACATATTTTTTTAATTTTTGTTTGATATTTTATTTACTAAAGCCAAGACTACAAAATAGTAGATGGTTCAATTTTATATCGCTCCGGCTTTTTTTTTAAGTTTTAATAAGTTAAACTCACAAATATAATTTTAAATTCATTAACTTCTGATTTGTTCAAGTATTTCTTTTAAAAGTGATAACACAAAAGGTAACCTTAGTTATATAAGCTTTTAAAACAAAACAAAAAAATCAGAGGTATCTGACTTGTCACATCTCAGTGTATAAAACAAAGGATTCAATATGAATCGAACTCCCCCAACAAAGTCTTACATACAAAATACACAACAACCTAAACGACCGCACAAAGAAGTTTTTCCAGAGTCTCCATTGAATGAAGGAGTTGCTATTAGTCAAAACACCATGGCTGTTGGATCGATGGAAGTCACAGATTTGAGGAATATGATTCAGGAAATAATATCGATGACCTTGGATATCAAATTGAAGGACATGCCTACAAGATCGGATCTAGATGTCATCAACAACGAAATTCACAATCTCCAAGAAAGCAACTTGGATTTGCAAGCTCAGGTGAAACATTTTGAAGGCCGCTGCAACGCTCTGGAGCGCCAGGTTGAATTTCTAAAGACAAGGGCAAACGATAAAAATGTAGTGGTACACATTTCGATTAATCATTATTGCCACAACAAGAGTGTTGCGCTCAAAAAACAACAACATAGCGAATGTCATCGTAAGGCTTAACCAAAGGGAGGACGTTGGACGTATCTTAAAATCAACAATTAATGTACGGAACACCGGAATCTCTATGCACAGAGATTTACCTGCATCTGTACGAGCCAGAAGGAGACTTATAATCAAGTTAAAAACAGATTTATTAGCTAAAAACAAAAATCTAACACCCCGACTCCACAGGAGATAAATTCTCTCAGGATGCTCATCATGATATGAAATCTCCAATGGAGACGCGATATTTCCTCTTATGATGGGATGTCAGCGATCTATATCAGCGGTTTTGTCTTGATATAGATGTCTGATATGAAATTTGACAGATGGTTTTTTTTCGTACTTTTGTCTCATTATTTCGTGTCTTCTCATTTGGTTGGTTCTTGTCAAGTACTCCGTCGGCAAATATTTTTTTTTTATTTTGTAAGTAAATACATTAATGTGTCATGTTATTCATTTGTTCGTGCGTTAATTTATGTTTGGTGTTATTTATTTATACTTTAGGTAGATGCGCATTCTTTTCTTTGCAAATATATATAATTTTTGTTAGTTTTACGTTTTGATAATTTCTGTTGTCCGCACAAAACACATCCCGTGCAGTAGGGATGTAAATGAAAAATCATGACATAATTTGCCCAGCGAAGCAATAAGAAAATGTAGAGATAGAGATATCAGACATTGAGTTGGAGAGACAGATATCTTGTGGAGTCGGGGTGTAAAAACACAAATCCGAGGACAAACATTGGTGGTTGAAGGCAAATTGTTTTACTTTGACAGCGAAAACAACTTGATGTATGTATGTATGTATTTTTATTGAGACTTGTTCTTTGACTTACGATATTACATGAGTTCTTAATACTATCTCTTTCTTGAGTGATACGAATTGGAGGCTGTAATGTATGGCCGTCCTATTTAATACTTATTTAGTTCAAAAGCCAACATGGCATAGTGGTTTCTTGTGTTAGAGTGGAGTAGTTCTTGCTCTCGGAACTGTGAGGGGGTTGGTTTAGACGAATGTCTTTAAATATACAATTCTTAACCTAACTTATAAATAAAAATAAATTAAAATACAACGATTACAAACGATAATGCATCTAAGCATTGTGGAGGTAGATTACCTTCATTTTGATGTTGTCTTTTCTTTTATATCTTTCTTTTTTTTTTTTTCTTTGATTTGTTTATACAATTATTATTATAGTATAAAGATATTATAACATATCGATTACAATATTAGGTCACATAGTTTTGAGAGTTGAAACTTAAAAGTTATAAAGGTTTTGAACATTAGGAGCTGCGTCCGTGTTCGGATTGCGTTAAATTGAGGGTTACATTTAATAGGTTGAGAATTAGATTATGTACATCTAATTCTCAACCTATTAATAGGTGTTTGATGATGGTGGTATTCGTTAATGTTAAGTTGTTAACATATGGTTATGGTTCTGATATATTTAGTGAATATAGATATCTTAAGACTAATACAATTAGGTTTTTTTTTTTTTTTTTTTTGTGTTATAAAGTAAAACAATTTGGAGGCAAAGTTAAGTCCAGCGATAACTTTGGGTTTAGGATGGAATTTATAGGTGGGCCTTTTAATAGGGGTTTAATTGTGGTTCATTTTGTAGTAAGTTAAATTAATATTGCCTCTTTTCGTTTCTGTGTCTTGACTAAGATTTCAGGATGATATGTTACTACCTCCAACGGGGAGGGGGAAAAAAATCGGAGCTCTGATACTACATCGGGAGCTAGTGGAGAACTAGGATTCACTGTAAGGAGGAGTTAGTCTAGGAAGCGTTCTTTTGATCAGGTCATTATCTAAAAAAAAAGTTTTTAATAGCTTGGTTGGATAAAAAGTTGTAGGTAATTATCCAAGATAACTTTATATCTGTTTGAAAGATGCGTTTCTTGAATGAACGTGATCGCTATGTTGTTAGCTAGGAGAATTTTATTGGGTTCAATTCTCCTGCTTTCTACGACTAAGGACGAAATGTTGTAGGTAGGTTAGGATATTTGGGAAAGTTTATGGTGTGTTTAGGAGAACCTCATTGAGGAGGTTGAGGTAATCTAGCCTTTTTTGTTGTAGTGAGGTATTGCTGTTTATATTTTTAAGGAAATTTTCTATTTTTAGTAGCAGATCGGAAACACCGATGCCAAAGAGGTTTCTGGAGAGGTCAAAGAATTGGCCTAGAAAATTGGGGCCGTTTGGGTGGGGAGAATCGATGGGTTCTGTTAGCTTTTGTTGAAAGCGAGTATTATTGGACGAGTGGTTTACTTGAAAAGTACCCAAGGGATCTGGTTGTGATTGATGAAAGTGGCTTGCGTAAGAAATTTGTGGTAAAGTGTAGTTAGAAATATTTTTTGCGAGTGCAGTACCGCATAATTTCTTTTGTTTGGCTTCAAAGATAATTTTCTTTTTTGATTGCAAGTAGGATTTGTATTTTGGGCACTCTTTATAATTCGCAGGATGCTCGCCGTTGCAATTAACGCAATGAGCTTTAGAATCTTGTGATTTTTTGACAGGGCATTCGCCTGGAGAGTGTTTAATATCACATTTAACACATTTGTAGTGTTTACCACAATTCTTGGCCAAGTGGCCGAAACTTTGGCATCGCCTACATTGTAGGATCCCATTGTTTCCTCTTGGTTTTTCCCAAGAAATTTTGATATTGAAGATGTAGCTTATCTTTGTGATATCGCTAGAAAGGATTCCAGGTTTGAGTCTTATTAGGAAAAGATTGGTATCAAAGCCGAGGCTCCTGGAGCGATCTGTCGAGAAGACCGATACTTTTTCTATTATTCCTGGTATTAAATTTTCTAATTCATTTTGGATTTCTGATTCACTAAATTCAGAGGTTAATCCTCTTAGAATTAAGTTTTGAGCTTTGTCTTTTTTTAAGGTGAAAGAATAGCCCTGAATCTCTTTACTTTCCCTAATTTTCTCCATAAGTTCCCGATGAATGTCTTCTCTATCAACATAGAGTTTTGAGACTCCATTTTTGATATTTTTAATATAAAATTTAAAATCTCCTGTAATCTTTTGAAGATCTTTAACTAATTCTCTAATGTTTTTGTCAAAGAGGAAAATCGCTGGACAAAACTTACCCGTGTTAATTTTAGGATGATAGTTTCTAGGGTCTCCTTGTGAGGGTTGTCCTTTGTCGAGTGGGGATCGGTTAGCTGAACTTGTTATATTAGGTGTGTTTTTTTCGCAAAGCTATCCGTAGTGAAGTAAGATTTTATACGTATTACAAATACAAAGTCTTCACTGCCGATAAAAGTAGAAGTAGAATCCAACTGCGGATAGAATGTTGACGTTTGCTCGAGTCTCGAATACAAATGTTGGTACAATTGAAAACTCTTTTGTATCTCGAAGGCATGTTCGTAGAGTACGAAAAGTAGTTTGTTGTTTAGCATTTTCCATTGAGAGTTTAAGTCTTTTTTTTACAAAACCATTTTTATAAGAAAAATCGTGTTGCTGTTGAACTCTTATAGAAAGCTGTTTAATAACTAACGCGTTTTTGTAGAAGCGAAATGTCGTGGTCAGCTGTTATACTTTAGTTAAACAGCGACATTAAAGAGTTACTAACGCGACAAAGCCTTCTTATGAAAAAAGCTGTTGAGAAATCCAAAACTAACTAAAGTCTGCGAACAGATCCCTTGACTTTTGTGGTGATAATTGTCAACAAAAAAAAAATCACAAACAAAAGTTCTGCTTTATGAAAAATGGCTGGTGAACAGAAAAAGTAAATACAAAATGATTTAAATTGAAATTCATAAATGGAAACCTCCATATATATTTTCAGAAACATGAAAATTACTTGGCAAAAAGTTATTGGTTGTTTTTTTTTCAATTAGATACATATTTGACAACTAGTCAGTGGTACCAACTTTAAAGTAGAAAAATCGCACAACTGCGGATACGTTTTTTTGGGAAATCCTACTTCACTACGGATAATTTTCCCAAAAAAACACACCTATTGTTGCTTGTGGATGGAGTGTTGATTGAAGAGATGAAATTAGTGTGCGAATTGAAGCTTGAAATTGCAGCAAGCTCGTCGGAGGCATCGGTAGGTTGTACAGGAATCTTGGTTGCGTGTTTAAACGTAGGATTTGTTCCTTTGGTGAACCGTAGATCGCTTAGGATGCAAAATTTGTTGGTGGAGGTGTTCGCTTCTGGAGCAGGTGGGTTTAGTGGTGTTACTATTCCGTTATGGACTGGAGACCACGTGTCGGGATCTTCGTCTAGTATATCCATAGATGGCAAATCTGTTATTTTTCTGGCACGTTTGCTCCTTGGGATTTGGTTTAAGTTTTGGTGTGAAGGGTCTTCTTGCTTCAGTTATATTAGGAGCTGTGCAGCTCGCACCCTGTTGGGGCTGATCATATGGTGTGGAACAGCATAGTTGAATTTACCTTTTGTAGGTATTTTTTCCTTTTTTTTGGTGGTTGTGGCACTCCCCATGGGGAGGCAGCTGTCAAGTGTAGAAATCCGGTTAGATCGTTTGTTTTAGGTGGTTTTGCGTCTAGCAGACAAAAGAGTTAAGGTGACCATGTGGTTTCGGGTGAACTTGGTTAGAGTTGATGAAAAAATTAATGGATTTTTTTATAAATTTGAGTGCGAGTGCGAACGATTGGTATTAAATGATAAATTTATAATTAAAAATTGCAAAACTTTTAATAGATGGAAAGAATTTTTGTGGATCACAAAAGATTCAGACCGAACTCTTTCAAGGCAGAACCGGAAGTCGAAAACAACTTGAAATGTGACGGCATGTGCGGAGACCAGTTGTTAGACCAGTTGGTAAATGACATTTCGGTGGGGTGCATTCCTGGTCGACGAAAAAACTTCAAAGTGAACGATTCACATGCGCCATCTCTGCTGGAGTTTGTTTGAACTGTCGAAAGGAATAGGCACATAAAAGTTAAGGTCTCGAGTTTTTTTTGATTTTAAATAGTCTTAACGAATTAAAAAAAAAAAAATTTAAAATATCTAAAGTAAAAATTAACGCACTGTTTTAAAAGATATAGTAAAAAAACACTCGATTTATGTCTGAAAAAAGAAAGAAAAGAGACGAGAAAACACTGTCACCAGAAATCACAAGACCCGCCAAAAAGAAACAAGCTTGTAGGAATATCACCATGTTCGAAAGTGAGAGAAATGGGAGCTTGGTCTCTTCTATGACCATCCTGGAGCTCGCCACTATGCTAGATGGGAAGATCAGTCATCTGGCATCCAAACAAGATATAGACGACCTAAGAGTGGACTACAATGCTATATTGCAAACGAACAAGACACTCACGCAGAAAGTTAACACCTTAGAAAAAAAGTGCGAATTCCTAGAAGAGAAAATTGAGTATCTACAAAAGATACGCACTGAAAACAATGTTATTCTTCGTTTTAAGGCACGACAGGGCGAAGAAGTTAAAGAAAAAGCAAGAAATGTATGTACTAACCTTGTGGCAGGAACTGCATTAGAAGAAAGCCAAATCCGTCAGCTGACGCCGAATCATGCCGAATTCCAAAATGTGTTGGTAAAGCTAAGATCTGGGGAGGAGGCCTTGTCTCTTCTTAGAGCCTCAAACAAGGTAAAAAACACAGGCATTTCAATTCGAAAGGATCTGCCATACAATTGCCGAAAAAAGAGGGCTATGCTTGGTCAAGTGGGTCATGTAATCAAGCAAAAGTCTCCGTCTGCGAAGATTTCATTGAGGAATGATAAGCTGCTGGTGGAAGGCATAATGTTTACCTGGAGCTTCCTGACGGGTTTGAGAAGCGGTGGATGCGATGGATATTCAATTCTTGAAAAAAAACTGGGAATTCATTTTGAAACAGACCAAATTATTATAAACAACACCGTTGACAGAAGCAAGGAGGTAGGAATGACAATTGAAAGTGACAGCGTACAGAAAGCGCCTCGATCTTCACCATCGAAGAATTTTGCAACTTACTTAGCAAGTACATCAACCGGAGCCCGAAATTAATAGGTAATAGCCGTCTGCCATGACATTAAAGAAAATACGTTAGATTTAAATTATACTAAAAAAATTAAAATATTATCTTATAACATTTGCGGTTTTAAAAATAAGCTTTTATTTAATGAATTTTTTGAATTTATCAATAATTACGATTTGATTTTTTTGTATGAAACACATTATACTCGTAGTAGATAAAGTAATGGCTGATATTATAGAGAACAGGTTAAATAAATATGAATTAAAATGGGTATATGCAATCAAAAATCACGTAGCAGGAAGAGGTATTGGAGGCTTATGCTTTGGAGTTAAAAATACACTTCAAAAGTGCGTCAAATACAAGTTTATAACCAATGATGAAAATGGGAGTATGGTCCTCGAAATAACGATCCAAAGAAAAAAGCTGTTAATTGTACCGATTTATATGAATCCAAATAATTGGAACACAGATTTTCTGGAAGTATATGATTATTTAATAAGCAAAAATGGAACAGAAAATATAATGGTGATAGGAGATTTAAATGCAAGAGTGGGCGACGAACCTGGACAAGAAAACTCGAAAATATTCTGTTCAAGAAACTCAAAAGACAAATTACTAAATACTAATGGAAAAAAAATACTCGATATGTGTGACGCTTTCGGGTTGCAGATTGTGAATGGTTGCAGCAAGTCAGATTCAGAAGGTGAGATGACCTACATTGGTCCCAGAGGTAGCTCTGTAGTGGATTTTTGTCTACATGGCGCACACTGGCGGTGTTTTTTGGAAGACATGGCTGTAGAAGGCGTTCCTTTCTCTGATCATCTTCCATTAGTAATTTCTATTAGTATAAATGGTGTTAGAGAGGAGGATGTTAGAGAGCTTCAACTTCTGCCCAAACTTCGTTGGAAACAATCGATGAGAACAATGTATAATTACTCTCTTAATGAATGTTTACATGTCGAACGGGAGAATGAAAATGGTGACTTAGGACTAGATTCTTTGGAAGCTATTATTAAAAACGCATACACAACTGTAAATCGTATAACAGAAAAAAAGAATACTAGTAAAAGCGAATGGTTTGATAAAGATTGCTCTAAGGCAAGGGATACATCATTTGGTCTGCTTAGAACCTATAGAAAAACCGGTTCAATTTATTTTAAAAACTTATACCTGGAAGCCAACTCAAATTTTAAGTCTCTTTGTAAGATTAAAAAAAAAGTATACCTTGAAAAGCTAGCACGAAACCTGGCGTTGTGCAAGAATGCTAAAGACTTCTGGAAAAATGTAAGTGAAATTAATGGGGGCAGTGTTGGGACTTCTACCACTTAAGTGGTATTTCTACCACTTTTTACTGTTCATGAAAACCTACCACCTAAAAATCTAATTCTACCACTTTTTGCAACTCTATCTATCACCTATCTTTTAACTTTACCATATACCATACGACCACAACCACACCTAAAATTTGATTAGGACAATATGCCTTGGAAGATATTGCAAAAGTCTTAAGAATCAAAAAACATAGTATACTTATTGATGAAAGCTCTAATATTTCATCAAAAATTTGTTTTGTTGTCCTTGTGAGGTATTTTGATTCAGTTGAGGGAGCAGTAAAATAAAAGTTTTTTGGGTTATTTGAGCTAGAGGACTCAACAGCTGAATCAATCTACAATAAAATTGTAGAAACTTTGAATCTTTTGAATATTCAAATTCAAAACATGATTGGATTTGCTTCAAACAATGCTACTGTTATGATGGGTTCTTTAAGTAGTGATGCCTCACGTTTGAAAAATATTAATCCTAATATTTTAACGATTGGAGATACATGTCATGATTTAAGTTTTTTCTCCGCTTATGCTGCTAAATGTATACCTTGTCAAATTGGAAAATCATTAAGGGATATATATTTCTATTTTTGCTACAGCTCGAAAAAAATAAGAAGATTTCATTACTTTCCAAAAAGTACTTGGGGTTAATGACCATCAAATTTTAAAATTTTGCTAAACTCGTTGGCTGGAAATGTTCTTAAATAAAATCATAGACAAGTGGAATCCCTTGTTTGATTTTTACTTATAGGTACTATAGGTACGCTGACCATCCGTCCCGTATTTGCCGGGACAGTCCCGTATTTTACTCGTTTGTCCTGGCTAAATTTTAAAGAAATCCGGGCCGTACAACTGTCCCGTATTTGATTTTTTGTCACGGGTTTGTCCCGTATTTTCATATATTTTTATTATTCGAATAACGTTCAAAATTTTAAATTTTATTTTAGCTGAGCTGTTAGATATCTACTTTTGAAAATGTGTATTCACAAAAAGGAAACAATGCACAAATTTGAAATATATAAATCATCATTTTTTAAAATATAAGCTTATGTACTTCTACCGAATTAAAGAAAAAATTTGAGCATAAACTGGTTCAAAAAATGGAATTTGATTCTCTTAATTATTTACAATAAATTTACAAATTTGTAAAATAACTCCAAAGAAAAAATGCGAATTCAACGATGATCTTCAGAAGAAATTTTTCTTCATACAAAGAAAAAAATGGAAAAACCCAATACAGGTAGTAACCTGTTCAAAAATCGCTTATACGTTTTCAATACGCAGTGGTGATATTAAACAGCACTTAAAAGCAAAACAAAAAAACACAAAGAATCCGACATTGCTAAAGCTTCAAGCGAAAGTTTACAATGATTTTTTAGTTCATCAAATTTTCAAGGACCTGGAAAGAAGAATGCATTTAATGAAAGCACCTGGGCTTACCACACAATATAACATAACCACTCATTCAGGTTTAATTATTGCGCATCGAAACTTATAAAAAGTTGTTTTGATCAAATGTATTTTCTTACACTCACAAAATGTGATTTTTTGTGCAATGTTGTTGCACCTTATTCCATCGAAGAAATTAAAACTTCTCTATGCAAAGTAAGTTTTGTAACCGTTTTTTTCTGATTGTTCCAATCATAGCTGTACAAAACTGTGTCCGCTCTTAATTCGTTATTTTACACCACGACAAGGTATCGTTGTAAAGATTTTAGATTTTGAAAATCTTCCAGGGGAACCATCTGGCATCATTTTAAAAAATATGGCAACGTAAACTGTAGTTTTGGCGGGCCAGCAAGAAAAAACTTCAAGCCGTAACCGGTATCGATCTCATTGGAGTTAATTGTGCTGCGCACGTTTTAAATAACTGTAAACAAACTGGAGTTGAATGTTCTCCAATAGATATAAAAGTTGTCATCATCAAAATCCACACTGTTCGCGTAGAAAAATTGAAAAAAAAAAGACTGAATACCTTACTCTCAATAGCTAAGCTAGTTAAATAATAATAAAACAAATTAATCGCTTAAAAGAATTTGCATTTTACAATTTGCAAGAAACTTGCATTTCTAAAGTTGAAGAAGAAAAATATTAAATTGATGAAGGAAAAAGTCGAACAAAAATTAATTACTCAAAACGAATGGAAAGCAAATATTCAACAATTTTACATAACGTGTTAAGAATAATTAAACCAGTGGGATGTATCTTTCAAAGAACTTGAAGTTTTTAGTTGGGTATAATTTCAAAACGGCGGTCAGCCATCAGACGAATAGGGGGAATAACATGTAGCATACGAAAACATGCACGTGCCGTAACTATTCGGGACTGGTGGAAGTCTGATCATAGCCTCTCCGTGGCGGCCGCTAGAAACAAGCCTTTAAAAAGGTTTGGCTAATATGATCAGGCTGGTTCCTCAGGTTGGCGACAGGTTAATTCCCTGTCCCGTAAAACTTTTGAATTACGAGACCGACAACAAGCCTCGGAAACGGACTGATCACACGACGACAACCAACGCAACGAAAACTGAAAAACGATTTACGAATTTTCTTATGGAACGTACGATCGCTCTATAGAGCTCGAGCTGCTCAGCAGCTAGCCGATGCCCTGTCAAAATATAAAGCTGACATAACAGCTCTTCAAGAAATCAGATGGACAGGGAATGGTGTTCTACAGAAGAAAGAATATGACATATACTATAGCTGTCATACAAAACACCATGTGCTCGGGGTAGGCTTCCTAGTCAGCGAAAAAATGAAGTCTACCATCATCGGCTTTAACGCTATAACCGAAAGGCTATGTACCCTTCGCGTGCGAGGCAAATTTACGAACATCAGCCTCATTAACGTTCACGGACCTACGGAGGAGTCCTCAGACGAAGAAAAAGAGACTTACTACGAACAAGTCGAGAGGGCCCTCAATGCCTGTCCAAGGTATGATGTGAAAATCATCCTTGGGGATTTGAACGCAAAAATAGGTCGGGAGCCGGTATTCAGGCATTACGCAGGCACCCATAGTTTGCATGAGAACACTAATGACAATGGACTTCGAGTCTTAGAATTGGCAGCATCGAAAAACATGGTCGTTGCGAGTACCAGGTTCCCGCGTAAAGATATCTACAAAGCCACCTGGGTATCACCTGATGGAGTCACTCGTAACCAAATAGACCACGTGTTGATAGACCGTCGCCACTACTCTAACTTGATGACGGTACGAACGTACCGAGGTGCCAATATCGACTCGGATCACTATCTTGTTGGTATGGTTTTCCGAGGGCGGATTGCCTTGCGAAGACGCATTGCATCCGCCGATCAGGTTCGAATCAACACGGCTGCCCTGCGCAATGAAAACACCAGTAACACCTTTGGTAATGCGTTAGGACTCGCCCTAGAATCACTTGATTTAGGGAGAGTAAGTCCTGGAGCCAGTATGCTGGGCGTAAATGAGAAGTGGACACGCCTTAAGAATATTGTCATTAGTACTGCCAACTCCATCTTAGGCAGCAGTCGTAAAAATCGGAACGATTGGTTTGATGATGAATGCAAGCTAGCGACTGAACGTAAGAATGTTGCGTACCGAGCAATGCAACAATCTCATAGAACGCGGGCACGCGAAGAGGAATATAAAGAGCTCAGAAGAATAGAAAAACGGCTACACAGACAAAAAAAATCAGCCTGGGAGAAGAACCTTATCTGTGAAATAGAAAATAGCCGAGAGCGAGGTCCGCACCAGGCGCGGAAGTTCTACCAATCCGTCCGAAACATGACGCAGTACACACCACGCTGCACATACTGCAAGGACGGAGAGGGAAATCTGATCACCGATCCTGAAAGCATACTGGAGCGATGGGAAGTGTACTTTAATGAATTGCTAAATGGTCAGCTCACTGCAGAAGTGGAGGCTCCACTACTTCAAGAAGAATACTCTATGTTGCCGCCACCAAGCATAGAAGAGGTTGAGAAGGCTATAGGCCGGCTTAAACAGAACAAAGCCCCGGGAGCCGATGGCATACCAGCCGAATTATTCCATCACGGCGGGCCAGCCTTACGTCAAGCAATTCATGATATTATAGTACACGTATGGGAGCAGGAAGAAATGCCAGAAGACTGGCGAAAAGGTTTAATATGCCCCATACATAATGTTATGACAACAACACTACGTGTGAATTGTGAATCACAATTGTACAGAACAACGACGACAACCAACTATTCAGAATCACATTTCAACGAGTTCAACAGCAACGATGGACGCACGAGTCCGAATACGATATCATATTTTATTTTTCACACAGAGTGTACTTCTGCCAGATTGCACCTGTAGGTTTATTGTATATATGTAATAATACTCTAAGTTAATTTAAGTTACGCGTAAGCACTTATTTTGTATAAAAGAACAACTATTTATATTAATAAACTCACTTGCTAGAAAACAGCGAGCCATTACAATTTGTGTTATCATTGACTTCCCCCCACCAGCGGTAAGGGGTCTTTAATATTAAATTGTCGACAAAACATTGGTCCTTTGAGCGAAAGAGCAAAAGCGTAACCAAGGCTGTCAACATTGGTTTATTATTCAAAGAAAAGTACAGAAGTGTCCTTCGAGAGTAATAACAAAAGCGTAACCAAGGCTGTGAACATTGGTTTAGTACGATTTTTTTTTTATTAAATTCAAATAAAGTGAAGTGTATTCAACGAAAATGCTTGAAGAGACAGAAGTATTCATAATCATCGCCAGGCAAAAAGCGATTGCCGAAGAAATCGACAACCAAAATCGAAACTTCGGCAAAGACAGTGCTTCAAGAAAAACACAGAAGTACAAGGAAGAAAGGCTAGAGCGCCTTGAAAAATTATGGTTGGAGTTCGAATCCAACCACAATAAAGTAGTGAAGCAATTAAAGCAAGATACACCCTACATGCAGAGGGATACTCTCGGAAAAGTAAAGGCAGTTTACGAAGACTACAAGAAGAAGCTGGAAAACATTGTTCCAGCTACAACAGTTCCAGCATCATTACCATCTACAAGTGAAGGGGCTGCCAAAGTTAGCGAGCAGGCACAGCTCAATGACAGTATGGCCCAAAGCAAACGGCTTCGAATTCTACAGTTGAAGATAACATCAATTGTAGAAAACATGGAAGAGTTCGAAGGAACTCTAAGCGACTATACTAAAGAAATACACGAGTACCAACAAAAAATATTGCTGGAGCAATTAAAAAACCTAACTGAGCTGCACGAAGACTTCATAGCTAATGCTACGGAAGACGACTTCAAAGTGGAGTATGTAACAAAAAACGAATACAAAGGAATTAAGCAAGACATCAACCGATTCTTGCACGAAATGGCTTCGACAATAAGCAGCAGCAACAATGAGAATAGACCAAAACACGAAACTTTGCTCCCGAGGCTGAAAATCCCTACATTTAAAGGCGATTACCTAGAATGGCAACAATTTAATGACTTGTTTGTCAATATTATTCATACCAAAACAAGCCTTTCTACCACCGAAAAGATGGAGTATCTGAAGACTCACTTAGAAGGAGAACCGCTTCATTTAATAAAACACCTAACATTTTCAAGTGACAATTACAACAGTGCTTGGGAAATTTTGAAAGGCAGGTATAACAATGAGAGAAAGATTGTGTCTATGCACATCGAGAAAATGCTAAAGACTGGGCATAGTAGCACTCCTACAGCTACTTCTATTAAGAACACTTTAGATGCCATCAAGGAAGGTCTAGCAGCATTGAAAAATTTGGGCTATGATACATCATCATGGGGTCCAATGATTGTCCATCTCACAACAAAGTCCCTCGATGCAGAATCAAGAAACTTATTCGAGCAAGGACTAGACGAACCAAATAAAATGCCTACAATGAAGACTCTTCTCGAATACCTCGAAAGACGGTACCAGGCCTTGGAAGTGATGTCAACTAATAAAAAACAACAAAGGCCAACTGCTGACGAGCCAAAAAATACAGTTCGTAATTTCGTCATAGATGCTAAACCAATTCAGTGTCCGATATGCATTGGGGAGCATACAATATACAAGTGCACAAAATTCCTTAAGCTGTCTCCGAAAGAAAGATGGCAGCAGTGCAAGCAAGCAAAACTGTGCTTAAATTGTCTTAAACATAACAAGCAGATTCAGTGCTTCAGCAAAAGGAATTGCCATCACTGCAACAAAAAACATCATTCGTTTTTACACATGGACTGGACAGAGAAGCCAAGACCATTCGTCCAAGAAGAACCTGCAACATCATCGAAACAAGTGAACCATGCCGAACAGAATCAGAATGTTCTGATTGCTACAGCAATGCTAAAGGTCAACAATGATGATGGCCGAAGCTTAACAATCCGAGCACTCATCGATCCCGGTTCACAAGCATCACTCATCACTGAATCAGTTGTTCAAACGCTGAAACTGAACAAGCAGAACGTGTGCGTTGAGGTCAGCGGACTAGGAGCCACGAAAGCAGGAATTGCGAAGAAGAAGGTGGAAGTAACAATTATGCCACATTTTAGCTCAAAGTTCAAACTAAAGATGGAAGCTCTTGTATTACCAACACTTACAAGACAGTTACCATCAAAGCAAACAACAAAACAAATCGACTTGAACCAACTCGAACTGGCAGATCCTACTTTCAATGTTCCTGGACCCATTGACATGATCATTGGTGCTGATATCTATGGAGATATCATTCTCAGTGGTATCAAACGAGACACTTCAAGCTATTTGGTAGCTCAAAAATCTCATTTAGGATGGATTGTCTCTGGACGAACATCGAACGACGAACCTGAAAAATACAGTGTCACTGGACTAGTGGCACTAACATCGATTGATGAACAACTTGAAAAATTTTGGGAAATAGAAGAAATATCTCAACCAAAATATCTAACGCCAGAAGATAAGCAGTGTGAACAACTGTTTAAGGAATCACATTACCGAAAGAAAGATGGGAGGTATGTTGTAAAGATTCCATTTAACGAGGAATCAACGCACATTAAACAACTCGGTGAATCCAAAAATCGAGCTATAGCCAGATTTCGCCAGCTCGAGTTCCAGTTGAACAAAAATCCAAAGTTAAAAGACGACTATGCAGAAGTTATAAACGAGTTTCTTAACCTGGGGCACATGGTAGAAGTCACTAGCCACCCATCCAAAGGTAACAAGGTTACCAATAACAATATTTTCTACATGCCTCATCATGCCGTCATTAAACCTACAAGTACAACAACCAAACTAAGAGTCGTATTCGACGGATCGGCAAAATCAACAACTGGAGTGAGCCTAAATCAGTTGATGTTGGTAGGCCCTAAACTCCAAGACGATATAACTACAATTTTGACGCGTTGGAGGAAGCATAAATACGTTTTTACTTCGGACATTGAAAAAATGTACCGCCAAATTGAATTGCACGCAGACCACCAAGATTACCAGAGAATTTTATGGCGCAGTTCTAACAACCAACCAATTAAAGAATACAAACTTACCACTGTCACTTATGGTACAGCTTCAGCACCGTACTTGGCTATAAGGACTCTTCAACAACTAGCAGAAGACGAACAATCCAAGTATCCAACCGCAGCAAACATAGTCAACCATGACTTCTATGTCGATGATGTGATGTCCGGGGGAGATACCATATCAGAGTGCAGAAGAGCTCAGAAAGAACTTGACAAGATGTTAAGAGGTGCAGGCTTTCAACTGCGCAAATGGGCTGCAAACAACAAAAGACTACTGGAACATATACCGATTGAATTACGTAATCAACAAAAGAAAGACGTAATGAAAGATGAAACTATCAAAACCTTGGGTATCCACTGGAATCCCTTAAGTGACACTTTTCAATTTAAAGTTAACTTAGACTCAAGCATCGATACAGAAACCATACTTACCAAACGAAAAACCTTATCCGAAATAGCGAAACTATTTGACCCTCTTGGATGGTTGGCTCCAGTGACTATTAGCGCGAAAATCTTAATGCAGCGTATTTGGCAAGCTGAAATCAACTGGGATGACCCACTTCCAATTGAACTACAGAAACAATGGAACAAATTGAAGACGAATCTAGTAGCAGTTGAAGACATCAGAATCCCAAGATGGATAGGTACCACAAAGTATAAACACATTGAGCTTCATGGGTTTTGTGATGCTTCTGAAGCAGCATATGCAGCAGTAGTCTATGCAAGAATAGCTCTGCCAAGTGGTCTTTATGCTACAACAATCTTAACCGCAAAAACAAAAGTGGCACCAATAAGAAAGAAACTTCCTCTTCCAAAACTAGAACTATGTGGTGCTCATCTTCTATCAAAACTACTAGCAGAAACATTGAAAACATTTGGCTTGCAAGTTAAACAAATATTTGCCTGGTCAGATTCAACTATAACATTGGCCTGGATCCAGAAATGTCCCTCTACCTGGAAGACATTTGTTGCAAACCGAGTGTCGGAAATACAAGAGGCAACAGACACAACATGTTGGAGGCATGTACGATCATCTGACAATCCAGCTGATCATGGGTCAAGAGGATGTTTACCAGAACAGATGCCGAGCAATCAACTATGGTGGAATGGACCTGATTGGCTGCAGTTTGATTCAGATCATTGGCCTTCACAAGAACAACATCCGAATGCAGTGATCGATATTCCTGAAACCAGAAAGATTTTAACGATTCAAGTAGAAGAAATTAGTGACGTTACCAAGAGATTCTCCAACTACTCAAAGTTAATAAGAGTAGCCGCTTATTGCAGACGATATAAAGCTAACTGCAGAAGTAAGAGACTGAACATCCCAATAGAAACTGGCATTTTAACAGTAAAAGAGTTGAATGTTGCCAGCAAAGGAATTATTCGATATATTCAAGAAAAGGTATATTCTGAAGAACTAAAATGCCTACGAAGCGGAAAAAACATCAACAAAAGAAGTAAGGTACTTTCCCTAAACCCATTTTTGAATGACGAGAATATCCTTGTTGTGGGTGGCCGACTACAAAATGCGGAAATTCCTTGTACAGAAAAACATCCAATCATCCTGCCTCACGAAGAATGGTTTACGAAATTGCTGGTTGAGGACGCCCATGAGCGAACGCTGCACGGTGGTATCCGACTTACACTTGCAAAACTAAGGCAGCGTTATTGGATCATTCAAGCTAAAAGATGTATTCGACAAGTCATACATAAATGTATGAAATGCTTTCGTTTTACTGCACAGCCAGGAACTCAACAGATGGGACTACTTCCAGCAGCTAGAATTACACCATCAAGACCTTTTACCCACACGGGTGTTGATTATGCTGGACCAATTCAAATACTTATCTCCAAAGGGCGAGGAAATCGATCGACCAAGGGCTACATCGCCATATTTGTGTGCTTCGCTACCAAGGCAGTCCACATTGAACTTGTGAGTGACCTCACCTCAGCAGCATTCATGGCAGCATTGAAACGATTTACCTCAAGAAGAGGAATATGTTCGCATTTCTACAGTGACAATGGAACTACATTCGTTGGAGCTAACAAGGAAATCCAACAACAGATGCAAGCGATCGTAAGGCGTTGTGAGGAAGACGCATCATCAAAGCTCGTGAAAGATGAAATCCAATGGCACTTCATACCCCCCGTATCACCTCACTTCGGTGGACTATGGGAATCAAGTGTTAAATCAACAAAATATCACCTTAAACGAGTTATCGGTGAAACTATGCTAACATTTGAGGAACTATCAACCTTACTGACACAAATAGAAGCTTGTTTAAATTCTCGACCACTAACTACAATCCAAAACGATGTTGATGATACCACAATTCTAACCCCTGGACATTTCTTGATTGGAAGTTCTCTTAATGCAGTCCCCGAACCAATAATTGAGGAGAGAAAAACATTCCGATCTCGATGGCAGTTAATTCAAAAAATGACTCAAGATTTTTGGAAGATCTGGTCATCTGAATATCTTTCGCAACTCCAACAACTTTCCAAATGGAAACAAAAAGAAGAAAACATTAAAGTTGGTGACATTGTGCTCATCAAAGAAGACCGGCTACCACCAACAACCTGGATGATGGGAAAAATATCGGAAGTACATCCCGGCAACGACAATAGTGTTCGAGCTGCAACAGTCTTTAGCAACAATAAACATTTCAAGCGGCCCATCATAAAATTGTGTCGATTGCCTATAGAAAATGAACAACCAGATACACCAGTGCGACAAATAAATGTATCAACAAATCGAGTACAACCGTTCTTTTGGCTATTCATACTATTCGGACTACTGAACTTGACTACTTCTGTACCCACACCTTATCAGCAGAAAGTCGAAATTACACCATTTGAAAGCCAACCAGGAATATACTTCGAAGATGTAGGACAAGCAAATCTTATTTCTAGTTCCTGGAAGACGATTGTGTTTTTTAACATGACTAACTACTGGCATGAATTCGAAACTTATGCAAAACTAGTCAAAGCAATGGAAACATTTTGTAAATCAACAGAACTTACAGAAGTAAAGTCAATGATGTGTGAAGAAACATTGAGACAATTTCAACACCAACTTCAACAAATTGAGCTCAACAACGAAATCCTGCTTCATGCTAATGACGACTCAATGAGAAGACAAAAACGATCACCCTTTGATTTCATCGGAACGGTAACCAATGAACTATTCGGAATACTTGATCAAAGATTCGCTGACAAGTATGAGGAAACAATTCAAACCGTTAACGAAAATGAGAAGCATATACTAGATCTTATGAAAAATCAGACGACCATAGTTGATTCTACTGTCAACATCTTTAAAAAAGAACAGTTAGAAAATAAAAAACAGATTCAGCTTTTAAGTACAATGGTTATGAAACTCAATAATGAAACAAAGAGGTATGAAAACATAAAGATGTTCTCCTCAGCTGCTCTAAACGCCATCCTTATAATGATAAATTATAAGTCGACTCAGAGCATACTGCTTGACATAGTGCTATCAACACACACTGGAAGGATACATCCACTCATCCTTACAGTGAAACAATTCAAAGACGAACTTACGAAAATTCATGAAAATATCCCCCGATCTTTGATGATTCCTGGAGAGAGGCACCATGAATCAATACTTCAACTGTATAAAACCTTAAGTTTGAGGGGAAGAGTTACTGGCAGCAACATCATAATAGAAATAACTCTTCCTTTGCTGTACAACGAAGAATTCAAACTTTATAAAGTACTCCCAGTTCCAACCTTCAACAACGGAAAATTCACTTGCATCATTCCATCAGCAGAGTATTTACTGATGAATCTACAAGTAAACCACTATTACCCGATCAACGAAGAAGAATTTTTACGTTGCAAGGAAAGGCTATTTGAAACTTACTGGTGTACTCTCCAACACCCATTATATACAGCTGGAGCTTCAGTCAGCTCATGTGAAATTAATATAATTCAACACAACCATCAACTAATAGACTCATGTCAGATAAAAGACATCCCAGCAAAGGCCTACTGGATTGAGATGCATCAACAGAACACTTGGATCTATAGTGTTCCAAATTCAACGACAGTCAACATCAATTGCGATTTCAATTCAGTACCGACCATCTTCAGAGGTAGTGGGATAGTGAAGCTGCCAGCAAACTGCATGATCCATGACCAGTTTATAACAGTTATTGGAAGACAAACGATGACAAGCAGATTGAAATCTTCATTTTTGCCATCATTCAACATCTCTGACCAGTTAACTTTGTTAAACTCCAAAACAGAACAACAACCGATCCTACATCAGTCAAATATTTCTTTGGAAATATCAAAACTGGAAACTGCAAAAGAACTTCAAAAGAGTCAAGAAAATATCTTGAAAGAAATCAGGACCCACCGAATTCATCAGTACTCGCTTTTTGGATCTACTGGGTTTCTGCTTGTAATCTTCCTCATAGCTGTCATTATCATAGTTCGAAGAAGAAATCGACCGCCTACGCCAATGAAAAGATCAACGCAAACAATAAGGAAGGAACGCCGAAACACTGAGACTTCCTTCGAGGACATCGATTTCTCTGTTGTTCCAAACTGAGGGGCCCAGCATGTTATGACAACAACACTACGTGTGAATTGTGAATCACAATTGTACAGAACAACGACGACAACCAACTATTCAGAATCACATTTCAACGAGTTCAACAGCAACGATGGACGCACGAGTCCGAATACGATATCATATTTTATTTTTCACACAGAGTGTACTTCTGCCAGATTGCACCTGTAGGTTTATTGTATATATGTAATAATACTCTAAGTTAATTTAAGTTACGCGTAAGCACTTATTTTGTATAAAAGAACAACTATTTATATTAATAAACTCACTTGCTAGAAAACAGCGAGCCATTACAATTTGTGTTATCATTGACTTCCCCCCACCAGCGGTAAGGGGTCTTTAATATTAAATTGTCGACAAAACACATAAGAAGGGAGATGTCACAACGTGCAGCAATTATAGAGGTATCACGTTGTTGAGTACCGCCTATAAGATACTCTCCTCTATCCTACAAGACCGGATAACCCCATACGCTAAAACCGTTATCGGACAATATCAGTGTGGTTTCATTCCAGGCAAATCAACAACTGATCAGATATTTACCCTTAGGCAGGCGATGGAAAAATGTCTAGAATTTAACATCCCAACATACCATCTGTTTATAGACTTTAAGGCCGCCTATGATAGCATAGCCAGGGTAGAACTTTACAAAGCCATGAGAGAATTCGGCATCCCAAATAAATTGACACGATTATGTAGGTTGACCATGACCAACGTAACAAGTCAAGTAAAAATAGCCGGATTGCTATCCAGACCAATCAACATCTTTAATGGACTCCGACAAGGGGACGGTTTGGCCTGCCTCCTCTTCAACCTGGCGTTGGAGAAAGCAATCCGTGACTCTGGCACGGCAACAAGAGGGACCATCGTCAACAGGTCCAGCCAGTTACTGGCTTACGCAGACGACATCGACATCATCGGAAGAACCGAACAAGCTGTACACGATTCCTTCATCCAGATCGAGCAGGCGGCACAAAATCTGGGGCTGCACATTAGTGAAGGTAAAACAAAGTACATGGTGGCGTCGAATGCGAGAGGAACAGTTGATCAAACAATCAAGGTAGCGGAGCACGAATTTGAAGTGGTGCAATCCTTTAAATACCTTGGGTCAATAGTAGCAGCCGATAACAATATAGAAGAAGAAATACGCGGGCGGCTTCTCAAATCCAACAGAGCCTACTATAGTCTGTCAAAGCTCTTCAAATCCAGAAATCTCACCATAACTTCAAAACTGCTGCTGTACAGGACCATGGTCCTGCCAGTACTCACATATGGATCCGAGACTTGGGTGCTTAGCAAAAGGCACTCCGACCTCTTAGCTGCGTTCGAGAGAAAAGTCTTAAGGAGAATTGTTGGCCCCGTATGTGAGGAAGGACGATTCCGGAGACGGTACAATCATGAACTGTACGCAATCTACCTTGAAGCAGATATCGTGACAAAAATTAAGCTCGGTAGACTCCGGTGGGCAGGGCACCTAGCTCGCATGAGCGAAGTGGAACCTGCTCGGAAAGTTCTTTGTGGTACATTCTATGGTAGACGACAGCGTGGTAGACCATGCTTGCGCTGGAGAGATGGCGTAGACCAGGACGCCCGAAGCCTTGGGGTGCGCAACTGGATGGCGTCGGCTAGAGACCGGGATAGGTGGAGAGACTTGTTGAAAGAGGCCAGGACCGGAACCCGGTTGTCGAGCCGATGATGATGATGATAATTTCAAAACATTACTAACTGGCCAGAAATATAATCTTGGTTATCTTTTGTCAACCAAAAGCTGATAGGAATGATTAAAACTTGTTTGACGAATTTGTTTGTCTAAAATCATTCTTAACCTAATAAATTATAACAAAATTGACAGAAAACAAAACTACTGTTGCCCCAAAAATGGAGAGAAATTTTAGAGCAATTTCGTAAACAAAATATAAACTTCAAAAATCTTTTATTTATTGAAGAGTTCGACTTGTGTCTTCCAGGTTCAAATGGTCCAACCGAAAGAGTCTTTTCCAACGCAACTGAGTGTTGGAACTTGGAACTTCCATAGCCATGTTAATGGTAAAATTAAATTATAATTTAATCTACCAGGAATTTAAGAAAATATTTTAAAGAAAATGGTAATATCATCTAAAAAATTTGTTAGGAAAAAAAACAAACAATAATCTCTTGGACAATGTGTGATTAATGTTTATTTTTCAAAGTCTTGGTAAAGAAAGACTGAATATTTAAAAAAAAAATGAAGGTTTTGTTTAGTTCTAAGCATTTTGTGCTGGGATTTAGTATTCTTTTGTTTTTGAGATTTTTGTTGATTTCTTACAAAATAAAAGTAAAAAAAAGTATGTCCCGGGTTTTTCTTTGAGAAATATGGTCACCGTAACTATAGGGCAAGTTCTGCATTTTTTTATACTGCACTCATTTGAAGAACCCACTTCTAAGGCTTGACAAATTTTTGATTTTTTTAAAAATAAAGACAATTTATTTTATTTTTTTAATTTTTTGTCAATAAATCTGAAAATTATAAATGAGTTAAACACAATATTTCAATCTGGGAACACAAAAATACACTTTTTGATCGAAAGTATAAATACGTTAAAACTAAATATAATGAACAATTTTGTAATGTCAGAAAATATTATTATAAACACAAATATAAGAAACCCTGAAAACTATTTACTACCTATATTCCCAAATGTATGTTGGCCTTCACTTTGAAAGGTACTCATTAGAAAGTGACATCTATTAATAAAAACTAATGGAATTAAGAAAAGTGATGTGCAACTATTATGTCGAATTATGTTTTCAAATTGGAGAAAGACTTAACTTTTCAAACGATAAATTAAAGTTAGTTTTAGGTCTTACGAGACATTTTCAACCAAACATAACGAACCTAGAATGGATTAATAATGAGTGGAGAAAACTAATAGGAGAAAATCACTTACTCCAAATTTTTAAAACTGGTGGTATGGTGGTATGGCCAAGTTATTGTTTAAAAACACTTCTTCATATATGTTGGAGCTTTGTTGCTTACCGCACAGCAGTGCTGCTGCGAAACGTAAATTTTCATGTTTGAAAAATAATAAAAATGAAAAGAGAAATAAATTGGAAACAACAACTGTTCACAACATTTAAGCTGCAAGGGAAATTTTATTCAATGATCAAAATTTTGATCTTCCAGAAAACTAGTAAAATATGCTTCAAGATTTAGATTTTCTGACGGTTTATAGTTATAGATTTAAGTTTTTGGTTTGGAACGAGTCTAAAATGAAATTCTACATACATATGTGTATGTATATGACTTGCTTCTAGATATAATGCGATCTTTGAAACATAAAGAACTGAAATGTTTTTTATTTTATTTTTGTATTTAATTTATTTTTAATAATGTTATTGAATATACGATTTGTTGCATAAAAATGGCTTTTAATTTCTACCACTTTTATACCACTTTCTTAACAACCTTTCTACCACTCTTTTGCTTCTGTGAAGTCCCAACACTGAATGGGGGCAATAAATACCAAACTAGTACCAACTTGAGAATAGATGTGCTGAAGTCATATTTTGAAGGTCTGCTTAATGCTGATATGCAATTCTTGACTCCATATTATGCTCGGCCCTTCAATCAGAATGAAACTTTAGATGCAACAATCACAATGGCCGAAGTAAAATTTGTTTTATCTCAAACGAAAGATAATAAAGCTGCAGGATCAGATAGAGTACCAACTGAATTTTTTAAATATGTTCAGACGAATTTATGTATGAACTCACACGGCAGTATAACAAAGTCTTCGAAACAGGAAATATACCAGAAAGTTTCAAAGAGTCAGTTTTATTCCCCATTCATAAGAAAGGCAGTTTTGATGATCCCGGAAACTATAGAGGAATCTCTTTTTTAAATGCATCACTGAAAATATATACCATGATTCTTCAAAGAAGACTATTACTATGGATAAACCAGAATGGCAAAATAAATGAGTGTCAAGCAGACCCGGTCGTAGCACAATTGATCACATTTTTGTCCTAAGAAATATGGCACAAATTTTCATTAATAAAAAGCAAAAGTTATATGCACTCTTTATTGACTTTCAGGCTGCATTTGACAAAGTAAGTCGTCCAGCTCTGTTCTATAAACTTTATAGTAAAGGGGTGTCATATAAATTTGGACGAGCCTTAAAAACCTTGTATGATGACACAAAAACAGCCATTTGGAACGGGGAACGACTTTCTGACTGGTTTTCAACATTTATAGGCATGAAGCAAGGTTGCTTCATCATGTATATTGATGACCTTATTGATACTCTAGGTGGTGGTGTAGATTTTGCTGGAACAAAAATTAAGGGGTTGTTTTTTGCTGATGATTTGGTTCTCTTTTCTAATTCGCCTGAAGCTCTGCAAATGATGATCAACCGGCTACACGCTTATTGTCAACTCTGGGGATTGTCTGTTAATTTGGAAAAAACTAAAGCTATGATTTTTAGACTTGGTGGAGGAAGGTATTCCAGGATGTAACACTGGACCTACAATGGAAACAGTATTGAAATTGTGAAACACTACAAATACCTTGGATTCACAATAGCAAGCAACCTAAATATGTCAAAACATCTAAGCGAGAAACTTGCAGCGGCTAAAAACGCTTTGAATGCTACCTGGAGAAGCTGTCTTGGAAATAAAAGTGTATCACACTGTGCCAAGTATAGAATATTCCAAGCCACTATGGAGTCAGTCATGTTTTATGGTGCGCAAGTATGGGGTTATGAAAAATTTGATATTGTGGAACAAATTCAAAGATTTTTTCTGAAAAGAACTTTCGGTCTACCATCAACATCACCGAACTATATGCTGCATGTAGAAACTGGGCTGCCTGAGCTCTTTACAAAAACGTTCAAATTGCATATTGATTATGTCATAAAAGTTATGCTTCTTCCAAATGAAAGGCTGCCCAAAAAAATTGCTCTGTATGCCTTGCAACAAAAATCATTGTGGTTTGATGAATGGTACAACTTCGCAATGGTATGCGGAGTTCAACTGAATCTTTCCTTGGAAAACGTCGGGACATGGAAGGAACAATAAATTGTATGAAATGGTGGACTGCTTGGATGAGAAATGGATGCAGGAATGTCAATGGAAAGCGAGTACGTCAATGCATCGATCAATATATGTAAATCTTCAGCACATCCTCGAAGATGGCAACTACTTCCAGAGCAACTTCAGTGTAAAAAAAATATCTTCAATTTTCAGGATGAGAGGAGAGCTTCAAAATCTCAACTATCAGCCGCATAGAGAAGATCTAAGAGTTAAATGTTCAATGTGTAACCAAAGGACAGGGGAAGATGTCTTCCACTTCTTGGGCGTGTGCCCGGTACTGAAGGAAATCAGAAGGGCATACTTCGGAAAAAATGTTTTGAGTGAAGATGAAATGATAGAATACTTGAATGGAAGAGATTGGGAAAGACTATATAGATACACTTCGAAAGCTGAAAGATACAGATTTCAAATAATAAAAGAGTTGTTTTGAAAATCAATTAAGCCTAAAATTAGAATTAACCGTGCAAAACTATGTACATTATGTTGATTTATAGTATATGTAATTATTTATTTTTATCTTTATTTTTATTTTTATTTTTATTTTTATTTTTATTTTTATTTTTATTTTTTTTCTCATGGTATCAAAATTGAGCAAACTCTGGCAGACGGCTTTTAAAAGTCATGCTTATTATGATTTATGAATTGTAAAATTGTAAAAAAAATATGATTGGGAAAAATAAATCAAATTATCTATCTATCTATCTATCTATCTATCTATCCATCTCTGCTCGGCCAACCTAATGTTTAACGATAATGCCGTCTGCCTATTAAATAATTTCAACCAAATTAATGTAGAAAATAAGAATAATAAATAGGAAAAATTGAAAGATTGTAAAAATATTGTCTTATAATGTGTCAGGACTTAATAATAAGTGCATATTTATAGATTTTTTTAGTTTTATTAACCAATTTGAAATATTTTTTTTGTAGGAAACATATTTATCTGATCAAATTTGTGAAACACGAAGGCAAATTCAAAAATTATAATATTAGAATAATACCAGCTATAAAGTGCCATGCGAAAGGTAGAACGAGTGGGGGATGCATTTTTGGTTTCAGAAAAGATTCTGATAACATCAACTGCGATTTTAAACATTTTGGAGAAAATATTTGTTTGGATTTAGAAATTGATGGGAAAATGTTTCGTATAATACCAGCTTATATCAATTGCAACCACTGGGATGCGGATTTCGAAATATAATATATGTGGTAAAATAAGCGAGTTTATAGCTTGTGGAGACATGGAAAATGTTTTTATCGTCGGAGATTTAATTGCGAGAATAGGAAACGAAGGTGGTGCTGAAAACGAAAGAATTGGGCGCAACAGAAACACAAAAGATGCAACTAAAAATACAAGAGGTTCAAAGCTACTCGATTTCTGCAACTCATTCGGATTCCGAATCCAAAATGGTACTTTTAAAGGAGATTTACAAGGAGAATTCACATTTGTCGGCAAACAGGGGAGTTCCGTCATCGATTATAGCCTTGCAAGCGGGGAATGGGATTCAATTATCACTAATTTTGAGGTACAAAAAAGGCCATATTCCGATCATATGCCGATTGTGGTGTCACTTGAATGTGAAAAAAGAGAAAATGAAGAATATTAGGATTTGGGACTTCTGCCTAAACTGCAATGGAGAAATTCAACTGCTTCGAACTATAAAAGACAGTTGGATACACTTCTGCTAGATAAAAACGAATGCAGTTTAAACACTATCGAAATATGTATAAAAGGAGCATATCGTGAACCAAACAGTTATTCTCAACGGAACAAGACATTTAGAGAACCATGCTTTGATAAAGATTGTTTGCATGCGAGGAACCTTTCATACGCTTGGCTCAATGAGTTTAGACGGTCTGATGAGTCCTTCGCGAAAAACGTGTACATTGATTACAATCAAAAATATAAAGAGCTTTGCCGAAAAAAAAAGAAAAACTATTATGAAACTCAGGCCTTCCAACTAGCTAGGTGCAAAAATTCATCCGAACTAAATTCGAAAAGATTGCAAGTCCATTTCAGTCAATTGCTTAACCCAACCTCTATAAGTCAAAACCTTATACATTATGCTCAGCCTGGTTTTTATGATCACATTTTGGACTCTAGCATATCCGAAGAAGAAGTTCAACTCGCAGTAAATGAATTATTGGATGGAAAAGCGGCCGGTTCGGATAGAATGCCAGGGGAGTTCTATAGATATGGTACTGATGAACTGCGTAAAAAACTCAGGATAACGTTTAACCAAATTTTAGAATATGGAATTATACCACAGCAGTTCAAGGATGGCCTGATCTTCCTGATCCACAAAAAAGGCAGTTTCGAAGATCCAGCAAATTATCGAGGAATCTCATTTCTAAACGCATTCTATAAAATTTTTACTTTAATTCTTTTAAAGCGATTGAACGCATGGATACAAGCAAATCAATTGCTAAGTGAGTCTCAAGCTGGGTTCAGATCTGGGTACTCAACCATAGACCATATCTTTATGCTTAGAAGCATCGCTGACTCGTTCCTTTCTAGAAATAAAAAACTTTATACATACATTTTTCGTAGACTTCCAAGCCGCTTTCGATACAATTGACCGAAATGCACTAATGTATAAGTTGTTTGGATTGGGAATGTCGCTTAAGTTTGGTAGGGTACTGCAGAATTTGTACATGGACACCAGGGTAGCAGTTTGGGATGGTAAAAATGTATCTGAGTGGTTTCAAACGAAGACAGGAGTCAAGCAGGGATGTGCACTAAGCCCAAGTTTATTCGCATTATTTATCGAAGACATAACAAGAGCATTACCAGGAGGTGTAGATTATGCTGGAGTTACTATCAAAGCTCTGCTTTTTGCAGATGATATAGTTCTGTTTACCAACACTCCAGCATCGCTGCAGCTTATGATAAACAAATTGTCCGAATACTGCACGAGATGGAACCTGGTTGTTAACTTGAATAAGTCGAAAGTAATGGTATTCAATAAAGGTGGAGGCAGGACTAACGCTAACGAACAATGGTGTTTCAACAACGAAAGATTAGATGTTGTCAAAGAATATAAATACTTAGGAGTCCTTTTCACAAAGAATTTAAACACGGAAAACATCTCACCGAAAAGTTGTTAAAGGCGAAAACCGCCATTAATATGGCATGGAAAAAATGTTTTAATAATAAGAACATTGTACATGTACACAGCAGCAAATATAAAATTTTTTTAATCTGTATCTGAATCTGTTCTTTTTTATGCAGCTCAAGTGTGGGGATGGAAAAATTGCTCAGGTTCTACATAAAACGAATTTTTCATCTTCCTCCAAATACCCCAAACTACATGATAATAATGGAGACAGGTATTTCACCACTATTCATAAGTACCTTGAAACTACATGTGGACTACATTTTGAAAGTCCTCAATATTCCTGACAATCGCTTACCGAAAAAAGCAGCTCTACAAGCGATTCAAACTAAGACAGGATGGTTCAAAGAGTGGATAGAACTGGCTCATGAAACTGGTGTGGAGCTAGCAATCAAGGAACGGGATACATGGAAGTTGACTATGTATGATCTAATCAGTCGTCTGGATGAAAAGTATAGAGAGAAGTACAGGGAAGAGGCCTCAAGCTCTTTACATCGGGTGATTTATAGCAGGCTAAATCATGACCTTAATCAAAATAATTATTTTCGAGACGATTTGACTATCGAACAAATTTCATGCATGTTTCGACTAAGAGGGGAGCTTCTAAATCTTAATTTTATTCCGCATCGTGAAGAGCTGCCGATCATTTGCGATATGTGTAACTTGACTGAACGAGAGGACATTTTTCATTTTATCGGAAGGTGCCAGGTCTTAAGGGAAACAAGAAGATATACATTGGGGCGTGATTTTTTCACCGAGAATGAAGTGATAGACCTCCTTAATGAAGTACGAGTAGATGTACCAAAGATGTTCAAATTTTGTAAAATAGCTCTTAATTAAAGAAGCAAAATATCAGCAGAATACTTTAAGGAAATAATTGTAACTTTATTTATTTAGATATTTAAATTGTCAGTATCTTTTTAAATTTTGTCAATCAGGCAGACAGCAATGCCATGCTTAAATGATTGTGTAATAATTGTGTATATTATATATTGTAAATAAAATCAATTTAATCTAATCTAAATCTTTTTTCAAGTTATGATGCAATGACCATTCCACATTGTCAGAGGGGGGTGGAGAGAAAGTCTTCGTGTATGTATAAAAAGGGTAATAAGCAGGCATATCGCACATTCGCTGTAAAATATATGTAGGTATTTTGTTTTATTGTATTTTTTTTTTTTGCGATAGGTACCTCATGACTTCTACTGCCAAAGTAGGAACACACATATTAATTTGGATAATGGTATTCAAATAAAGCAAATTAAACTTTTTTGTCAATGGGCGTAGATGTTGGAAGAAATGAAATCTTCGATGTGGCGTATGCAATAAAGTATACAATAGACTTTGTATTGTTTTTATTTCCGATAAATATGTACATAATGTATGTTTGTAATGTAATGTCGCAATGTGGTTGTTTGGTATCATTATTATCATGGATATCAGAAAAATACGTTACATGAGCACATAAAATAGTTTAAAACAATCCAGTACCTAAAGAATTTATAGTACAGTAAAGCCCGCTTAAGAGAAACCCGCTTAAGAGAAAAACCCGCTTACTGAAACACTTTCTTCATCCCCAAGTATTTTTCGACCAATTTTCCTTAAAACACTCCGCTTAAGTGAAACTCGCTTAAGTGAAAAACCCGGATAAGTGAAACATATTTCCAGTTAATTTTAAATATTTTTCATTGAAAAAAAAAACCTCTTAAGTGAAAAAAAAATTTAATCGTTGTTTTATTTAACTTCTTTCAAGGCAAGTCCAAAAGATAAAAACAATATTGTTTCTAGCATTAAATCTCCGCTTAAGGCTCGGTCAAACAGAATGCGTTTTTACGATGCGTTTTTACGCCGCGTTTCACCGCCGCGTTCAAATGCAGCGTTGTATTACATTGCAATACATGCTCCATGTCACACTGAACGCGTTTTTGACGCCGCGTTGAATTCACCATGGCGTTGCAACGCGACGTTGTGTGAAATTACAGATTATTTCTAACGCTGCGGCAGTCAAAGGAATTTTAAATTTTTTCAAGATGGAAAAATTAATTGAATTGGTGAGAAATAACCCATGTCTATACGATATGGGTGATAAATCGTATAAGAACATTGTCTTACATATGTACATATTTAATTATTATTATTGAAATATGAGACAAATTTGTCTCTTATAAATACCGCATTGCTAGGTCTTCTGTTTGTTGGCCTTCGAGATGTGCGACTCTAGCTCTCGGCACAGCTGGTGATATTCGCCGATTTCTTTTCTTTTTTTGTTAATTGGCATGTACCCAAATTCTTTTTCTTTAATGGGAATTTCGTAAAATAACAAATAGAAGCAATAATCCCTCTTCTGAATCTGAGCTGCTTGATATTATTTTTGTTAAGGAATGATTGTTTTGTTTGTTCATTGCTTGAAAGCTCTCTGTTTGACGTCCTCTGACGCGGCGGTTGCAACGTCGCGTCAAAATAATCTTACCGTCGCTTTAAAAAATCTTAACGCGGCGTTGAAAACGCGTTCTGTTTGACCGAGCCTTTAATAGAATTTTTCAAACCGCTTAAGTGAAATTTTTTTTCACTTATCCGAACTACGATTAAGTGAAATTATTTTTCACTTAAGCGGGGTTCGTTTAAGTGAAAACCGGCTTAAGTGAAATAAAGACTGTGACATTTTGCCGTTTCTCTTAAGCGGGTTTTACTGTACTTTTTTTTAATCCAAGGTCAGATTTGTTTTGAATAATTAATTCTAATGACTCATAAGTAATCCGAAGACAATGAAGCTCCTAACAAAAACCACAAAAATTAAAAAAGTTTGACTCTGGATATTTTTTACTTTTCAAAAACTCTGAAAATACAAAAACAAGTCTTTAAAACGCTTTTGGTTTCATTTCATACGACTACCTTTTGTTAGGTTACAAGCCTTCAAAAACACTCAAACAAATTTAAAAACATTTAAATAGTGTTAGGTATTACATAGTTCCTATTAGTAGGTTTTTTTATTTATGATGTAAAATACCTACAAAATATTTTTACTCGCGACTTATAGGTACTATAAGGCAAGTTATGCATTCGTAACAAAAAATCGAACTCGATAGGTATTTTGATCAAAGTTGACATTACGATGATAACGAAGACCAAAAAAGTGGGTCTCGCAATTCTGTATGTGTGTCTGTCTGTCTGTCTGTTCCACTACAGCTAAACGGCTGGGTCGATTTTCTTCAAACTTGATAGATATGGATTTTAATTTTTTCCCTAAAACTTAAACATAGGTAATGGTTAAAAAAAATTTCCAAAAAATCATTATTTTTGATAACCGCCTTGGACCCATTTTTTTGTTTTTGTTTTTCTGAAAAACGGTACGACCGATTTTAATTATTTTCTTATTCCCAGCAGTTTCAATATTATTGTGTATTCAAATTTAAAAAAAAAGTTTGTTTGGATTTATAAAAAAATTAAAATTTTTTTTTTTTAAACTCAATATTTCGAAAACCCCATGCTTGATTTTTTTGAAACTAAATAAATAAAAATTTCTTCAAATAATCTACGATATGAGAACAAAATTTTATTTTACCTAAAAATAACGGTACCCTCCATAAAAATGTTAAAAACTGGTTTTCGAAAATCGTATTTTTCTCGAAAAATGCTTGCGAGAATTTTGCTTAAATTTTTTTTCTTTCGATCAATTTTTTAAGATCTATAATTCAATAAAATTTTGAATTTGAAATTCTCATTATCGACATAACGGATTTTAATGAAATTTTTTAGAGAGAAGCTTCTAAGAAGTTTAAAAAACATTGCATTTCAAAACTTTAAGAAAAATACTTTTTTTGAATTTAAAAAAAAAAAATCTATTTTTTTTTTTGGAAAATTCAATATCTCGAAAACGGCTCAAATTTGTTTGTTAATTTAATTTTTATTGAACAATAAGCATCATCATCATCATCGGCTCGACAACCGGGTTCCGGTCCTGGCCTCTTTCAACAAGTCTCTCCACCTATCCCGGTCTATAGCCGACGCCATCCAGTTGCGCCATCTCTCCAGCGCAAGCATGGTCTACCACGCTGTCGTCTACCATAGAATGTACCACAAAGAACTTTCCGAGCAGGTTCCTCTTCGCTCATGCGAGCTAGGTGCCCTGCCCACCGGAGTCTACCGAGCTTAATTTTTGTCACGATATCTGCTTCAAGGAAGATTGCGTACAGTTCATAATTGTACCGTCTCCGGAATCGTCCTTCCTCACATATGGGTCCAACAATTCTCTTTAAGACTTTTCTCTCGAACTCAGCTAAGAGGTCGGAGTGCCTTTTGCTAAGCACTCAATTCTCGGATCCATATGTGATAGTGTTAATAAAACATCGATTGTTCGAGCTTTCGATAATATCGATAGTTAAAAAAAAAACTATCGATTAATCGATAAACAATCGATAGTATTTTTTATAATAATATTCTGTGGCCGCAAACCATAACCGCCTAACTCGAGTTATGACGAAATTGAGTTTTTATCATAATCGTGCTGAGAATATAAAAATCTATGCCCACTCAATTTTTTACGTCTGTATCTTTTTTTAAAGAAAAGTTATAAACAAAAAACCTAACAACCTAACTCGCTTTTCAAAAATTATAATTTGCCATAACAACTTAACTCAATAAAAATACAACGGCGGTTTCATAACTTAAGTTAAGTTTTTATTATTCTGCATTGAAAAAAAAAATAATGAGGAATAACAACATAAGTCAAGTTAATCAATTTAAAATCTGCCGAGAATTAAAAACGCTTATTTTTCATTTTTCTTATGTCAACATAGGCTCTTATTCCCTAAAGTAGAAAAAATATTTACTTTTCTTAACTTGAGTTAGGTTGTTATGGCAAATCACATTTCTATTTCTTGACAAACTTAACTGGACTTAAGTTCTTTTGGCTAACCAGACTATGATTGCATGAAAATCTTAAATCGAGTTAGGCCGTTATTCCGTGTTTCAATTTAAAAAATCACAAATCTAAGTTGACTTATGTTCTTTTGCCTTAATCAGTTTACTGTAAAAATGAGTCATAAGTGAAGATAGGTTATTACGAACAGTCGCATCTGTAGTGTAAGTGATGTTTTGTTGAAAGGTTTAATTAAAGAAGTGCGTAAGATACCGAAAATGAGCTCTGCAAATAATGGAATTAGCAGGGATGCTTACAAATTACAAGATAATAATTATCTATTACCATTCTGATTACACGATATAGTTATGTGATGTATTAAGGAGCTGATATCACATTGTGGCAGTGCCCTATACAAACAAAATTAGTATAGGTATTACTTAATAAGAGCAAGTACTCGTTACAACATATTTACTTTTCATTTGTTCTAAAATAAATTTGAATTTTAGTAAAGAAAAACGTTTTGATTTTTTTTTAAACAATTTTAAATATTTTATTTTTAAATTTACAACATTTAAGTATTTAATAAATATACTAGAGCGACGCGTTTCGGAAGTTTACTCCATCATCGGGCTTTTTACAAGTTTATTCGTTAAGCGTCTTGTTGTGTTGCTTGCTGCGTTGTCATTAAGTTTTGTTGTGGTTATATTTGTCCTTTTTTTGCATTATAATTAATTGCAGTGTCGAATAATGTGTTTGCTTTTATTGTCAGCTTATCGTTCATTAGGTATCTTGTCTTGTTCTGTTTTACAAGCTTTGTAAATTTCATACTCTTCCAATGCATCGAGCTTTGTTCCTTTCTTGCAGAAGTGCATTGGTTTTAAGTTCTTGTCAAAGTTTGTATAATTGTGGTTCTTGTCTATTAAGTGTAAAGCGTAGGTGGATTTTGTGTTTTGTTTTGGTTTGTGTTCGGAGAATCTCTCATAAAAAGTTCTCCCTGTCTGTCCTATGTAGAATTTGTCGCAGTCGTCGCAAGCCCGATGATGGAGTAAACTTCCGAAACGCGTCGCTCTAGTATATTTATTAAATACTTAAATGTTGTAAATTTAAAAATAAAATATTTAAAATTGTTTAAAAAAAAATCAAAACGTTTTTCTTTACTAAAATTCAAATAAATATATACAACATGGAGACAAAATCACAAACATATAATTCAGCTGAAACAGTGCACATTGTCTATAAATATAAAAACACCAAAATCAAGTTAACAAAAGCCAATTTGAACATAAAATTCAACAAAAAGTGTCTAAAACAACATATCACACCCAAATACGCCCAAATTACAATAAAAAACAAAAATAAAAATAGTTCCATAGCCGCCATTAAAACTGAAAAACTTGCCCAAATAATCAGAATAAAAGAAGAAAGTAAATACCTATATAGCAAAAAAACAAAACTCAACAATAACCTGTTCAAACTTCATTTAGAAATTTACAACAAATATGACTTTATAATCGCCGAATCATACATTAAATACATAAACCAACATATCAAAAATTTATCAACAGAAATTTATAAAAAACATCAGAAAAAACTAAAATTGCTTAATAAAAAACAACACACACCTCCACCCATATGCAAACATAAATTCTTTCCACGATTAATCAACAATACAAACATCCATCTCACAACCCCTGAAATAGAAACTCTAAACAAAGGACTAAAATTCAATTTACCCAATATGCAAAAAGTAATAGACAATGAAGTAATAAATGCCGAAGCAGCCATAAAAACGATACCCACACAAGAATCACAGAACGAAACAAGAATAATAGTTAATAAAAAGCTCAAACAATTAATAAAAACTAATAAAACTCACACCAAACTACAAAATAAATATCATAAATATACAAATAACCTAAAAAACATCAAACAAAAATTATCACTTAACAATGCAATCATAACTAAAGCAGACAAAGGCAACACAATCGTCATCATCGACCAACAAGAATACATTAAAAAATCCATAACCTTCATCAATGACAACAAAATAAGAAACATCCAAAATGACCCAACAAAAGCATATGTTAAGGAAATCAACAACGCAATAAACAAGTGCAATAACCTTTTCCCCAACCACAAAAAACACAAACTCAAACAACCAAACGCACAAGCCCCACAATTTACCGGACTACCTAAGATCCACAAAAACGAAACACCAATTCGACCTCTAATAAATTATAAGACCGCACCATGTTACAAGATAGCCCAAGAACTACAAAAACGTATAACGACAAATATAACATTAAAAAACAATAAAAGTATAAAAAACAACATAGAACTCATAGACAAAATTAAAAACATAAACATATTAACACAATACAAATTAATTTCCTTTGACGTCACCAACATGTACACAAATATCCCAGTCAATGAAACAATCACAATATTGAAAAATAATTTAACACAAACAGCCAAAATAAACAAACAAAAAATAGAAGAAATTATAACTTTATTACAAATAACACTTAAACAAAATTATTTCACATTCAACAACCAATTTTACATACAAGACGAAGGACTCGCCATGGGATCCCCACTCAGCGGCCTACTTGCAGACATATACCTCAACCACTTTGAAAACACATACATACTATCTAAACAAAACCAACAACAAAAAAACATAATTTTTTACGCAAGGTATGTAGATGACACTTTCATCATATTCAACGGCACAAACAGACAAATAGACATCATGAACAAATATATCAACAACATTAAAGAAAAAATAAAGTTTAGGTACATACGAAACCGAACAAAACAACTCAATAAACTACTTAGACTTAAACATAACTAAAAACAACAACAAACTCCAATTCAAAATATATAGAAAACCAACAACAACAGACATCACAATACACAACGATTCCCACCACCCTTTCACACAAAAATCTGCAGCTTATAATGCATTTATAAATAGGTTATTAAAAGTTCCAATGTCCAAAAAAGATTATGAAGAAGAAGTCAACACAATAAAATACATAGCAATAGCGAACGGATACACAACAGATATGATAGACAAACTAATCAACAAAAAGTTAAAGAAAATAAAAGACAAAAACAAAAACGAATATATTCACAATAACCCACCTAACAATAATAAATACATAGCCATTGAATACACAAACCTATTACCACAAATTCTAAAAAACGAATTCAAAAAGATCAATATTAACATCTCATTCAAAACTAACAACAATATACAAAAAATATTAAAACCAAAAACAAAAAAAGACACAAAAAATGGCTCTGGCGTCTACAAAATAAATTGCGACGACTGCGACAAATTCTACATAGGACAGACAGGGAGAACTTTTTATGAGAGATTCTCCGAACACAAACCAAAACAAAACACAAAATCCACCTACGCTTTACACTTAATAGACAAGAACCACAATTATACAAACTTTGACAAGAACTTAAAACCAATGCACTTCTGCAAGAAAGGAACAAAGCTCGATGCATTGGAAGAGTATGAAATTTACAAAGCTTGTAAAACAGAACAAGACAAGATAATGAACGATAAGCTGACAATAAAAGCAAACACATTATTCGACACTGCAATTAATTAGAATGCAAAAAAAGGACAAATATAACCACAACAAAACTTAATGACAACGCAGCAAGCAACACAACAAGACGCTTAACGAATAAACTTGTAAAAAGCCCGATGATGGAGTAAACTTCCGAAACGCGTCGCTCTAGTATATTTATTAAATACTTAAATGTTGTAAATTTAAAAATAAAATATTTAAAATTGTTTAAAAAAAAATCAAAACGTTTTTCTTTACTAAAATTCAAATAAATATATACAACATGGAGACAAAATCACAAACCTAAAATAAATGTTGGGTGTCAAATTAAAGCAAAATTCAAAAAGAAATATCAAAATAAGGAGTGTTAAGAATTGATCTTCCTTTGAGTAATATTTTTCCACTACGCTTATGCAAACTTTAGGAATTTTAAGAAATGCATTTATGCTTTAAATCAAAATATAATATTATGAGTTTTGTTACAATTAAACAAAACAAAAATGTTTCCATATTTTAAACCGAATATAACGTAGCACAGTGATCAATGAACGGCCAAACTTTTGATGTTGACTTGATCCAATTACTCTTCTTTTTAAGTCATCACTTTAGCAAGAAAACGTTTAATATTTAAAACAATTCTAAAGTTTATGTTAAGATAAAGATATGCATATAATTTCTTGTTGTTCAGGTGAACTATTCAACTATGTACAATGTACATGAAACTGAGAACGTTGAAAATGATCTCGATTTGATGATTTGATGGTAATTTTTTTAATAAACCGGAAATGATACACTCAGATGATTCAGTGAAATATCCAAATTTTAATTTATTTCAGCAGAAAGCCCAAGCCGTTCCAGCTGATATAAATTATTATTCTGTACATTTATTGTTGGATTAATAAATAATAATAATAATAACTTATTAAGAAAGTCTAGTAATTCAATTTCTGAGAGCTCAAATATGTAGAAGAAACGTTTGCAAGACCTAAATGTAAAACTAAGTAAAAGCTTCGTATTAAACTTCCAATCAGCAGAAAGAATGTTAAGGCTAGTAGTGTTAATAAAACATCGATAGTTTAATCGATTAATCGATTGTTTTGAACTATCGGGACTATCGATAGTTTGGAGAAAACATCGATAGTCTATACAGTTGACGTGTTTTTGTTTTCTATGACTGAAAATTGACTGATTCGTTGACTGAAAATTGTCCTTGAATGATAAAAATGACAGATGCGGCTAAATGTTTCGGTTTCTTTAGAAGATGCAAGTATTTTTTTTGTCCTTCTGATTTGGCTACAATTTATAAGGCATACATTCGGCCTAAACTTGAGTATAACTTCCATATCTGGGCTCCTAAAACCCATCTGCACATGTTAGGTAGAATCCAAGAAAGAGCCAGTTCTATTACCAAAACGTTTGTTTCTCTCGAACACCGTCTTACTTTGTTTATCGCTTTTTCTATAAACAGTGCTCTAATAATATAGCCAGCTGCATTCTTCCCTTGAAAAATGTTCGCCGTAATACTTGTCTTGCAAAGAATGCTGATCAGTTTACCCTTGTGCCTGATTCCGGGTGTACTGTAAAATACAGAGATTCTTTCTCAAGATGGAAATCAAATTGCACCAATGCAAATGCTAATGCCCTCCAAAGCTTCGAGAAATTCGATCAAAAAAAACATCAAAAGGATTTTTGCGTAAAAATCACGCCAATAATAAATACATGAACACAATAGTTTTTGATCAGCAAGTGTGAACATTTTTTTTAAAATGATTACAAAATTTGATTTTATTTTTGAAATTTTTCTTAAAAGATTTAAATTTTTTTTCAACTCATTTTATTATATATTATTATAGAAAAACACTATCGATTGTTCATCGATTAATCGATATTTTTTTTTAAACTATCGATACTATCGAAAGCTCGAACAATCGATGTTTTATTAACACTAAAGGCTAGGGCCTTTTTATATTTTTAGAAGTAAATGCAGCGAGAGAATTAAATTTTAAAAACTTGAACTGTAGGTCAACAGCTACTGGTCATTAGGAATATATAACCAAAGAATTGTATATATTGGTTCCCTCAAACACATTGAAGATACAAAATTTGACACCTTGGTGTACGCAGTTAACTGAAAGCCAAAACGCGACCGTAGTATGAAAAATACGAAAATATTTGTAATGTTTTTTGTAAAACATATTTTCATCAGTTCTTTGACGAAACTGAGAGCTTCTTTAAATCCGTCATCAAAACAAAAATCTTCACTGTCGTTAGTGTCGTTCGATTCCATTTAAGGATATCAGATAAAAACGTGCTCCTAACAATAAAACGACATATTTCGAGGTTTACTGCACATAAAAGCCACTTCATTTGAAGGGACTCGTGTACAAAATATTTAAACGCTAGCTTTAATCTTACATCGATACACGGCCATTATAAATCATAATCTTTAGTTTAAATCTGGCAAGCTTATTAAAATACTTAAAAATGTTTGGATTTATCGGCCAAGAGTTTAATGCCCCAAAAGTAGACAAGTGTTCTTTTGCTTCGAAGAGAAAGGTTACCGAATCCGAGAATGAAAAATTCGCATTGCAAAAGAGGCAATAAAAACCAAACACTTTTAAATTAAAGCTTGGACCTTCATCGATCCTTGAACCAGGGCTTACAAATGTGATTGCGCCCATCACGAGCTCAATTAGCTTAGTGAGAAAAAAAACGAAGGTCCAAATTGAAACCCCAAGATATTGGTTTTATTTCGTTAATAAGACTGATTTAATTGACACGAAGAACAACGACAATGATTTTTCTGATTTTGCCAAATTTTATAGATCTAAAGTTTCTTGGAAACGAATAGATGAAGATGGTAACAAAATAACTTGGAACTCTATTCTGTAGCTGCGTTACTATAAAAACTGCATCAAATGTCCTACACAAATTTCTTGCACAAAGATGAGGTTTCTAAAATTATAAAAAGTAAAAAAAAAACGAGAGCTTCTTTAAATCTAAACAACTTCTTTCCCGAAAAAAAAAGAAGATTTCATGGACTTAAAACATCAAGTCTTGATTTTCAGTCTTTTTATGACAATCTTCTATCCAATATGGACGAGCCAAATACTTATCCTCATTTAACAGGCCCTGACAATTCAGAAGATATACTTAAATATCAATTTTGCTGCTCAAAATTTAATCAATAATGTACAATACATAATTTAAACTTATGCATATTAAAAACTTGAATAGATAAAATATTCTTATTACAAAATGTTCCTTTACTTGTATGATACTTTCACGACCAAAAGAAAACAAACATGGAAAATTAACTTAATAGACTAAGAGCCCACAGCAATTTTTGGGTGTGATTGATAACAAAAAATAATTAGCTTAATTAGATAGGCCTTTTATAGTTATTTACAAATGTGAATGCCTTGCATACTCTAGTGGGCGCAATATTGCATTATAGTGCATTAAGTATGCAGTTCTTTCCAAATCCAAATAATTGTGATAACAACTTTGCCAAAATGTAGAGTTAAGCCCCCTGATTCAAAATATCGAGGTCCAAGACGTTTTACAGACAGCCTTCTGCCTGCCAGACGCGATAAGAATAGGCAACTTCTTGCACTAAGAAGGCCACCTTCAAAACGTCATGGACCTCGATATTTGCAATTAGGGCACTTAGCTGTTCATTTTGAAGTTATGGCAAATTTTTTTTCCCAATTTTTTAGAATAAGAAAAGAACTGCATACTTGATGCACTATAATGCACTATTGCGCCCACTAGAGTATGCAAGACGTTCACATTTGTAAATAACTACTAAAGGCCTATCTAATTAAGCTAATTATTTTTTGTTATCAATCACACCCAAAAATTGCTGTGGGCTCTCGGTCTATAAGTTAATAAATACCCTGGTTTATTGGTAAGGAAAAAGAACTTAAGTCAACATATGAAATTTTTTCCCACAATCTCACACATGGAATAACGACCTAAGTCGACAAAAGAAATTTTAATCATTCTTTCTTAATATGCCATAACAACCTAACTCGACCTAAGCTTTTTATTTTTTTAAAGTTCAATAAGCCATAACAGCTTAAGTGTTTTTTTCCTTAATTACTCATTAAATATAAGACATACATTTTATTACTTCTAGTATATGAGAAATGTGTATTCTTTCTTCATTTCTGCATTTAAGAAATTTAAAAATTCATTATTCCTGATTCATAGAGAGATTATGAAACTTAAAACTGCTCTCCTGAAAAATATGAAAAATCGACTTAAGCGGTTATGCCCTGTGACCACTGATATAATAAAATGAGTTAAAAAAAAATTTTAAATCTTTTAAGAAAAATTTCAAAAACAAAATCAAATTTTGTAATCATTCCAAAAAAAAATTTCACACTTGCTGATCAAAAACTGTGTTCATGTACATATTTATTGCTGGTGTGATTTTTACGTAAAAATCCTTTTGATGTTTTTTTTGATCGAATTTCTCGAAGTTTTGGAGTGTATTAGCATTTGCACTGGTGCAATTTGATTTCCATCTGCATCAGAGGATGAACCATCACCTTCTATATTTTATAGATAATATCAGCATCAGCCTGTTTTATTTTTAAATGGTCTTATTTCAATAAAAATTGCCAGATTTGTTGATAAAAGTCCGAAACGAATATTGGTTTTTACGAAAACTTAATTTTACAAATACAGAACGGGAAAACTGTAAACTCGAAATAACACGAAACATGTAAACATATGCTCTGTAATGAAATGCTGATATGGGACTTTCTCAATTAAAGCGGTGACGGTAAGCTGACATGTCAAAAAAACAAAACTGTGTGAAAAATCGAGTGGGGTATAGTATTCCACATTCGAGTAGTACGAGTTGAGAGAGAATCTCTGTATTTTACAGTACACTCGGAATAAGGCTCAAGGGTAAACTGTTCAGCTTTCTTTGCAAGACGAGTATTACGGCGAAAAATTTTCAAGGTAGGAATGCAGCTGGTTATATCTTTAGAGCGCTGTTTATAGAAGAAGCGATAAACAAAGTAAGACGGTGTTCGAGAGAAACAAACGTTTCGGTAATAGAACTGGCTCTTTCTTGGATTCTATCTAACATGTGCTGATGGGTTTTAGGAGCCCAGATATGGGAGTTATACTCAAGTTTAAGCCGAATGTATGCCTTATAAATTGTAGCCAAATCAGAAGGAGAAAAAAATACTTGCATCTTCTAAAGAAACCTAAACATTTAGCGGCAACTGTCATTTTTATCATTCAAGGACAATTTTCAGTCAACGAATCATTTATTACCCCGGTTACAAGAGTAGATTGAGGAATCGAATCGTATTCGAATTGAGATTTCAATCCAGGTATATGGCGGCACTGGATCGAGAGATCGAATTGAAATGGAATCGAAATGACAATCTGGTTTAAACTGTTGTTGTACACACACTCGATTCTTCGATTCCTCGATTCAGGTATAAAAGCATATTTTGGATTTGATTCAGCTCGTTTAGTGGGATCGGATCGAGAAATCCTATTTCAATCCGATCCAGGTATACACGGAGCTTAATCCTGATTCAATTCTTATACAATTCTCCATATAAACGTAGTATATAAAACAAAAACATATCAACTGTACAGACTATCGATGTTTTCTCCAAACTATCGATGGCCCCGATAGTTCAAAACAATCGATTAATCGATTAAACTATCGATGTTTTATTAACACTAATATGTGAGTACTGGCAGGACCATGGTCCTGTACGGCAGCAGTTTTGAAGTTATGGTGAGATTTCTGGATTTGAAGAGCTTTGACAGACTATAGTAGGCTCTGTTGGATTTGAGAAGCCGCCCGCGTATTTCTTCTTCTATATTGTTATCGGCTGCTACTATTCACCCAAGGTATTTAAAGGATTGCACCACTTCAAATTCGTGCTCCGCTACCTTGATATTTTGACCAACTGTTCCTCTCGCATTCGACGTCACCATGTACTTTGTTTTACCTTCACTAATGTGCAGCCCCAGATTTTGTGCCGCCTGCTCGATCTGGATGAAGGAGTCGTGTACAGCTTGTTCGGTTCTTCAGATGATGTCGATGTCGTCTGCGTAAGCCAGGAACTGGCTGGACCTGTTGACGATGGTCCCTTTTGTTGCCGTGCCAGAGTCACGTATTGCTTTCTCCAACGCCAGGTTGAAGAGGAGGCAGGCCAAACCGTCCCCTTGTCGGAGTCCATTAAAGATGTTGATTGGTCTGGATAGCAATCCGGCTATTTTTACTTGGCTTGTTACGTTGGTCATGGACAACCTACATAGTCGTGTCAATTTATTTGGGATGCCAAATTCTCTCATGGCTTTGTAAAGTTCTACCCTGGCTATGCTATCATAGGCGGCCTTAAGGTCTATAAACAGATGGTATGTTGGGATGTTAAATTCTAGACATTTTTTCATCGCCTGCCTAAGGGTAAATATCTGATCAGTTGTTGATTTGCCTGGAATGAAACCACACTGATATTGTCCGTTAACGGTTTTAGCGTATGGGGTTATCCGGTCTTGTAGGATAGAGGAGAGTATCTTATAGGCGGTACTCAACAACGTGATACCTCTATAATTGCTGCACGTTGTGACATCTCCCTTCTTATGTATGGGGCATATTAAACCTTTTCGCCAGTCTTCTGGCATTTCTTCCTGCTCCCATACGTGTACTATAATATCATGAATTGCTTGACGTAAGGCTGGCCCGCCGTGATGGAATAATTCGGCTGGTATGCCATCGGCTCCCGGGGCTTTGTTCTGTTTAAACCGGCCTATAGCCTTCTCAACTTCTTCTATGCTTGGTGGCGGCAACAAAGTATATTCTTCTTGAAGTAGTGGAGCCTCCACTTCTGTATAGAGCTGACCATTTAGCAATTCATTAAAGTACACTTCCCATCGCTCCAGTATGCTTTCAGGATCGGTGATCAGATTTCCCTCTCCGTCCTTGCAGTATGTGCAGCGTGGTGTGTACTGCGTCATGTTTCGGACGGATTGGTAGAACTTCCGCGCCTGGTGCGGACCTCGCTCTCGGCTATTTTCTATTTCACAGATTAGGTTCTTCTCCCAGGCTGATTTTTTTTGTCTGTGTAGCCGTTTTTCTATTCTTCTGAGCTCTTTATATTCCTCTTCGCGTGCCCGCGTTCTATGAGATTGTTGCATTGCTCGGTACGCAACATTCTTACGTTCAGTCGCTAGCTTGCATTCATCATCAAACCAGTCTTTCCGATTTTTACGACTGCTGCCTAAGATGGAGTTGGCAGTACTAATGACAATATTCTTAAGGCGTGTCCACTTCTCATTTACGCCCAGCATACTGGCTCCAGGACTTACTCTCCCTAAATCAAGTGTTTCTAGGGCGAGTCCTAACGCATTACCAAAGGTGTTACTGGTGTTTTCATTGCGCAGGGCAGCCGTGTTGATTCGAACCTGATCGGCGGATGCAATGCGTCTTCGCAAGGCAATCCGCCCTCGGAAAACCATACCAACAAGATAGTGATCCGAGTCGATATTGGCACCTCGGTACGTTCGTACCGTCATCAAGTTCGAGTAGTGGCGACGGTCTATCAACACGTGGTCTATTTGGTTACGAGTGACTCCATCAGGTGATACCCAGGTGGCTTTGTAGATATCTTTACGCGGGAACCTGGTACTCGCAACGACCATGTTTTTCGATGCTGCCAATTCTAAGACTCGAAGTCCATTATCATTAGTGTTCTGATGCAAACTATGGGTGCCTGCGTAATGCCTGAATACCGGCTCCCGACCTATTTTTGCGTTCAAATCCCCAAGGATGATAACATCATACCTTGGACAGGCATTGAGGGCCCTCTCGACTTGTTCGTAGTAAGTCTCTTTTTCTTCGTCTGAGGACTCCTCCGTAGGTGCGTGAACGTTAATGAGGCTGATGTTCGTAAATTTGCCTCGCACGCGAAGGGTGCATAGCCTTTCGCTTATAGCGTTAAAGCCAATGATGGTAGACTTCATTTTTTCGCTGACTAGGAAGCCTACCCCGAGCACATGGTGTTTTGTATGACAGCTGTAGTATATGTCATATTCTTTCTTCTGTAGAACACCATTCCCTGTCCATCTGATTTCTTGAAGAGCTGTTATGTCAACTTTATATTTTGACAGGGCATCGGCTAGCAGCTCGAGCTCTATAGAGCGATCGTACGTTCCATAAGAAAATTCGTAAATCGTTTTTCAGTTTTCGTTGCGTTGGTTGTCGTCGTGTGATCAGTCCGTTTCCGAGGCTTGTTGTTGGTCTCGTAATTCATAAAGTTTTACGGGACAGGGAATTAACCTGTCGCCAACCTGAGGAACCAGCCTGATCATATTAGCCAAACCTTTTTAAAGGCTTGTTTCTAGCGGCCGCCACGGAGAGGCTATGATCAGACTTCCACCAGTCCCGAATAGTTACGGCACGTGCATGCTTTCGTATGCTACATGTTATTCCCCCTATTCGTCTGATGGCTGACCGCCAATAATAAAAACTTTAAATTGGCGTATCAAAATTTTTTCTTAAAAATGTTTTAAAATTTTTTTATACATATAAATGCTTATTTTTTTAAGAAACCAGTACAAACACTTATAATTTTTGTTCTTGCATAAACCTATATGTACTTGAATCACGTGGCATCCTATTTTTACCTCCAACTACTAAACAAGTTGTTTTAGTAAATAAAAAAAAATCAATTTTTTTTAACATTCATTTTTGAAATTCTTAGTCTGTTACATAGGAGCAAGTTCTTCTTATTTTTCTTACCTTTGGTTTGGAAATTTAATGAATATTTCATTTGAGGGCAATTTTTGAATTGCAAATTTTTTCAAACTTAAATTTTCTGCATTAAAAAAAGTCATAAATATCGGAGGAAATTTCCCGAGTTCCTAATATCTATATCTGTGTTCACTTTTCTTTATTTTTTTAAACATCCTGAAAAGTAAAAGTCCTAAAACCAACAGATTATCCTTGTATAAATACGTAAAGAGTAAAAACGCTATCTACCTAAATGCGAAAAGTTTCAATTCACCTGCAACCAAAAATAAAACAGAAAACAAACCGTCTTTTATTGTGTCTAATTGTGAGCGCTGAATTAAAAAAAAAACTCAATTTTCCTGTTCTAAACCTCAAACAATCACGATTCACGAAAAATTATTTTATCTACCTAAAATACAAAAGGAAAAAAAAACTTGTGCGCAATCCGAGTCAATTCAAATGCTTGTGCGTTGCCCGTGCGGCTTGCCACTATACTCTGTCCAACAAAAATATGCAGTGTGGGCAAGACAGGACGTTTGCCTCGCATTCTGGCTACAGTGGATTGCATAAATCTGTCCTTCATTAAAGCTCTCACAGAGTTGTCGTAGTGTTGATTCTAAATGGACCCTTTTTTAAAGCTCTAAAATCAAAAGCACCTCAACAGAAACCCAAGGAAAAAAAAACTGAACAAGTTAGCAAATGAAGAAGGGTAACTCTGAATGCACATCAATATATAATGCGGGTTGAAATTGAATATCACCAACAGCCATAGGCGAGGCCACAGTAATTCAGTGCACATTCAGATGTGCGGTCAATAGGACATCGGTCTGCGTCAGATGCAATCGATAATTTACGGGCGCACAAACACTTTTTTATGGAGGAGTTCTTTCAATTTAGTATGGTGCAAAAATATAGCACACTACTGATTTTGAAAAAGCTCTCCCATAAGACGTGTACTGCATATTTTTGTTGGATGAAGTATAGTACCTAGTTCCCGTTTTGTGTTATTTTTTTTTTGATACTCTATTCTATCTTTCTCTATCTCTATGCGTGATGCGAAAAAAGTGGTATCCTGAAGAGACGAGACGAGGTATATTTATTTTCTTAACACAAAAATTCTTAACTAAGCCCAGTAGGAAATTTCGAAAAATTCACTAATGAAGAAGTAGGTGTTTCATCATGGAAAAGGAGCTGCACCCATGAATTTCCTACGGAATCCTATGAGGAATTTAACACAGGCTTGTCATTGGAAGGAGGTACACACTTTTTCGATGCATATTTTGTTGTGAAATCACTATGCTCACGGCATCTTCGATTTCATGGGTAATTTTTGTGTCTGAAAAAACTGGTTCTATTGATGTGATGCTTTTCTCAATGGAAATAAATTAATGAAAAGTGAGTCAACATTTAATCAATTGCCTCAGGGAAAGAATCATTGAAAATACTAATTATTCACTACAGAATTGTGTACATATTTGAAGCTCGTTTTTTCAGTTTTGAAAAAAGGAATGCATATAGGCGATGTTTTATTAAGAGAAGGAATATGAATGAAATCATTATCCATTTTTTTTCTTATTTCATCAATAGAAGAAGCGCTTGAAATGTATAGGCAAATTTTAAGCTTGAATGAAAAAAACAGATTAAATTTGTGTTATGTACGTATTTATTTTATTAACGATTATAGTACATTCTAAAGAAGTTAGTAGATATATGTGTCTTACATTGTCTTGTCTTGTTGTAAGACGTAACATAAACAGCTGGTCGAAAAACTCTCCTTTGACTCTTGGTAGCATTTGGGGATGAATCATCTTCATTGTCCTGTTCATTTGAGATCTAAGAAAAAGACGAATATGTAATTACTTTTTGCAAATCATTCAAAAGAATATGGGGAATTTACCGTTGGTGAATTGTTTTCCTTCTCGATAATTGTTATTTAATCTTGAATAAATTGATTGAAAACACAGAAAACCCCGCACAACCGTTTTCTTTGATCACAAAATTGACACTAAATCATTCCAAAACAAAAGAAATAACTCATGACAAAAAAACACCTATTGAGCGTCGCGGTTCGCGGACCCATCGCGGGAAAAACCCAAAAAAAAAAAGGGATTGTTTATTGCAGGTCAAAATTTCTCTCTCTCTTTTTCCTCTCAGCTCGCAGACTATTTTGCCCAGTAAACGAAGTTCATGAAAAAATACATTCCTTTTCCCTAGCGATATCACCTCATCACCATAGATTTGCTCTATTGAAAGGTTGTTTACTGCTTTTCAATTCCAAAGAAAAGAAAGGGTTGTTTTCTCTTTCACATCGCAGGCATTAAACACTCAATTGTGGATTACAATAACCACTGAAAAGATGCAGGAATAATTACAACGTGTTCAGCATTGTATTCATTAACATTAAGGATGTGTAAGAAGGATATTGCTTTGTTTCATGTTTTCTGTACCTTCTTTCGAGAACAAAGCACAAGATGCAACTGGGATTGCAAACTACTGACTCATTGCATGACTTTCGATGAATGAAACCAATGCAGACCTTCTACTCAATGAAAGTGCCTCGTGATTTCTACGAGGAATTCAACTTTATTTTTCCTTGAGGAGCAAATTTCCTACTGGGAGAGAGCCATATTTGTACACCAATACATGCAAACGTTTTTACATGAGATTTGAGTTTGCTTTTGCATGAGACCTACCCTTAATGATTACTGACTTCATGATAAGATATCGAAACCAGTGTTCCCAGGTTTTCAAACAAAAAATCCCATTTTTTTGGCACCAAAACCTTTTTTCCCTTTTTTTTTTTGAAATCCCCTTTTTTCTCCCGAAGAAAAAAATAAGTTTTTCAATAATGTCTTTCATATATTTTTTTTTTATTTTTTATAAAAAAAAATTATTATAATCCATGGAAAATAACAAAAATAAAAAATAAACATAACAAAGGTCTTCAGGACTAAAAACTAAATCACAAAAACAAAAAATATATTCTTTAATTATGATGTTAAAATGGTTTTTTTTGGTCAAATTGTTCTAGATGCAAATAAAAACAAATTATTTCATCTTTCCCAACGTTTCGTGGATTTTCGCGACTTTTTCAAGGGCTTAATTTATAAATGTTTTTTGATTATTTTTAAATAAATGAATTAGTAATACACATTTTAGTAAATTAACATCGAAAACAATACTAAATAAACTATCATTTATTCATTTATTTAAAAACATTCAAAAAACATTTATAAATTAAACCCTTGAAAAAGTCGTGAAAATCGACGAAACGTTGGGAAAGATGAAATAATTTGTCAATCACCACACAATCATCACCATGTAGACAAGCAACGTTGCTCGTTATCCGTTTGACAGTTTAAGTTTCTTTGCTCTTTCGTTTATTATATGTACATTACTTGTACATCAGTTATAAAATGTCAAAAGAATAAATAAGAAGTTGCATGCGCTGTTTTTTAGAGCATGTTGTTTTTTTATAGTTTCTAATTGGTTGTTTAGATTTGTAAATTTTTAAAGACTGTTTTTGATAAGATTATATTTTCCCCGTTTAGGGTTTTTCCCCTTTTTTCCCCGTCCCCCTTTTTCCCCTACTGACATAAAAAATCGGCAAAAATGGTGGTTCTCCCATCAACACTGATCGAAACTGAAATTCAAATCAAAGAGTGAAAAAAGTGTAAGCAAAGAGAAAAGGAAGAAGATAGCTGTTAACATTCATAGCAATCAGTATACTCGTATAAAATTTAAAGAAAAAAGAGCAAACATACACTTTGTATGCAAAGAGTAAAAGAAAAAGATAAAAAATACACAACAATAAGCTTTTGCCTATTTTGTGTTAAACATTATCAAATGCAATGCATAAAAAAAAAAACAATATTTTCGTTTTGTGAAACGACAAAAGAGAAGAGCCGTACATATAAAATTAACCAGTTTTTTTTTATATGTTCTTGATTGCTTGCGAAGTGTTGCACAATTCACAAATGTCGGGCGAAACAAAACGTTTTTTTTTTGAACCAAAGACGAAAGTTGAAATACTTGAGGAGATAATGTTAAGCTTACATAAAGACGTTTTGGTGAAAACGTCCACAGAATATCTTCAAAATGTATTCGAAAGATTAAAATTAAAAACGCTTTCAGCATTTTAAAACTACTCCTTTTAAAGAGGTTATAGAGAGTGTATATAGAGAGTCAATATTATGACATTTGTCATGAATATCTCTAAGATGTTTAAAAGAGGGTTTATTAATAGTATAACAAAAATAACACTTTTAAAGAAATTAGGAGGTCATAAAGTGAAATGGTATTAAGAAAATTGAACTAACAGCTTGTTAAGAGCTGATACATTTATTCAAGTATGTGTTGCTTTGGTGATCAAAATACTGTATCTCATAATAGTGTATCTTAAAATTATTCATCTCAAAATGCTCAAAAACAAAGTGTTATTTTCGTGCCATAAATTCTTCTGGTGTTGTTGTCTTTTCTTACGACTTATAGGACTATAAGGCAAGTAATGCATTAGTTAAAAAAAAATCGAACTCAAGATTTTTATCAAAGTTAAAATTACGATGATAGCGAAGACGAAAAAAGTGGGTCCCGAAATTCTGTCTGTCTGTCTGTCTGTTCGACTACGGCCTAAAAGGCTGGGCCGATTTTCGTTAAACTTGATAGATATCGTTTGGAATTTTCCCCCACACGTTTTCTTTCCTTTTTTTTAAGACCAAAAATAACGGTACCTGCCATATGAATTTTTTTCGAAATTTTATAAATATTTTTTTCTCAAAAACTGTCCCACAGAATTAAAAAAAAAAATCAAACAATTTCATATCGTTAGAACTAGGTAATGGTTGAAAAAATTTTTTTCAAAAAATGGTTATTCTTGGAAGCCCCCTTGGAACCATTTTTTTGGTTTTTGATTTTCTCGAAAACAGTACAACCGCATTTTTTTTTTTTGAAAATTCGATATCTCAAAACCGGCTCAATATTTTTTGAAAATTAAATTTTTATTCGAACAATACTAAAAAGTTTAAATATGCGTACCAAATTTTTTTCTTAAATATGTTTTAAAAATTTTGTATACAAAAAATTAAAATTTTGTTCTTACATAACCTAATATTTGCTCAAAACACATGGCATCCAGTGTTTAGCTCCAACTACTAAAGGAGTTTTAGTCATTTATAAAATGAATTTTATGCTTTTTCTCTAATAACATTAATTTTTGAAATTCTTAGTCTTTTACATAAGAGCAAGTTCGTTATTTTATGTGTCCTCGTATTTTAACGCAACTGTTTAATTTGAATTGATGATGATTAACAAATTGACACGAAGCGAACAACAATTGCGTTTTGTGATAATTTACATTATGTATAGGGCAGAAAACGAACTAACGGACCGAGTTTGAGTTATTGATGGCTCCAAGATCGGAATGTGTTGAATTACAGCAATAGAAAAAACTCACTCAGTTTGTTTGTGTGAAAGTTACAGTTACAGATGAGTAGCACATAGCACCCCCTGAGAGCGTTTTGGTTAATTAATTATGAAGTATAGTTGACGTAGGTATCAATTGAGTGTTGCTGGTGTCCTTATGTTTTCGTATAAATCTTTTTCGCATGATCGCAAAAGTACAACAAGTTATAACTTCACGTATTAACCCATTACCTGCCACTGTACTCAATTGAGTACAGTAACTTGTTAAATTTCAACTGAATTTTTTTTTTAAAGTGGGCTTTAATTTTCATTTTGTTCGACTGGAAAGCAATTATTGACATGTGCTTTGATACTGGTAGTGAATTTGTCGAGATTCAAAAGCATTTTCAAGTTTTTACATGAACTTTTGTGTCGAGCATTTCTTGTTTGAAGCAATTTGGTGACTTTGCGAAAATAAAATGTCAGTAAAAATTTAAAATTTTGAATAACATTTGAATAATGGATTCTATTATTTAGATTTTGTATCTAGAAAAAACATTGCGTATAAATTACAAAAAAACATTTTTTTTTTCTGCATGGTAAGTCGTGAATAAAAGTGGTGTACTCAATTGAGTACACTGGCCAAAACCATGCTAAATTTTTTTCTCACTGGATTTGCAGAGAAATGTCTTTTTCAACTATAAACTGCGGTAGCTTTTATGGCAAGCGCTTTCCCAACCTCTACATGGCTGTTGAAGATATTCCAGATGATGGAAACGAAATAATATAGTATCTATTCCACCAGTTGTTGATATCCAAACAGACAAGGTCATGACCAGCCGTGACCTTATGGCTACTTTACGCAGAAAAGGATTTTGTGCAACAAGTACGATTCGGGACAATAGAACGAAAAAATATCCAGATCCACTAAAATCCTTGAAAACGGTAATTAAAGCAAATTTTGGTTACTTTCATCACAAATTCGACAAAAACAATAATATCTTGTTCGCTCGTTGGAAAGATAATGCTGTTGTAACCGTTACAACAAACTACAACTTGAAACCACTAAAAAAAGTCAAGAGATGGTCATCAACACAAAAGGAAAAAGTTGTCATTCCTCAGATAAAGCCTCTAGTTGCATACAACAAAGACATGGCGGTGTCGACCTTCATGACCAATTTGTGAACAACTTCCGCATAAAAATAAAGGCTAAAAAATCTTGGTGGCCATTATTCACACACATGCTAAACTCAATGCTGGTGAATGCTTGGGAACTCCATTGTCTGAAAAACAAAGAAAACCGGAATCTCCTTTCATTTGTTAGGACCATAGCCAGAACTTATTTACGCTCAGAGTCGTCAAAAAAGCTCCAAATAAGCCAAATGTACTACTAGAAAGTGTTGTTCGCAGCAACGGAGAACATTTCCCCCAAAGAAATAAAAAATTAACTACGGTGCCACATTTATCACAGCAAAGTTCGATAGATTTGTGAACAGTGTCAAACCACTCTTTGCATCGAAAAAGAATGGTTTAAAATTTTTCATAATTATTAAGAGAATGTACCCATATCTGGCCCCTGTACTCAATTGAGTACACCCCTCTAATTACCAAACTTGAAAAAGAATTTTTAAATTTTTTTTATTTTTGTGCAAATATAAACCCCAATAAACAGCATTTCAAAGATTTTTTATTTATCTCTATTTGTAAGGTCCTTGGCCTTTAATGGGTTTATATGCCGGATTTGGACGAATAGGCGAACCTACAACTTATTATAAATCTATTGTTAAGTACACTTATGGGATTGGAATCACTTACATTCTTTTTCTTCTTGTTGCATTAATGATATTATACCAACCAAATAATGGCCTCTATCACAGGGCCCGTAGTAAAAGTCTATGTCTAACAATTAATTCCGGAATAAAAATGCCCAAATGGGAAGCACCAAAAACGCCCGCGTAGTAAATATTTTCCAACTTTTGGTAACATTATTTAAATTTGCCAAATAGGTATCCGTTGTTTTTGCGATTAGCTGTATGAAATTGTTCCGATAGGTCCTATCCCTAAGAGCAAATAATGTTTAGTTATACAGTAAAACCCGCTTAAGAGAAACGGCAAAATGTCACAGTCTTTCTTTCACTTAAGCGGGTTTTTCACTTAAACGAACCCCGCTTAAGTGAAAAATAATTTCATTTAAGCGGAGTTCGGATAAGTGAAAAAAAAAAAATTTCACTTAAGCGGATTTAAAAATTCCATTAAGCGGAGATTCAATGCTAGAAACAATATTGTTTTTATCTTTTGGAGTTGCCTTGAAAGAAGTTAAATAAAACAACGATTAAATAACACAAAAATAATTTATTGAAAAACGAAAACTAGCAAATTTTTGTTCTGTTCGATTCAATTTTTTTTTTCACAAGAGAGTTTTTTTCAATGAAGAATATTAAAAATTAACTGAAAATATGTTTCAGTTATCCGGGTTTTTCGCTTAAGCGAGTTTCACTTAAGCGGAGTGTTTTAAGGAAAATTGGTCGGAAAATACTTGGGGATGAAAAAAGTGTTTCAGGTAAGCGGGTTTTTCTCTTAAGCGGGTTTATCTCAAGCGGGTTTTACTGTAACATTTTTATGTTAATTTCAATAAAGAATATCTTTTTAACAAGTACCTATAATATAGTAATAAAATAATATATTTATGAAAATCTCATATTTTTTTGAACCCAACCCGACCTAGCATCGAAAGCCATTTCACCGATGGTGATGGCCTACTACGCGTCGGTGGCCGGACGGTGGCAGAACACACTGTTTCCATACAGCCAACGGCACCCGATTATCTTAAAACTCAACTATCATTTTTTTTCACTGAACTTGTGATACGTGATGCACATAATAAAAAACTACATGGAGGAAATCAGCAGACTGTCGCTTATATTCGTATGTCTTACTGGATTATAAGCATCAAACAACATGTAAAAAGCTTTATACATAAATGTCCAATATGCTTCAGACACCGAAAAAGAAATCTGCAGCAGCTCATAGGAAGCCACGAGCACAAATGTCCGGACCATTCATCAATACTGGCGTGGATTACGCCGGACCTATTTAAATAAAAGCCTGGAAAGGAAGAGGAGCTAAAACTTTCAAAGGATATTTTGCAATTTTCATCTACAAAGGGCATTCACCTTGAGACTGTTTCAGATATAACTACGCAGGCATTCTTGGCAGCCTTTCGTCGCTTCATGGCACGACGAGGCATTTGTGCTTAAGTGCATAGCGACTGTGGCACAAATTTTGTGGGAGCTAACGGCGAATTTATAATTTTATTTCATAAAATAAAATCGTAATATATCAACATTATGAATAACAACTCCCATGAATTTTAATATTAATAAATAATATAAAAAAATCACCACAACACAGAATTAAACTCTACACAACACAAATACATAAAAAGATAATAAGATATAAAATGCCGACGGCATTTCACATAATATAAAATGTAAATTCAACATTTGAACAACAGTACATCAAATTTAACACTTTTTATTTGAATTGGGTCAGTAAATTCACTCCACTACAATTCACTTTATTAAATTAATTTAAAAAAAAACGAAATTGAATTTAAACTTAAATCGAAAACCAATGACGTCACTTAAATATGTTGGCAAAAGTCAGCCATTTGCAAATTTAATTCTTCGCACTCAACAAAAAAAAAAAATAACTCAAATTCTGCTAAGTACCTACCTACATATTTTCCGTACCGATTCGCAAGAAAACCCACTCAAAAAAACCCGAAACGATAAAAAGAAACCCAAGCTCTAGCACAAACACAAACCTACCTACAGACAAAAGCGGAAATTAATCAAATAATACAAATTTAAAATATGAAAGCAATATAATTCAAAATTATAACAAAATAAAAAGGAAACAAATCAAATTAAACAAAAAAAGACAACAACTTAGCACACAAAATCCACCCCGCGTTATATGCGGGGTCAGCATCAACCGCCCATCAGCAACAACAGCAGCAACAGCAACCCAGCATCCACGAACCACTCACACAACACAGCACTATCACATTTATTGTCATTAATAATTATTAATAAATTAATAACTATTCAAAATATCGATTAGACAATTTAACTGTTATTTTTCTTTTTACTATCCTAACACCTAAGAAAATAAAATGCACGACTGGGTCGCACGAACTTGCTCCTAGACTAGGAATTTTAAAAACGAATCTTATTAAAGGGAACTGTTCATAAGGATAAAATGATTTTTTTTAAATCTTTTAGTAGTAAGAGATAAAAACAGAACGCTATGCAAATATGAATTTATGCAAGAACAAAAATTATAAGTCGTTGTAGTGGTTCCTTAAAAAAATAATCTTTCATGTATGTACAAAATTTTTAAAACATTTTTAAGACAAAATTTTGGTACGCCAACGTTAAGTTTTTACTATTGTACTATTGAGAGTTCAATTTCCAAGAAAAATATTAAGCCGTTCTTGAGATATTGAATTTTCAAAAAAATAGACCTTTTTTTCCAAAAATTGAAAAAATATTCGTCTTTTAGGTACAGTCAGTAATATCTAAATTTCAATTTTGTTATTAAATTATAGATCGTAAGCATTAATCGAAAGAAAAAAAAAATTAGTAAAATTCTCGGAACCGTTGAGAAAAATACGATTTTCGAAAACCATTTTTTAACATTATTTGTATGGAAGGTACCTACCGTTAGTTTTAAATAAAACGATTTTTTTCTCAAATCTTGTAGATTATGTTAAGAAACATTTATTTGTCAAGTTTGAAAAAAATTGAGCATGGGGTTTTCGAAATATTGAGTTTCCGAAAAAAATTTTGATTTTTTTTTTAAATCTAAAAAATAAAAAAATTGAAAATTTGAATATGCAATAATATTCAAATTTTGGAGGAGCTTTAGCATAAAAAAATGATTAAGATCGGTTGTACCGTTTTTGAGAAAATCAAAAGCAAAAATAATAGACCCAGGGGGTCTACCAAAAATAACAATTTTTTGGAAATTTTTTTTCAACCATTACCTAGTGCTAGTTTTAATTAAACTGGCCGACCCAGCTCTCGAAATTCGAGCGACGTTTTTTAATCCATCGAAATCTTAGCCATCCTTTGATGGAATTTGACAGTTTATGACTTGACGAATAGAGGACGAATCCAGTTATGACGTTCAAAGAGTATTTCGTACAAAATGTTAGCCGAAAGCCCTAAAATTGCTCTTTTGCGGAGCAAAAAATAAAATACCTTTTTTTTGGATATTTATAGACGTTTTTTAATCCATCAAAATCTTAGCCATCCTTTGATGGAATTTGACAGTTTATGACTTGACGAATAGAGGACGAATTCAGTTATGACGTACAAAGTGTATTTCGTGCAAAATGTCAGCTGAAAGCCCTAAAATTGCTCTTTTCCGGAGCAAAAAATAAAAAACCTTTTTTTTGGATATTTACAGACGTTTTTTAATCCATCGAAATCTTATGCCGGATATACATTGTTCAAATGCATGACAAGCATATGCAAGTGTATTGGTAATTTTGGGTTAAAGTTGCATATACACATATCAAGCATGAATCTTCAATCTTTTATTTTTACATCGACGGTGTGGTGAGAGGACGTTGCGCTTTGTGAGTTTTTTTTCGGCAAAATTGTGATTTTACGAATTTCTTTGGAATTTTTTCAATTTTATGCGAGTCATTTGTTTTATTTTGTCTGTCCATTGCATCATAAAATTTTTGTTTATTGTTTTATTATTTAAATACATATGAGCTTATGTTGTGCTGTGTTCTCATCTCTTCAACGTACGAGTACTATACGCAAATGAACCAATAAATGCATGATCAATCATCAATATTGCAAATACACTACTTCAATGCAGGACGCTAGATTGAAAGAAAATCAAAAGATTTTGATACACTTGCACATGCTTGTCATGCATTTGAACAATGTATATCCGGCATTATCCATCCTTTGATGGAATTTGACATTTTATGTCTTGACGAATAGAGGACGAATTCAGTTATGACGTACAATGAGTATTTCGTACCAAATGTTAGCCTAAAGCCCTAAAATTGCTCTTTTCCGGAGCAAAAAATAAAAAACCTTTTTTTGGATATTTATAGACGTTTTTTAATCCATCGAAATCTTAGCCATCCTTTGATGAAATTTGACAGTTTATGACTTGACGAATAGAGGACAAAGTGTATTTCGTACAAAATGTCAGCCTAAAGCCCTAAAATTGTTTTTTTCCGGAGCAAAAAATAAAAAACCTTTTTTTTGGATATTTATAGACGGTTTTTAATCCATCGAAATCTTAGCCATCGTTTGACGGAATTTGACAGTTTATGACTTGACGAATAGAGGACGAATTCAGTTATGATGCACAAAGTGTATTTCGTACAAAATGTCAGCCTAAAGCTCTAAAATTGCTCTTTTCCGGAGCAACAAATAAAATACCTTTTTTTTTGGATATTTATAGACGTTTTTTAATCCATCGAAATCTTAGCCATCCTTTGATGAAATTTGACAGTTTATGACTTGACAAATAGATAATTCAGCTTTGACGTACAAAGTAGGCATCATTCGATGTTATTTGGCAATTTATGGCTTACAATAATAGAATATTTTGTGAGAACTATCAAAGCCATAAGTCAATCCATTGTATATATAAACTATAGTACTCTCATGGAACAGAAAAAAGTGTTATGGAATACACTCTACCGAGGGCGCTGTCGTAGGAAAATATTGTCGTGGAGACTTTTGATTTATGGTGGGGTAGTAATTGAGGAAGAGCGAAAAAATTTTATCAGCTCTGGCAATGAGAAAGACGAGAAAGAGAACATAAAATTTGTTTTGTATCATTTTCCTTTTGCGGGATCTTCTGTGTGTTTTGTTGTTATATTTTTTTGTCAAGAATATTTGTTTTGTTTTTGCTATTTCATACGCAACAAAGCAACGTTGTTCAATTTCGGCATATCTAACCAAAATACAACGTTGCTTTTTATTTGTATGGACACACATACCTATTTGAATAGATTTAAGTAGGAATAATTTTGAAAATTGATTCTTGATAGGATTAGGCTTTTTTGAATTTTAGTATATCTTCATAGAAACTTTAACTTAATATATTAGGTAACTTACCTATGTTGATTGCAATTATTATTATTTTTGTTATTCAAAAGTACCTATAATACCTAATTTGTGTAATTTTGAAGAACAAAAATAATTGCAATCAACTAGTTTAACTGCCTACATTAGATGCAGTGGGTGGTAAGGTAGTGGAAATTGTTTTTTTTTTGGAATTAATATAATTATGTACATATATAGGTATAAAACTATTTCTTTAAGCAAATCTAATAGGTACGTATACCTATATTTTTATTAGAGAAAATAGCTTTTACATACATATGTACTGTACCTACATACCTATGTAAAATATGGTATGGTAGAAAATAATTTTGATTACAAAAAATATATTTTTATGCATTCATAGGTATTTATATAATTAAAAATAAAAAAAAGAAATTTGATATAGGTATAGACCAGTTTTTAAAATTTATTCATATACACTTTGTTTGCAAAAAATATAGAAAATGTTTAATACTTTTTATGTTTATATAAACAATTTCAGAAATGCATAAATATTCATATAAAGCAATTGTGAAAAAAAAATCAAATAAGTTTTTCGAGAAAAAAATAATTTTAGAAAACTTAAATTAATTAAAAAAAATTAGAATAAATAGAATAAAATTATTATTGACATAATATTTAAAAAAAAAAATCAGATACCTTTCTTGGAAAAAATATGTTGTATGCATTTACATATTGCCAATGCAATAAGCAATTTTAGAAAAATTTAAAAAAAAAAGAAATATGGTGTCAATTTTAAAAAAATTATTGACGCACCCCACATGAAAAACTTTGAAAATAAAAATAAACGTTTTTTTATAAAAAATTGTTTTTATCCATATATTTTGTAAAAAAATAAGATATTTGCCCTGCGAATTTTGAACAAACAAATATTTCTTTTAATGTTTGTCTACGAATTTTCATCAAATTTGGAAATTATTAATTCATTAAAATAAAAATTTTGTTTTTTTGTATTTTGTTAATATAAATATAAAAAGTACGAATTTATGCAAACAAAGTTTTAAAAACCTTTTATTATTAAACTAATTTTAAATATAATAAATTTCTTTAAAAGTGTTCTAGAAAAAAATTTGGGATATTAATTTTAAGTATTTAAAAATAAAGATTCTAGGAAATATTTTCAAAAATTAATCGCTCAAACTTTTTCAAGACATTGATTTTTCAAAAACAATTTTTTTAGATAAAAAAATATTTTTTCGTTTTCTCTATCATCGTAAAGTCAACTTTGATCAAAATCTCGAGTTAAATTTTTTTCACATAAAAATATTGAGCCGTTTTTGAGATATCGAATTTTCCAAGAAAAAAAAAATACTTTTTTTCCAAAAATTAAAAAAATATTTTTTCAAAGCTTTGAGACGCAATGTTTTTAAACTTTTTGGAAGCATCTCTATACAAAATTTCGGTAATGAGAAAATTGTCAAAATTTAAAAAAATTGGTTCTATGGTAGGTGCAAGCTGTAGGTAATATCTTAATTTCAAAATTTAAATTAAAGATCATACAAAGAAAAAAAATGTATCTACATTCCAGGCGCCGTTTTCGAGAAAAATACAATTTTTGAAACCCATTTTTTAATTTTTTTTACATTTGTATGGTGGGTACATTTATTTTTAGGTAAAATACATTTTTTTTCTCACATCTTGTAGATTATATTGATAAACTTTTACTTATAAAGTTTAAAAAAAATCTAGCATCGGGTTTTCGAAATATTGAGTTTTGAAAAGTTTATTTTAAAAATCCAAAATTTGTTGTTTTGAAAATTTTAATACACAATTCTATTTAAGTGTTTGGGGAGCTTTAGCAAAAAAAAAATGATCGAAATCGGTTGTACCGTTTTTGATACAATGAAAAACAAAAAAAAATGGTTCCATGGGGGGTACAAAAAATACCCATTTTTTGAAAATTTTTTTTCAACCATTACCTTAAAATAAATAACCACTGCCAATCGCACAGACAATGAATTTGAGAAAAAAACACGAACATTTATTGGCAATTAATGTAGAATGCTGCTCAAACACCTATACATATCCATTTGCCTCTAAAAAACGGCTGAAATATGAAAAAATGAGACATGGTTACCACATTTAAAAATCGCCATGTTAATTATTTTAGCAGAAATTGTTTTTTTCTGATTTAGTAGTTGAAGTTTACCTATTACAAATTAACCAAAAAAAAAAATACATTTAATACATACATATATTTTTCTTCCATTAGAAGTAAAAATGTGAAAATATTTTTTTTTTCGAAAAACAAATGTTTATCTTTAAATGCGATTTGCGGCTAAACGGAGCTTCGTAGACCCCCCAAAGTTGACATCTTCTAACGTGATTTCTGGCTAAACTAGGCATCTTAGCGAGTTAAAAATTGCATACTCGTGATGTAGGGAGTGATGTATCACATGATTTTTTTTCTAATTCATAAAATTTTAGTCAAAATTCAAGTTTTCAAAATTCTTCATTTTGAAACTCTACTTCTCCAAATTTCGCATTTCGAAATTCTACTTCTCAAAATTCTGCTTTTCAAATTGTACCTATTAAGTTTTCTGCATTTCAGAATTCTACTTGTCAAAATACCTTTTTCAGAATTTTACTTTTTAAGTTTTCAGCATTTCAAAATTTTCTTTCCTAAAATTCTGGATTTCAAAATTTTGCTTTTCAAAATTTTACTTACTAAGTTTTCTGCATTTCAAAATTTTCTTTCCTAAAATTCTGCATTTCAAAATTCTGCATTCCAAAATTCTACTCTTCAAAATTTTATCTTTCAATATAATTTTTCTGTATTTCAGAATAATACTCAAGACTCCAATTCTTAAAATTCTGCATTTGAAAAATCTACCTACAAAAATAATTATCTATCTATACAAAATAATTGTTCTGAGTGGTAACCGTTTAAAAATTCGTCTATTTGAATATAAATCCTACATTTGCTCCAATATACATTCAAACAGCGAACGAAAAAAATCAAACCAAACAATATACCGTTTTTTCTCTATGCGTGAAGCAAAAAATGCCACCTCATACTTATTTGTATAGAAAATTGATAAAAAGAAAACAGAAAATAGCTTTATTGTCGTCGCTTTATTCTGCACCTTCGGTTTGCTTTTACCGAAAATATTATCACCCCTTCCTGATTATCGTCTGTCCTTACTCTCCACAACTCTACGTAAAAAGTTATGGAATACGCTCGTATGGCACCGCGTCGTTCGTTCCTCTTCATGAGAGTACTATAGTTTATATATACAATGGTCAATCTAATCATCGAAATCGAAATTAAAATCGAATAGGAACAGTATTGAATCATTTCAGTGAAATGGAAATGATCGAATGATCGGTTGGTTGAAATGATCGGATCATTTTCGTAATCGATTGTTGAACGATTCAATCATGAACGATGTACTCAGCTCTAATTCGAATTTGATATTTTGTTTGTTTGTTAACGCATTCTTGTCAAACCAGGGGGATATTTTAATTTCAGGGAAGATTTGAAAACAGTAACGCATAGAATAAAGCTAGAACTACATGCTCTCTTTTTCCAGCTTATTTCAAATTTCTATCTTCCATCTCGAAAAACACAAAAAGTAAAAGTTGAAATGGTTCTAAATTTCACTTTTTACTTTTTGAGAACTCTAAGGCTAGGCGCGCACATTCAGTTTTTAGTTTCGCAAGTGCTTGGTTCGAGCAACTAAGAAGTGTGTGGTTTGACACAAACTAAACGATTGCCCAAAAAGAGTTCGCTATTTTGGGTAGGATATAATTATATTTACCTGCGCGGACATTCAACCAAATAGTTCATCTGTTTTCTATAAGCAACGAAACAGTTGTGCAACTAAAATTGAATGCGCGCACCTAGCGTAACACGGAAATTGCCCGATAGATGTAGTTAATACTCTAAGACTTAACTACATTCAACTTCAAAGGGCGTTTTTCTTTTTTTATTCAGAGTAAAGCACTGAACGGAGCACGAGCATGTCGAACATGCTCTGAACTGTCTCCGAATCGAGCGTATTCTAAGAGCTCTGAATTTTTGAGTTTTGAGTTTTTTTCCTGTCTGTCAGAATAATTTCAGCATTTAACTCTCTCTGCTCAGCTATTTTATACCGAGCTCAAAGAGTGCGCTCTGAACAATCTCTGAACACGCTCTAAACGAAAAAAGAAACACAAATTTGAACTGTTATACACTCTGAGCTAAAAAAGAAACACGATTTTTTGTTTGACAGTTAAGGTTCTACTCTGAACTAAAAAATAAAAACACCCAAAGAGTGAAAAGTGAACAAAATGTGCTGTATTTTTCCAAACAACAACAAAAGCAAAAGTAAAAATGGTTCTAACTTTTACTAAACTTAAACCACAGATAATTATATATATACAGCCGTATTTATTAGAATTCCCTAAACGCGTGAATAGTTGTGCAATGCATAAGGACTTTTTCATCCACTATGCAAATTCATATTTATAAAACATTTGCCTACCCTGCATAGTTATAATGAGCTTGTGTCAAATAAAGTACCAAAAAGTAAGAATCTATTACATTTAGCCTTCATAACACTCAGCTGTTTATCAAAAAAACAAAAAAAAAATATCTTGTCTGTCTATCGAATTTAATAAACAAAAACGAAACCAGCAAAAAGCTAAAAGAATTCCAACAATTAACTTTGATTCATCAGATAAAGTATGTTATTATCTCTAGCATAATACTGGAAATCAAATTGTTATTCGTTTTATTACAGCTGGAATACTCCTCAGACAAGTTCTTGAGGATACAATTCAATAATGCAAGATAATAATTACAACACTAACACACCGGATGAAGAAAGATGCGTGGAGAGACATCACCAACAAGTATATTTATCTATTTAATTCTAAGAATTTTCAATTCAATTTGTTTTTAATATATTAGTATAACATTTTTGTTTCAATAAATAAAAATAACACAAAGTTTTGGTTTCAATATTGTAAGTCAAAGGCATTTTTTTTTTGTTGATAATCTTTACAATTCAATGTGATGTCAAAGGGAATGTGACAGGTCAATACTAAAATGTCCTTATGTAGGCACTATTCAACCTCCAAACGCGTTTAGCTTATAATGCCTCTATTCAACGTCACATAAGTTTTATAAATAACGATTTTGCGTTTAGAGGCATTATAAGGGTTGCATAGCCTTATGTACTCACTATAATGAGTTTATAAATATGGCTGATAATGTATGACAGTAACTGTATGACAGTATAGTAAAAATGTATGCTCTATTCAGCAACAGATGTCGCTAGTCGATAATTATCTGTGCTTAAACTGTATGCTCTATTCAGCAACAGATGTCCGGGAATTTTTTTTGCAATTTTTATTTGTTGTTTTAAATAATTTCTGTGTAGTATATTAAAATAATTTTGGCATTGTGCACATCTATGCAAAAAATACTTTCGTTTAATATGTAATTTATGCCCCTTCGGTTTTTGTGGGCCGCGTAAAGTGTACCACAAAAAACATGTTTGCCGTTTTATTATATGATGAAATTTTTAATTTTTTTTTTAAATTCTGTGTGACAGTTTTTGAAAAAAAAAAATATTGATAAAATTTCGAAAAAAAATCGTATGGTATCTACCGTTTTTTTTTGGACAGACAGACAGAATTGCGAGACCCACTTTTTTGGTCTTCGCTATCATCGTAATGTCAACTTTGATCAAAATCTCGAGTTCCATTTTTTTACGAATGCATAACTTGTCTTATAGTACCTATAAGTTGTGAGTAATTTTTTCTTTTGGTTAAATTTTGCGTAGGTGATTATGTACTTGATATGTTTGTATATATTTTTTTGGGTAATCTATTGAAAGTATATTTCTTTTTTTCTGAAATGATATTTACTTACATAGATATGTATGTTATGCAATTTTTGTTTTTTTTTTTTTTTTTTGTTTTTTCCTTCTGAAAAGTAATGGTGCAAGGTTTTAATTGAAATATCATCCTCACTTAAAAATAATAACATTCCTAATTTTTTCTACCAAATTTAAAAGTCTAATGGTAACAAAATTGAGTGGGCTTAAAAAGTTTCAAGTGTCAAAAATTTGATATATTGATTTAATATTCTTTTGGGGACTTTCGACATCATTTGTAAGTATCTCAAAAAGTACCCTGTATGAGAAAAAATAACCTAAAATACAGAAATAAAAACAAATACATCCGCTAAAGAGTTTGGCGCAGATAGTAGATAGGTACCTACATATACACTGTATAAAAATGATACTTGCTCAATGAGCCCAAAATGTAAAAGACTAAGAATTTCAAAAATGAATGTTATTAGAGAAAAACTGTTCATAGGCATACAATTCATTTTTTTAATGACGAAGCAAGTCTTTTTGCTGTTGGAGCTAAAAACAGAATGCCATGTGATTCAAGCAAATATAAGTTTATGCAAGAACAAAAGTTATAGTAGTTTGTTAAAAAAATAAGCCTTTATACAAAATTTTAGAAACATTTTTAAGAAAAAATATTGGTACGCCAACTTAAAGTTTTTATTACTGTACGAATAAAAATTAAATTTCCAAAAAAAATATTTAGCCGTTTCTGAGATTTCGAATTTTTCAAAAAACAATCTTCCACGGGTTCACCTTGTCGTGGTGCTGGTCAGCTGGAGATTTACATTATCAAACTTTCAGCTCGCCAGCTGTAGATTTTTAACAAACTAAGAAACCCAAACAATCCTACCTGTTCCTGCTATAAAGATAATAACAAGACCCCCGACTAACTGTGAAAACCAAGAACAACCACCACCTATAGCTCCGAGACGAACAATTAAATCCTGGCATGAGAGGCTCCAGAACTACTACGAAGTGCGATAGTGTATTTTCGGAAGTCAAAATACTATAGTTTCTGACAGAGTATAGCCAAGTTGAGACAACGTTTCCAAGAAGGCAACGTATAAGGCAATTGAAGCCACCACACTGTGCAGCACGGACGATCCGCGCCCGTATTAGACTGTCCGAATCTTTGTCAAAACACTCCTGGGTCTGCGTGACAGCGGAGAAAGTATTCTACCTCTGAATTGACTTCTGAAGGGAGTTCGCGCCTCATTTAATTTCGGAATTAACTTCGGTTCCTTCAAATGCCGATCCAAACGCATACGTACTGACTTAACAACAATCAAAATATGTAAAAGATGTAAAAGATGCCATTGATTTGTGTCCGTCTTTTGATGTTCAAGGCTTAGGCAAAACAATGTTAGAGGTACATTCCATCGACACAGGGGATGCTGAGCCCATTAAACAGCGTCAATCGGAACGCATGCTTAAACTCGGTGTTATCGAGGAAAGCACCAGTGGGTGAAGCTCTCCTGTAGTTCTAGTGCGTAAGCCTGGTAAAAATCATTTATTCATAGACTACGGGAAAGTTAACGCCGTGACTAAGAAAAATGCGTATCCACTTTCTCATTTAGGGGACTGATATCACGTCTTTCAGATACACGTTTCTTTTCGAGCGTGGATCTGAAGGACACCTTTTAGCAGATCACGTTGAAGGAAAAAGACACCGTTTACTGTGCCAGGCATGCCTCTGTTACAGTTTACGGTAATGCCCTTTGGTCCCTGTAATGCGCCTCAGCGTATGGTAAGACTTGTGGACAAAGTGCTACCACATCAACTGAGAGAAAATATCTTTCCGTATTTGGATGACTTGATGGTGGGTTGAAGTTTTTGAAGTTACTTGCCGTTACTTGGCTGACTGGTATCGTCGGTTCATAAAGGACTTTTCGTCCTCGCAAGCCCTGAAACTGATACCTTGAAGAAGGGGAAGAAGTTATTTTTCACGGAGGAGGCAGTAGAGTCGTTCTCCCGGTTGAAGATTGTTCTGACGTCGGCTCCGTTGTTGGTTAATCCGAACTTCAGCAAGGAATTCCTAATTCTCTGTGACGCCTCAAACATGGATACGGGATGTGTACTTTGATGATGTGTCAGTTTGATGATGATGCTACCGACGAGAGTGAGTGCCTGGCAGCCGTCATGGGAGTCCAGAAGTTTAGAGCTTATGTCGAGGGACATCCTTTCAGGATTGTGACGGACCATTCGAGCCTGAAATGGTTGATGGGCTAGAAGGACCAAAGTAGAAGGTTAGGGAGTTTAAAGCTTTCGCGAGTACATGGGATCGATTCTCTGATCTGTGATGTTTCGTTGTTGAAAAATACCTGTTTATACGTGTTGCACATAAATCTTGAGGACCTTACCTTTCATTTAAGGGTTTATCGCAAAATCATTGACAGCATCAGAGATCAAAGTGATAAGCTACCTGACCTTCAAGTGTCGGATAATTTCGCATACAAGAAGGTCAAACATTGCACAGGTCATACACTTGAAGATGACCAAGTATGGAAGCTTTGGATCCCAGAACCGCTGACCGAACGCTTAATTGTGCTGGCTCATCAGCCACCTCAGACCTTGCAGCAGCAAGGAATGTGCATTTATAGGAATGTGCGACGTTTGTTAGACCTCGAAAGCTGCAAATGTGACCCTAAGTCCACCTATATGTAAGGCAGCTGCAGCTGAAAAAGATGTTGTACATCGACTTTCTTGGCCCGAACCCACGCTCGTGAGACGGGACAATGAATATTTTACATTCTCATATCAAAAACACTGTCGAACACTAATTCATGCGTGCATTCTATGAATTTTATTCGTGGTTTTCAGCCACGACTAGTATTCGTAGAATGGACGTTTATTATTATTATTCATCATCATCGGCTCGACAACCGGGTTCCGGTCCTGGCCTCTTTCAACAAGTCTCTCCACCTATCCCGGTCTCTAGCCGACGCCATCCAGTTGCGCACCCCAAGGCTTCGGGCGTCCTGGTCTACGCCATCTCTCCAGCGCAAGCATGGTCTACCACGCTGTCGTCTACCATAGAATGTACCACAAAGAACTTTCCGAGCAGGTTCCTCTTCGCTCATGCGAGCTAGGTGCCCTGCCCACCGGAGTCTACCGAGCTTAATTTTTGTCACGATATCTGCTTCTAGGTAGATTGCGTACAGTTCATGATTGTACCGTCTCCGGAATCGTCCTTCCTCACATATGGGGCCAACAATTCTCCTTAAGACTTTTCTCTCGAACGCAGCTAAGAGGTCGGAGTGCCTTTTGCTAAGCACCCAAGTCTCGGATCCATATGTGAGTACTGGCAGGACCATGGTCCTGTACAGCAGCAGTTTTGAAGTTATGGTGAGATTTCTGGATTTGAAGAGCTTTGACAGACTATAGTAGGCTCTGTTGGATTTGAGAAGCCGCCCGCGTATTTCTTCTTCTATGTTGTTATCGGCTGCTACTATTGACCCAAGGTATTTAAAGGATTGCACCACTTCAAATTCGTGCTCCGCTACCTTGATTGTTTGACCAACTGTTCCTCTCGCATTCGACGCCACCATGTACTTTGTTTTACCTTCACTAATGTGCAGCCCCAGATTTTGTGCCGCCTGCTCGATCTGGATGAAGGAATCGTGTACAGCTTGTTCGGTTCTTCCGATGATGTCAATGTCGTCTGCGTAAGCCAGTAACTGGCTGGACCTGTTGACGATGGTCCCTCTTGTTGCCGTGCCAGAGTCACGGATTGCTTTCTCCAACGCCAGGTTGAAGAGGAGGCAGGCCAAACCGTCCCCTTGTCGGAGTCCATTAAAGATGTTGATTGGTCTGGATAGCAATCCGGCTATTTTTACTTGGCTTGTTACGTTGGTCATGGTCAACCTACATAGTCGTGTCAATTTATTTGGGATGCCGAATTCTCTCATGGCTTTGTAAAGTTCTACCCTGGCTATGCTATCATAGGCGGCCTTAAAGTCTATAAACAGATGGTATGTTGGGATGTTAAATTCTAGACATTTTTCCATCGCCTGCCTAAGGGTAAAGATCTGATCAGTTGTTGATTTGCCTGGAATGAAACCACACTGATATTGCCCGATGACGGTTTTAGCGTATGGGGTTATCCGGTCTTGTAGGATAGAGGAGAGTATCTTATAGGCGGTACTCAACAACGTGATACCTCTATAATTGCTGCACGTTGTGACATCTCCCTTCTTATGTATGGGGCATATTAAACCTTTTCGCCAGTCTTCTGGCATTTCTTCCTGCTCCCATACCTGTACTATAATATCATGAATTGCTTGACGTAAGGCTGGCCCGCCGTGATGGAATAATTCGGCTGGTATGCCATCGACTCCCGGGGCTTTGTTCTGTTTAAGCCGGCCTATAGCCTTCTCAACCTCTTCTATGCTTGGTGGCGGCAACATAGGGTATTCTTCTTGAAGTAGTGGAGCCTCCACTTCTGCAGTGAGCTGACCATTTAGCAATTCATTAAAGTACACTTCCCATCGCTCCAGTATGCTTTCAGGATCGGTGATCAGATTTCCCTCTCCGTCCTTGCAGTATGTGCAGCGTGGTGTGTACTGCGTCATGTTTCGGACGGATTGGTAGAACTTCCGCGCCTGGTGCGGACCTCGCTCTCGGCTGTTTTCTATTTCACAGATTAGGTTCTTCTCCCAGGCTGATTTCTTTTGTCTGTGAAGCCGTTTTTCTGTTCTTCTGAGCTCTTTATATTCCTCTTCGCGTGCCCGCGTTCTATGAGATTGTTGCATTGCTCGGTACGCAACATTCTTACGTTCAGTCGCTAGCTTGCATTCATCATCAAACCAGTCGTTCCGATTTTTACGACTGCTGCCTAAGATGGAGTTGGCAGTACTAATGACAGTATTTTTAAGACGTGTCCACTTCTCATTTACGCCCAGCATACTGGCTCCAGGACTTACTCTCCCTAAATTAGGTGTTTCTAGGGCGAGTCCTAACGCATTACCAAAGGTGTTACTGGTGTTTTCATTGCGCAGGGCAGCCGTGTTGATTCGAACCTGATCGGCGGATGCAATGCGTCTTCGCAAGGCAATCCGCCCTCGGAAAACCATACCAACAAGATAGTGATCCGAGTCGATATTGGCACCTCGGTACGTTCGTACCGTCATCAAGTTCGAGTAGTGGCGACGGTCTATCAACACGTGGTCTATTTGGTTACGAGTGACTCCATCAGGTGATACCCAGGTGGCTTTGTAGATATCTTTACGCGGGAACCTGGTACTCGCAACGACCATGTTTTTCGATGCTGCCAATTCTAAGACTCGAAGTCCATTGTCATTAGTGTTCTCATGCAAACTATGGGTGCCTGCGTAATGCCTGAATACCGGCTCCCGACCTATTTTTGCGTTCAAATCCCCAAGGATGATTTTAACATCATACCTTGGACAGGCATTGAGGGCCCTCTCGACTTGTTCGTAGTAAGTCTCTTTTTCTTCGTCTGAGGACTCCTCCGTAGGTCCGTGAACGTTAATGAGGCTGATGTTCGTAAATTTGCCTCGCACGCGAAGGGTGCATAGCCTTTCGCTTATAGCGTTAAAGCCGATGATAGTAGACTTCATTTTTTCGCTGACTAGGAAGCCTACCCCGAGCACATGGTGTTTTGTATGACAGCTGTAGTATATGTCATATTCTTTCTTCTGTAAAACACCATTCCCTGTCCATCTGATTTCTTGAAGAGCTGTTATGTCAGCTTTATATTTTGACAGGGCATCGGCTAGCTGCTGAGCAGCTCGAGCTCTATAGAGCGATCGTACGTTCCATAAGAAAATTCGTAAATCGTTTTTCCTTTTTCTTTGCGTAGGTTGTCGTCGTGAAATCAGTCCGTTTCCGAGGCTTGTTGTCGTTCTCGAAATTCATTAAGTTTTACGGGACAGGGAATTAACCTGTCGCCAACCTGAGGAACCAGCCTGATCATATTAGCCAAACCTTTTTTAAAAGGCTTGTTTCTAGCGGCCGCCGCGAAGAGGCTATGATCACACTTCCACCAGTCCCGAATAGTTACGGCATGTGCATGTTTTCGTATGCTACATGTTGTTCCCCCTATTCGTCTGATTATTATTATTATTATTTAATTATCATTGTAATATTTAATAATGCCCTTGTAATTCATTCGTAAATTATACAGCTCCATTCGTATATTGTACGAATATTATTGTAGAACTTACTACCATAAATATGTTATCTGAAATTAAATATCCATTGTAAGAAATAATTACAAATGTTAATGTATTTTTTATGTTAAAAATAGTTTTTTAATTCTTTTTATGGGGAGAGTACGATAACTTGGCCGCCAGGATTTGATGACGGATTTTTGTAGAGGGGTCAAAAACAAGTACTTTTTACTATGGGAGGGGGTGTCTATCTCCCCCCGTTTAGGAGGTAGGGGCACTTTTAGAAAAAATGGTTTGAATTAAAAAAAAAATATATACTAAAAAAAAACGGCAACACTTACAATAAAGTGCTATATTGCGTTTGAAAGCCAGAAGTCTGTTCTGAAATCCTGCATTTAAATTAAATTACTCATGTCAATGGTTTTTGAGTAATTCGCTTTTAAAGTCCAAATTTTGATAAAAAAAAACGTGAAAAAAAAGTTTAGACCGATTGTTTTAAAAATTGTGAAATGAAATTGTGAATTAGCTTATATTAGTCCGGGAGGTAGCGCTGCAATTTTTTTAGGAATTTTATACCGAATGAATTTTACTTCAAACAGTTGTTCAATGTTCGAAATTCAGTAAAGTGAGCGTCAGTTGTCGCACTTGTGGTGGAGCTAAAGGAGACAGCATGAAAAAGTCATTGGAAAAAAATTTGCTCCGATGAATTTTATACCAAGCGAAACTGTATTAAATTATTGTTTTAATCATATTTTTTCAAAAAATTATCGTCAGCTGTATTGACGATGGGGGGTTCAATGTCAGTCGCGGGCATAAACCTTATTTAAAATTTTAAAAATACATTTATTTTATACCTTATGAAATTTATATATCTCAATTTTTATACTTTTAAAATAATAAAGAAAATAGTCAGCTGCACTTTTGACGGGGGTAACACCGTCAGTCAGCGCGATAAACATGTCGCGAGCTCAACGCATTCGAGCGTCGCATAGTATCTGATAAACTGACGATCTTTACATCCACAAACAATCAGCTGACGACGATTTTTTGTTTCTTTAACATTTAAATTATCTTATACTTAAAATTCAATAAGTATAACATCAATTTCATATAAATAACATCACAGTTTATTTATTTATTCCGTGTAGGTTTCAAATTATATTAATATGTACTCTAGCATCAAGGAATTTCAAGCTGTAAAAGTCTCACTACTTCAACGTACCTTTCCTAAAAATTATTATTCTGGCCTCCAGGTAGAATATACCTGGGGCCTGTAACACAAAACTACAAGTCTACAAGTCAACAGCCACTTGTAGGATTATATTAATCTTACAGTTGTAGATTATTTCTGTAACACAAAAAAAAAACTTTACACTTGTAGAAAACAAAAATTTCCCTACACTTGTAGGCATTCTGCTTACAAGTGCTCAATGAAAGAAAGATAAGCAACGTGATAGCATCTTAATAAAAATAAAATGCATGACTGGATCTCACGAACTTGCTCTTATGTAAATGTACTTTGTAATTTAAAAATTATGCATGTGTAAATATAAAACATGGACTTAATGAGATAATAATGTTCAAATGCATGGAATTGCCGTCTGATTTCCGCAGAAGTATGCATTGATGCAAACAAAGCTTAAAAATGTTTTATTATTAAAGTAATTTTCTTAAAACCCAAAATATGTTTTTTTCGAATATTTGTATATACAATATTATTTTAAGGGGGCTGCTGAAAATTTTTGGTTAAGATCGTTAGAGCCGTTAATGCGAAAGTCGAAAATCAAAAAGCCCTTCTATGACAGATACCGTTAATAACATTTTGCTTCGAAATTTTGTTGACCAAAATGTAGTCGTTGTGTGTTATATCACACCTTTTTTTTTATTAAAGTCGTTAGAGACGTTTTTGAGATAAATAAGATTTTGCACTACGCTTGTATGATAAGGTGTACCGTTAGTTTGAGAGCTAACAAAAATTTCAATTTCCCCTCTAGAGAATCACTGAAGAACTTTAAGAAAATAGCTCCAATGGCCTAGGCTGTAGATCGAGGTACATGCAGATAGACAGACGGAATTGTCGGACCCACTTTATTCGTCTTCGCTATCATCTTAATTGAACTTTGATCAAAATTGTTACACGTGCCGCCAATAAAAACATAATTTAAAAGGTTCGTCGCACTTTGCACCGAACCTCATTTCCGTTATACTTACAGATATACCTACTTTGCATTTTTTCCACGGAATCAGTTAACATATTTTTCTTTCCAAATATCATTTCACAGAACTGTTCCAAATATCATTTCACAGAATTATTTTATTTCATTTATGCAACTCTGCAACAGAAATCAATTTTTCCATAGAATGTAATTTTTGCAAGCGTTACATATTTCATATACATTTCTAGGTTTAATGCTTTATTAAAACACATTGTTACTTTAGTCTTAAGATAGATTCGATTCAATAAAGATTATTTTTTTATTCAAAATAAGATTTATTCATTTTTAACTGGCGCAGTCGGTAGGATACGGTATATTGTTATTTTAAGATAAATATACAGTAGTACGTATCAACGTTTCAACCGTGAACCAAAAAGAAAAAAAAAATTACAGTTAGTGATCAAGTATACACGGGCGTACCCATAATAAATTTCTTGTGCGCGACACCTAATGAACTAAAAAGAACAATTAAATCCGAACACGAAAAGTGCGTGTACATTCTAACGTGTGCTAAAAGTAATCGCTAAGTTAAAACAACAAATATAAAATCAAAAAGGAAGAAAAAAAAATAAATCTAACAAGAAAAACTAAAAACTTTTTAACAAAAAAAAAGAAGAGGAATAAACAACTTTAACTTTTAACCAACAACAGCAGCAAATAACTACAACTTGAGAAGGACAATCCTAAACAACTTTAACTTTTAATCAACAACAGCAGCAAATAACTACAACTTGAGAAGGACAATCCTAAACAACTTTAACTTTTAATCAACAACAGCAGCAAATAACTAAGGTCTGACTATATATATGTATTTTTTTTGTATTATTATTATTTTACGTACATTTATATTTGAATACTTAATTTGAAATAATGAATAAACCCTTGTGTAGAATGTTATAATATGTCTGAAAGTGGTTCTTCGGTAGAAAATATTTCAAAACAATTAGAACAAGCTAAACAGAAAAGTGATCAGATTTCGGAGATATTAGGAAATTTTTTTTCAGAAAGTAACCAAGGAAACATGTTGACTGTAAACATTGACCCCCTTAAATATATATCTAAGCTCCCCGATTTCAATGGAGATTTTAGGGACCTACAAAATTTCATAGACTTAGTCGATAAAATTCACCCGATCTTAACAAATTATGACGAATTATCCCAAAGCATTTTCTCGGATTATTTAAAGTCCAAACTAAAAGGAAAAGCTAGGAAAGTCATCGAAATTAACGTTCATATTACTTCATGGACCGAAATAAAAGCGGCCTTAATTAATAATTTTGGAGATAGGTTAACTCTCTAAGAATTATTCGATGAGTTGAGAGCAGTTAAATTTAAAACTAACAGTATAGACTTTTTTAATGATATAAAATCAATATTAAGACGGCTCAATGTTAAAACAAAGCAAATCTTCGAAAATTCGGAAAATACTTCAGGTTTAATTAATTCCAATATAGAAAACAACAAGTTGTCAGCTTTGGTAATTTTTAAAAATAAAATGCCTGAGCCCATGCGCTCACTACTATGTTGTAGGAACCCAACCGATTTAGAAGGCGCAATCAACATCTTATACGAATGTGGATACGCACATTATAACCCGTTCAACAAGGCTACACATACACACTTACAATCACATAACAATAACGGACCGTTGAATTCCAATACATTTCGGCAATCTAAGCAATCTGACAATTCAAATGGTAGAACTTCATTCGATCAATATCGATCAAATAATACTAGAACACCATCGCAATCAAGACCACCTAACAATCATTATGGATCGTATCATCCTAATACGTCGTGGCAATCTAAACCACCTAATAACAATCAGTATGTCAAACCTCCATTCGATCACTACAGATCAACGGGTACAAATAATAACAACATTAACAATTATAATAACCATGCTAATAATCAGAACCACAACAATAATCAAAATCCTTTTAGAAATAACAATAATTATGAACCTATGGAAATAGGATTAACACAAAAAAGAAATAGAAGGAACGGCAATAATAGATATAATAGAAACAGTAACAATTTTTCAAACAACTACACTCAAAGCTATTTGACAGAAGCTGAAAATTTTCACTCAGTAGCCTCGGATGCAAGTTACTTTATATAACAGTGGCATCAAAGGGAAGACCTTTGAAATTTATAGTTGCCACGGGCGCAACCCACTCAATTATTAACCCAAATATATGTCATCCTAAGTGGCATACTACTCTACCCGAACCCATAAGTCTAAAAACACTTAGTCATAACGTCACAATAAAAGAAAAAGTACAGATCCCTTTATTTAGTGAATTAGGTGATAGTAACGAAAGAATAGAATTCTTTATTTGTCAGTTTCACAACGAGTTCGACGGTTTGATAGGAAACAACATTCTGTCTCCTTTGAAAGCACACATAGATTATGAAAATAATTTGTTGAAAACCGGAGATAAAATAATAACACTCCATTTTAACAGAAATAGTGATGCGGAAATTAAATTAATTGATGTAGATATACCTGTACAACAAAAACAAGGAATAGGATATATAAAGGAAACAATATTAGGAAACAGATTAAGAGTAGGGGAAGGAATTTACAACATAGACAATTATGTCATGTTTGCAAAGGCAGAAAAAGTTGGAAGCAAAACAGATTTGATCCCCTTTGAAGATAAAGTGGACATTGAAAGCGTAGATTTCAATAATTTCAACATAATAGAAGAACAAACAGAAGGTATATCGTTATTATAACAAATAAGAATTAATCATTTAAACAGTGAAGAAGAAAGAGAGTTAAAAAAATTAATAAAACAATACCATGATATTTTTTTCGAAGAAAACACAAAACTTTCATTTACAAGTGAAATAAAACATACAATAAGAACAACAGGCAATGTTCCCATACAGAGTAAGAATTATAGATATCCTTTTATACACAAGGAAGAGGTTAAAAGACAGATTAACGAAATGTTAGATAATAATATCATTCGTCACAGCAACTCACCTTACTCGGCTCCTATATGGATCGTCCCTAAGAAGGTTGACGCCAGTGGGAAACCGAAATGGAGGTTAGTGATTGACTACAGAAAGCTCAATCAAGTGACAGTTGATGACAAATACCCAATCCCGAACATTGACGATATATTAGACAAGCTTGGCAGATGCTAATATTTTACCACACTCGATCTTGCAAAGGGATTTCATCAGATTGAAATTCACGAAGCTGACGTTCATAAAACCGCTTTTAGTATTGAGAATGGACATTACGAGTTTCTCAGAATGCCATTCGGACTAAAAACAGCACCAGCCACATTTCAGAGGCTCATGAACAATGTTTTAGGAGATTATATTAATAAAATCTGTCTCGTTTATGTCGACGACATAATCGTCTTCTCGACTTCGCTTCAAGAACACATCGTATCTCTGACAAAGATTTTTAAACGATTAAGGGAAGACAACTTAAAAATACAACTTGACAAATCGGAATTTCTCAAGAAAGAAACCGAATTTCTTGGTCATGTTGTCACAGCCGATGGTATAAAACCAGACCCAAAAAAAATACTATGTGTACAAAATTACCCCATTCCAAAAACTATAAAAGAAATTAGACAATTTTTAGGTTTAACCGGTTATTACAGAAAATTTATCAGAGACTACTCAAAAATCGCAAAACCGATGACACTATATCTTAAAAAAGATGCAAAAATAAATATTTCCGATCCTGAATATAACAAATCATTCGAGACACTTAAAACTCTCATAGAAAACGACCCAATTTTAGTTTATCCAAATTTTTCGAAAACTTTTACCTTGACTACGGAAGCAAGCAATTTTGCGATAGGCGCAGTTCTATCACAAGAAAACCATCCGATTTCATTTGCAAGTCGAACCCTAAACGAACATGAAATTAATTACAGCACAATTGAAAAAGAACTCCTTGCCATTGTGTGGGCAACCAAGTATTATAGGCCTTATTTATTTGGCAGAAAGTTCATTATCGAAACAGACCATAAACCTTTAACTTGGTTATTTTCAATAAAGGAACCGAATTCGAAGCTTATCCGTTGGAGATTGAAGTTATCTGAATTTGACTATGAAATCAAATATAAAAAAGGCACCACCAATAGTAATGCCGATGCCCTTTCACGTATTCCCCAAACGGAAGTAAATTTAATTGATAACAATTGCATTCCCATAAGTGAATCATGTATTAACATTTTCAAAAACCAATTCATAATCAGAAAATCTAAATCAGGAGCTACTCGAATGAAACATTTAAAAGTATTCGATAGGAATAGATGTACAGTACATACAAAAAGCCTAGACGAACAGTCAGCCATAGTATTGCTAAAAAATCATTTTAAGCCTGATGCTTTGAATGCAATACTCATTGAGGATGATGAATTTTATAAAATCATTGAAAAAGTTTTTCAAGAACATTTTTCAAACAATATTAAATTTAGAATTATTCGGTGCTTCAAACTGTTAGAAGATGTAACAGATGAAACCAAACTAGTAGATATAATAGAGAAAGAACATTTAAGAAACAACCATAGAGGTATAACAGAAATATACAAAGAAGTAAAACTAAATTATTTCAACCCAAAACTACTAAAACGAATAACGCAGTATATAAACAATTGCGATGTATGTAATATTGAAAAATACGTTAGGAACCCTCCCAAACCGTTATATAAAATTACAGAAACTCCCTTAAAACCCCACGAAGTTATACATGTAGACGTGTTTTACAGCTTAGAAAAGTCATTATTTTTAACTATAATAGATAAATTCACAAAACATGCTTGGGCAAGTAAAATTTCCAGTAGAACTTGGATTGAATTTAAGAGAGCCCTCTCTTACTATTTTAGTCAATTTGGAAATGTAAGGACAATTATAGTAGATAACGAACTAGGTTTTAAAGCAATTCCAATGAAAGAATACCTAGAAAATTGTAACGTAGAAATCCATTACACATCTAATAGTAATCACACATCAAACTCTGACATTGAAAGACTACACAACACAATTAACGAACACATTCGACTTTTAAAACATAACGAAACAACTAAAGACGATACAGTCGAAGAAAAACTTTTAAAGATTATAACGTATTACAATAACACGATTCATTCCACAACCAATCGAAAACCCATCGATTTTGTTAATGGTAAAATACACCAAGACGAATATAAAGACATCCATGACATTATTTCTAAGAAAAAACAGAGAGTCATAGACAAACTAAACGAAAACCGAAAGGACGACATCCTGGAAAGTGGAAAGAATTTTATTAAGGAAGTTAGAGGAGGGAAAAACCACTCAAAATATCGAAAACTAAATACACACAAAATAGACGAAGACCATGTTATTGATTCGCAGAATCAAAACAAATATTATAGAACTCATATTAAATCAAGAAAAAAATACCAAACATAGACACTTACCAACAGTTATGAACGAAATATAACGCATAATTTATTTACAGGATATAAAGATGACACTACCGTGGAATACGTTACTCGTATTACTTACATTACTGACGATAGCTAAAACTCAGGACATTAAACTTGCTGACCTTAATAGTAATAACGGATATGTTACTATAAACTTAGGACAGGCAAAAATATTTAAAAATTATATTAAAGTACTTCATATAATTAATGTAACAGAATTTGAGATTACTAAACAACATATTCATAGTAACATTTTAAAATTAGAAGACAAGACAGAATTGTTAGGACCCATGTTTACGACTATCAATCAAAATCTTCTACTATTAGAAGCAAAGATTGAAAACTTAAAACCCTATTACAAAACCAAGAGAGCACTCATGAACATTTTAGGTACAGGATTAAAATACATAGCTGGCACCATGGATCAAGAAGATGAAATCCAAATTAAAGAGAAACTTGAACAATTGAGTTCGGAAAGTAAAAAACTTATAAATGAAAATAATAAACAGGTTGTCATAAATAACTTAATAACAGATCAAATTGCTAACATTACCAACCACATTAAGAAACAGCAACAATCCATTGAAACATATTTGAACACATATAATCAAGAACTTATAGGAAAAGTACAAACAATTGAAACCGAACTAGAAGTCATGCAATATATCAAATAAACAATGATATTTTACTCCTCAGAAATCACATCGATGATATAGAACAAATCTTATTTTCCAGTAAATTAGGAATCTTAACGAGAAATATTCTGAGTCAAGAAGAATTAGCTTTAGTTCCAGATTTAGAAAACTTAGCCGAAATTAAATTAACAGTTACAACCTACAAAGACCAGATCATTATTGTATTACTATTACCACAAATATCTGATCATAGATTTTCACAAATACGTATAGAACCACTTTCAGATAAAGAGAACATGACGGTGATGTTTAAAATTAAGGACGTCCTGATGGATGAAGATAACAATATTTTTGAATTTCCTGTTAAAGAAAATATCAAAAGAAATCTCGTTGAAATATCTGATGAACATTGTATTCAACAAATATTGCAATCTAAAGAAGCAATTTGTAATAAAATCAAATCAAACATAACAGAAATAAAAGAAATAACAACAGGCATTATTTTGTTAAGAAATATTAAAGAAAGCCACATTATACAGAATTGTAATAAGCAAGATATAAGATTAAAAGGAAACTACTTAATTAAATTTAAAAATTGTAAGTTAAGCATACAAAATAAAACATATCAAAACTTTGTAAAAACTATTCATGATAAATTTGTATTGCCAAATTTCATTACTAAAATAAGTGACAATAAAACTATACCATATTTGAATCTCGATGAATTATACCTTAAGCACATTGAAAATAGAGAAATAATAAAAAAACATTTCAAAAAATAATAGAACTTTCAATGTTTCATCATTAAGTACAAACATTTTTGTAATACTATTTGCATTTATTGTAATAACAATTCTTATGAAAAAAATGCAAAGTAAATCCATTGTAGAAATTTCGCCGGAGCCTCAATCTAACGGTGGGGGTGTTACACGTGCCGCCAATAAAAACATAATTTAAAAGGTTCGTCGCACTTTGCACAAAACCTCATTTCCGTTATACTTACAGATATACCTACTTTGCATTTTTTCCACGGAATCAGTTAACATATTTTTCTTTCCAAATATCATTTCACAGAACTGTTCCAAATATCATTTCACACAAATCAATTTTTCCATAGAATGTAATTTTTGCAAGCGTTACATATTTCATATACATTGCTAGGTTTAATGCTTTATTAAAACACATTGTTACTTTAGTCTTAAGATAGATTCGATTCAATAAAGATTATTTTTTTATTCAAAATAAGATTTATTCATTTTTAACTCAAAATCTCGAGTTCCATTTTTTTTTAATGCAGAACTTACCCTATAGTACCCATATCGCAAGTAAAAAGGATAAAGAATACGTTCAAAAATATGTAATTGCGGTCTTGGTAAAAATCCATGAAAAAAAAAACATTCTTTTTGGTGCCTTTTTGGATTGGGATTGTATTTTTAATACAATTAAGCATTTTCTGTTCCTGGATCATTTTGCTTAGATTTCATATGTTTACCATTAGTAATAATTTTTTTTAAATACATACCTGCACCACTGACTTACCAATAAGATTAACTTACGACCCAGAATCGCACATTGCTCGGATCATCCGTGTTGTAAATGGACCGACTTTCAAACGCACTTGAGCTGTTGCCAGCAGGGCCAAGCTTATATTTAGGTCCTTGTCTTGATAATTTTTTGTTAACAGTGAGTTGGAAACAGAATGGTTAGATACAGTAAGGTTATTGTATCCATCCAGATGTATTGGTTGTTATTGCGTTTTTGTGGAGGTATTTTTCTGAATGCGTGAACTTTCTGATTGGGATCGATTTTTTACTGGATATATAATGCTGTTATGCCTCTGTCCTGGACTTCGAGGACACGACTCTCGAGGACAGTTATTTGCTAAATGGTTTGGGCTAAAACATGATTCACATAAACGCTTCTCTTGCACGAATTCTCGTCTTTTGTTCATTGACATTGCCTTAAATTTGTCACAATGAAAGAGTGCATGGCCAGGTAAATCGCATTTGAAGCACTTGCGCTTATCGGACAAACGTTTGCCTTCAACGAACTGTGCTACTGGGCATCGACCTTGGTCATTTACTGACTTCGATTGCGATTGGCCTAAAGCGCGCTGTGTTGCATTGCCTGATGATTTAAGAATGTTGCGAGTATCTTCCTGTGAACTAACAGCTATTACTCAGGGGTTAATTTTTCCCATTTCCAAACTGGCAAGACAATTTGCGCGCTGTTCCAAAAATGCAAACATCTCCGTCAATGTGGGTAGCTCATTTATTTGGTGGCGCATTTCCCAATCACGTCTTCCCTCTGTGTCTAAAAGTCGTTCGATTTGATGAATGAGTTGATAGTCAACCAGCTGCTCGGGTGACAGCAATGATAACAAATGCCGACGATTCACCCGTACAATATCCAAAACTTCCCGTAAATCCTCAAAAGATCGTTGACGTACTGGAAGCAACGCATTAATTTCTTGCATGTGAGCTCTAATAGTTTGGTGGTTGTTGTCAAACTGTTGTCGCAATGAAGACCATGCCAACAAATAATTATCATCATTGGCAACTGACCATTCACCAACTGCACGCTTAGCCGAGCCTTCCAAAGCAGTCAGTAACTTCCTTAAGCGCTGCGCATTTGTGAAACTTGTATTATTGTGCACCTCTTCAATAAATGCATCTCGAAAAGGTGCCCACTTGGCGAAATCTCCAGTAAATATTGGCAATTTAATATTACTCGGAATATCACTCCACTGAATTCGCAATACATTATCCAACTGATTTGTCTGCTGTACTACTCGCGGCACCAAATCAGCCAACCGCGATCGCAAAGTTGCCTTGGCAGTGAAATAAATGTCTTCACCCTGCTCTAGGTACGAATTTCCACCAGCGTTTCCCATTGACGTCCATTGGTTACACGCGTTATTGTACTCCTCCCAACAATCATCCAGCATCTCTAGTTTCGTCTGAATTGCATGTTGATCAGCGATCAGCGACAATTTTGTAGATCTTTCGCCAATCTTGAATTGCTATTGTTCTGACCCTGTTCAAATTCATGAAAGGGAACCCATGGTCCAGCATATGCAGGCTCAATTAAAAGATATTCAACGCCAGATTCCGAAACACGCTTGCAAATGCCTTGCTGCTTCGGTTTTGAATGTTTGATTTTTCCTGTAAAATAATACTTTAGTTAATTTTCATTAATAATGCCAAAACATGTGTGCGATCACGCCAATTGTGATCCGCAAACAATTCTGTATTAGATTATAGCCACGCATATTGTGACTCATAATCCTTGGTAAAGTCATAGCCGCGCTAATTGCGACTCATAACCCATAAATACTAACACATCTTATCACATACCTGACATGCCAGCTCTTGTGGACTTGACAACCAACTTTTTCTTGCGGAATATTTCAATCAAACTCTTCTTTGGTGGAGAAAATACTTTGTTTTCAATTGTTAAGCATCGTTTTCGCTTTAGTTTCTACAGAATTTCAAATTTCATGAGCATTGTTATACATATTAATTAAGCTATTTGAAAACAAATAAAAAATCAACGCGTCAACTCGCACCATCCCCATATAACCATAGGTGCACTGATTCAATCCGGCTCGAAGGACCATATCGAAAGTTTAGCTGGTAGAAGCATGGACTGTACTTACAAATAAACTTACTCTATCTTTCGTCGAGGAAGCCATCTCTTTGAAAGAAACAAATTCTTTAATTTGAAATTTGTTTTCTTTTTGTATTTTTTAAGAACCTTTTTTTTTAGTTGTTTGTTTGTTCACAGATTTTTTAAATTAAATAAAAATAAGTTTGTAAATTGAACATAAAAAGCTGACAACTTCAACGGAAAAAATAACAACAAGTATAGTAAAGTAACAATTAACAAAAACGCTGTCTTATGGAACATCGAATTTTTCAGCTGCCGTTTGGAAACTGTATCGAACTGCATGAGGATGGTAACTCTGCATTCGATGTATTTTAGGAAATTTATAAACTTATATAAACACCTATGTAAAACTTAACGAAAGGAACGAGAATGTTCTGAGTATTTTATAAAACGAGAGTCAGTCGTCTTACAGCAGGCTACCGAGCAGCGTAAGCAGGTCAAGAGCAGCGTATAAATACTTAATAAAAAGTGGTTTTTTAATATTTTTCCACTATAATTGTTGTGTTTCATTTTGTTCTCATGGTCATAATTTTACGCCGTATTAATATTTCTATTTCCTTTTGTAATTGTTTCCCTGAGCTACGATACATTTGGTCCGTGTCGAGCCGGATATTGTGCCAGTGATCGGATTGTGCAAGTTTTGTTTAAAATATATTTTTTTAACAAGTGCGTTGTGTTAAGCAGGAGTTCGTTTTATTACGACCGCAAATTGTGATCTTGAAATGTGCTACGATGAAAATCACGTAGTCGCATAATAAAGCAAATGTGAGAAGGAATCATGTCTCGACATGATATGAGCAGGGTGCAGAAAATTGCATATCACCAGCAGGAAATTACAAAACGGCACTAAATTCCATACACAGTCATTATGTACCTAACAATATGTAAGTAAGCGAATACATACTATTTTTGTTTTCCCCTTTGCAAAGCAGGACAACCGAACAAATTCTTCATCAAGAATTATGAGCAAGAGCAGGTAAGAGCAAGAGTTGTATTTTCGTCCCATGGCAAAATACACACTCATGGGCAGCGAGAATCGAAAAACACATATGCATACACAAAATAGCCAGCTGCGCATTTGCAGCAGCTACGAAAACGAGAAGGTTTCGTCTTTCGTTATTCTTTAAGTGAAACAGAAGCGGTTCGGTTCGGTTAGCTTAAGCTTTATTTCGAAAATTAAAAAAAAAAAAAACAAAACAATAACAAAATTTAATAAACAATTTTAATCCAGAAGGATTAGAAATATTAAATAAAATCTTTTCAGGTGAGCCTAATATACAGTCCACATTTAAAGCAGGACAAGCAGAAAATATTTTTGTGATTTATTTAGCAGGATTTCTCTACATTTCGTTTTGTGATTTTTATTTTTTGTGAATGTGCGTCGAAATCTTTTCAGTGTGCATGATTTAAATACGAAATGTGAGAGTGATCATTTCCAAGAGCAGGCGTGCTGGATATTTGTTTTCTATTTTCCCTTTTTCCAGACAAATGTTGATGAGCAGCGACAACGTGCAGGAGCAGGGTGTCTTAGCATTGACTTTGAACGGATAAGCGCAGCGAGTGTGCGTATTATTTCTTTTTTTGTGTGTGCCGGTGTGACGGGGAATGATGATAATTCCAGTTTTGTTTGTGCATGGGTATTGTTGTGATGAAAATTGTAGATTTGCATTGAAAAGTATAACTCTTTAAATAATATTTACGAAAATATATTCTTATATTAAATATCACTAATAAATTTTCGAAGATTGTTGTTGCTGCTGTGTTGTGAAATAGGGGTTGAAAATAGTATTTTTTCAGGTTACTTGTGTTAAGTTTTTTTGTGTGTCACCTTTTTTCTTGCCAAGTTATTTATTTTGTCGAGACAGAATGTGAATGGGCAGGAGAGCAGGAGGAACTCAAAGCACATGTGTGCGAGTTGCCGAAACTAGAGAAGGGGTGAAGGAGAGACTTGAGCACAAATATGCCAGTCGCCATAAATATACCAATAGAGCGAGAAAATATGTCGAGACAAAAATGTGAATGGGCAGGAGAGCAGGAGGAACTCAAAGCACATATGTGCGAGTTGCCACAACAAGAGAAGGTGTGAAAGAGAAAACTTGAGCGCAAATGCACCAGTTTTCGTACGTTATAAGATTTTTTTTCGTTCAAAAAAAAGGAGACACAGAGCAGCGGCAGGAAAAAACTCAAAGCACGACGGTGCTAGTTTTTAAGAGAAGGAATGCTTGCAAGCAGCAGGAATAAATATTTCAGAGTACAATCAAATTAACTGAGTTCTGAAAAGCAGGGTATAATACATTGTTGTGAGATTCAAACAAAAACAAATCGAATTATAATATTTTTGAGAGAAAAATATTTTTTCGCCGATTGAGAGATTGAAATTATAATGATAATAGCGTAAATAACAAAAGCAGCAACAATTTGGTAACCTATTTATATTTATTATATTAATGCATATTGGGAAATAAAAGTACCTACTGCAAATAATTCCTTAAAAATATATTTTTTACATACATTTTATTATATTATTGCATATTGGGAAATAAAAGTACCTACTGCAAATAATTTCTTAAAAATATATTTTTTAACATACTTACATTTTACCTTCGCATACTGGGAAATTTCACATTGAAGTACCTACTGCGAATTATTATCATATTTTTATTTGTTCATTGGTTTTACTATTTTATCATACATTTTACCTTCGCATACTGGGAAGTTTCACATTAAAGTACCTACTGCGAATTATTGTTTATTTATTTTTGCAGGTTGAAGTGTTGTTGAAATACGATTTCTAATGCAATACGATATAATTTTAATCTTTGCAGAGAAGAGGTATCTAGCAGGCACTTTTTTTAAAAAAAAGAGAAGGAAGCAGGTTAATATGGAAAAAGAGCAGGAACGCAACGACGTATATACGTTGGATGCCGGAATACTTTCGGTGAGCAGGATGCTGGTCTTTGTGGAATCTCCACTCTTTGAGACCTGTACAAGGGCAGCGGCGCAGGTCAGGTTCGAAGCATTGCAAGATGCTTGGGCACAAGTGAAGATGAGCGAGGGCAGGATCGCGTTGGCTAACGATCTATTAGTTAACGTGGAGATGCAGCGCAGGATCGCTGGTGCGGAGGCAAATTATTTTTCCGCCCATGCAGCATTGCAGGAGAAAATATCGGAGACAACTCCAATAGCAGGTGAAGCAGGCAGAGCAGGACAGCAAATCGAAGTACAAGTCAATCTTCCATTTGCTCAACATGATGTAAAAAACACCTGGGGCTCGTTTGACGGCGACATCACGAAATGGCAGGGTTTTCGGGATCGCTTCATTGCAGCGGTCCACGACAACGACAAGATTGCGCCAGCTTATAAGTTTTCTTATCTGAAGGCATCCCTATCTGGGAAAGCAGCGAGAACTCTCGGTGAGGGGCAGCTCACTGAGAAAAATTACTGTGAAGCATGGAAACGGATAAATGAGATTTTTACTAAGAAATACGCTACGTGCAGGGAGTTGCTTAGAAACTTCTTTAAGCTGCCATCATTGCAGGGTGCGCCAAAAGCAGGGGAGCTAGAGAAAATGGCCAATACGACTTATGAAACCCTTCGGCAATTAGCAGCCCAAGGGATCCCCACCGAAAAGTGGGATATGATCATAATTCATGTCCTACACGAGAAGCTGGATCCCGAGACGGCATGCAAGTGGGAGGAAGTGCGCACTTCCGAAGAGCCCACTGCAAAGGAATTTTGTGTCTTCCTAGATAAGCGTGCTGAGGCATTGGGTGGAGCACTGAGCAGGAGAGTTGAACAGACGTCGTCTCTGCAACAGACACGATCGACTCAAAGCAAATATGAAAACGTTCGGGCAGCTCGCAGCAATGCGCAGAGAGAACAAGCAGCAGGCGGGAAAAGACCATTACCTTGCCATTCATGCAAATCCTCAAGCCCACTGCAAAGGAATTTTGTGTCTTCCTAGATAAGCGTGCTGAGGCATTGGGTGGAGCACTGAGCAGGAGAGTTGAACAGACGTCGTCTCTGCAACAGACACGATCGACTCAAAGCAAATATGAAAACGTTCGGGCAGCTCGCAGCAATGCGCAGAGAGAACAAGCAGCAGGCGGGAAAAGACCATTACCTTGCCATTCATGCAAATCCTCAAGCCATCCGATGTGGCGTTGTCCAGAGTTTGCGGCATTGAGCTTGAAAGCCAAGCAGGATATCGTGAAGGAGAAGGCACTTTGTCCGAATTGTCTCAAGACTGGGCATACTCCTAAGGATTGTTTTCAGGGACCGTGTGTACGGTGCCCAGGGAGAATAATGCACAACAGTGTACTCTGTCCTATGAGAGAGTTTAGGAAGGCAGAAGCAACAACTTTGCATGTGCAGGAAAATGAAAGGAAGCAAAGGGGCAAGCAGGAAGCCGGAAATAAGCAAAAATCAGATTGACTATTTGTCCATCCTGAGAAACGCCCTCGGTTAGACAAAAGCAGGACAAAAACAGCAGAGGTGAAGGGAGCAGGAAGCGACTCTGAGAGCAGGATATCCTGGGGGGATTTTAAAAGAGTAAAGACGTCTACTAAGCAATCAAATAAAAATATAAATAAAATGTATTTAACATCTTTTAATTATAATGAGAAAGGGCTAGAAAAATTTACTTTGATGCCTACGGCACAGGTAAGAATCGAGATGGATAGCAAGAAGTATGGGCCGATAAGAGCACTTTTAGATACAGGGGCACAACCTAATTTGGTTAGTTATCAGCTTGCTCAGAGATTAGATTTGCTAAAGATGCAAATAGCGAAGAGAATGATTGGCGTGCAGGGCGAGCCTTTCAAAATCAAATACAAAACCACACTTATAGTAAGTCCATGGTTTAATTCGCAGGTTTCAGTAGAGCAGGACTTCTGGGTAATGCCCGAGGAAGGTAAATGGCAGCCAATTGTGCCTGCACACAATTTGGGATCTCCACGGATGGACATTTCTACAGAGTTGCCACTTGCGGATCCAGATTATTGGAAAGCAGGTCCTGTAGATTTATTGCTAGGGTGCAAGTTCATAGCAGAAACATTTATTTCTGTTTTAGGGCATCAGTCAGGGGGAGTACTAGAGATGGAAACTACTCTTGGCAGGATCATACTTGGAGAGTATGAAAGCAGGAAAAAGAGCATGGGCAATGAGCAGATGTCACATGTCGTGTGCATGGACAATAATCAACTTCATGAATCGCTTAAGTGTTTATGGCAATTGGATGACTTTGATATTTCATCAAAGAGGTCAAAAGAGCAAGAGCAGGTGGAACAAAATTTCATCAAAACGTTTTCACGTGATGATTTTGGCAGGTTTGTTGTGACGATTCCATTGAAAGAATCAGGGAAAGAGCTTGGAAGTTCAGAGATTATAGCGAGACGTAGGTTCTTTGCTTTAGAGAGAAGGTTAGCAGGAGATTCTGAGTTGAAACAGAAATATGTAGAATTTATGAGAGAGTATGAGCGAGCAGGGCACATGACACCAGTAACTGGTACAGTGCATGGCAAAACTATTTACCACATACCACATCATTGCGTCACTAAAAAGTTTAGGGTTGTATTTGATGCGAGCTGCAGGACCAATAAAGGCATTTCGTTAAATGAAGTGCAAATGTTGGGTGAAAAGCTACAGAAGGATCTGCACGAAATTTTAATGCGCTTTCGCAGGCATCGAGTTGCCATTAGTGCGGACATTAAAATGATGTTCAGAATGGTAAAGATTGTGAAGGAGCAGTGGGATTTGCAACGTATATTCTGGAGAGAAAACCAGCAGGATAATTTGAGAGAATATTGGTTGACGGTAGTCACCTATGGTATGACCTCATCAGCTTATAATGCGGTACGTGCTTTAATACAATGTGCAAGGGAAGCGGAGCAGGAGTTTCCAAGAGCTGCTAAGGCAATTATGGAAGATTTTTATATGGATGATTGTACCACAGGTGCTGATTCCGAAGAGAAGGCAATCGAATTATCGAAAGATATCGATCATGTTTTAAAAGGCGCAGGCTTTGAGCTTAGAAAATGGAAATCTAATTCCAAAGCTCTGGTGAAGGACATGAATTATGAAGAGCAGGAGTCAATTTTGTTTCAAGATGAGGAAAAAGCATCGATTTTGGGACTTAAGTGGCTGGTTGAGCAGGACCGATTCACATTTGAGGTGAAAACACCAGTGAACAAGCAGGTAATGACCAAGAGAAGCGTAGTGAGCTGTGTTGCGCAACTTTACGATCCTAATGGGTTCATAGCTCCTGTTACGATCGTAGGAAAGATTCTTATTCAGGACATATGGCGTTTAAATGTCGACTGGGATGATAGATTACCAAAAGAGATAGATGAGAGATGGAGAGATTTTTGGAAGGAAATAACATTCTTAGAGAATGTAAGAATTCAGAGATGGATAGGTACTTCAAAAGAGGTACAGCTGGAAATACATGGTTTTTCGGATGCTTCCGAAAGAGCATATGGAGCAGCGATTTATGTGAGAACGATATGTGCAAATGGCAGGATTTCAGCAAACCTCCTCACAGCAAAAACACGGGTTGCGCCACTTAGAACGGTGACAATACCACGCTTGGAGCTTGCCGCAGCAGAGCTGTTGGGACGACTTATTGTTAGCGTCATCAAAACAATGGAATGGGAAGGTGTCGAGTATGAGCTCTGGACAGACTCACTCGTAGCGTTGCATTGGATAAACAAACTACCATGCGATTTGAAAACGTTTGTAGCGAATAGAGTCTCGTCTATACAGACAAACACTGAAGTTAAAAGGTGGAGACATGTTGGAACAAAGGATAACCCGGCTGATTTGCTCAGCAGGGGAGTAAAGCCATCAGCATTGGTTAATAACAAGTTGTGGTTGTATGGGCCGGAATGGTTGATAAAACCTCGAACGAGCTGGTCATCTGAAAAGTTTGTGCCAAATGTTTCAGATGGGGGGAGGGATGAGATGAAAGTTTTTGTGATCACGAAATTCACAGAACCTTTATCTATTTATGTGAAGTGCTGGAGAAGGAATATTCCATTGATGGAATATACATCTACATTAAAGAAGGCTATAAATATACTGAGCTATGTACTTCGCTTTATCAATTTAACTAGGGCGAAGATAAGGCAACGGAAAGATGATGAGAAGCGATATAGAAAGAGACGGAGACGTTCTATACGTCAGGTGAGTAGAAGAGAAGGTGCAGGTAATATAGCAGGAGTATTTGATCAACCATCTTCTGAAGAGAAGATGAAAGCAGTTGGTCACTTACTAAGAAAAGAGCAGGAAAAGTTTTTTCCAAAGGAAATTACTTGTATCGAGAAGGACAGGTATTTACCTGATAAGAGCAGGATAGAATCTTTGAAACTATTTTTAGATGGTGAAAAGATTTTGAGAGTTGGCGGCAGGTTAAAGAGAGCAGAGATGGAATAGGAGAGAAGGCATCCAGCAATCGTTCCAAATGGTTCTCGATTAGCTTGGTTAATCATGGATAGTGCTCATACGGCAACTAAACATGGAGCGGTGCAGGTCATGATGCAATATATTCGTGGGAGGTTTTGGATACCAAAGCTTCGAAGCGAGCTGAGAAGTTATCTTCATAAGTGCTTGGTTTGTGTGCGATATAATTATCGTTTTGAGATGCAATTGATGGCTGATTTGCCTTCAGAGAGAGTAACAGCAGGTAAAGCTTTTCTACACACAGGCGTAGATTATGCAGGTCCGTTTGAGATGAAAATGATCGACAGAGCAGGTGAGCAAATAATAAGGCAGAAATGTTGGGTTTCCATTTTTGTTTGTCTTAAAACAAGAGCAGTGCATATCGATTTGGTATCAAATCTAACATCAGCAGGGTTTATTGCTTGTTTCGAAAGATTCATAGCGAGAAGGGGCAGGTGTGCAAGGTTATATAGCGACAATGGTACAGCATTTGTCGGTGCAGCGAAAGAATTAGAGAAGGCAAAAGAGCGTTGGCTAGTGAAGGATACTTTCGAACACTTAAGTTTGAAAGGGACGGAATGGAAGTTTATGGCTCCTGCAGCACCACACCAAGGTGGCATTTACGAAGCAGCGGTGAAGTCGATGAAATATCACTTGACGAGAATTGTTGGGGTGAAGGTTTTAGCATATGAGTAGTTTTTGACACTACTTACTGGGATAGAGGCCATCTTGAATTCAAGACCGCTACATCCACTGAGCGATGATCCGAATGATCTGCAGGCGTTAACGCCGGGACATTTTTTGGTTGGTGAGCCACTTGTGTTACCGTTACCATTCGTAACCAATGAAATGCCGAATCTAAAGGGTATAAAATTATGGAAGGAACGTAAGACTATGCTTGCGCATTTCTGGGGCAGGTGGAAGGAAGAGTACCTATCTACTCTATACGAGAGAAAGAAATGGCGAAAGGAAAAATATGGTTTGAGAGAAGGACAATTGTGCATAATAAAGAGCGAGAATTCCCCACCATCAGCATGGGCTATGGGGCGTATATTGAAATTAATACCGAGCAGAGATGGACTAGTGAGAAGCGTGGTTCTAAAAACAGCAACCAATCAACTTACCAGGCCGGTACAGAAGATTTGGATCCTGCCAATCGAAGAGCTGGAATAATTTATTGTTATTATAATATATTTGATCTATAGTAGAAATATGTCTAAAATAAAAAGCGAAAGGGTAGAAAACCATAGGTTTTCGCCGGGACTGTATCGAACTGCATGAGGATGGTAACTCTGCATTCGATGTATTTTAGGAAATTTATAAACTTATATAAACACCTATGTAAAACTTAACGAAAGGAACGAGAATGTTCTGAGTATTTTATAAAACGAGAGTCAGTCGTCTTACAGCAGGCTACCGAGCAGCGTAAGCAGGTCAAGAGCAGCGTTAGCAGGTTAAGAGCAGCGTATAAATACTTAATAAAAAGTGGTTTTTTAATATTTTTCCACTATAATTGTTGTGTTTCATTTTGTTCTCATGGTCATAATTTTACGCCGTATTAATATTTCTATTTCCTTTTGTAATTGTTTCCCTGAGCTACGATACAGAAACAACTACATAAAAATTCAATTATTTTTAAGTAAATCTAAGAAAAGTAATAGAATGTATTATTTTGTGTTATGTTTAATTTTTAAGTTTACTGAGATTTAAAAATGTTTAACGTTTCAAAACCCTATACCTATAACACTTTTCTCTAAGTATGCATATATGTATATTGTATAACAATTACTACCGAAATAATTTACTATTGAAAAAAGATCACAAATATAACGTTTACACAAAAATATATTCACAATTTGATAGTTTTTTTGGTTAAAAATATCATAACTATGAAGAAAAAAATTATGGAAATGCTAATTAGTTCAAAATATTGTTTTTTCGTACATTTAAATACATCTTCTTCATCCTACAAGTTTTGAATCACCTGTAAGATTTAGCTGATTATTCTACAAGTAGGATTTAGTTTTTTTCTACACTTGTAGCTTTGTGTTACAGAAAGAGGGAAATCATATAATTTCCCACTTATAATGTTCGCTCATTTCACTCGTAGAAGAGCCAGCAAATTTGTAGCTTTGTGTTACAGAAATTTGTTACACTTGTATTAATTCACTTGTATTACAAGTACTTGTAGTTTTGCGTTACAGGCCCCAGGTATATTCTACCTGGAGGCCAGAATAATAGGAAAGGTACGTTGAAGTAGTGAGACTTTTACAGCTTGAAATTCCTTGATGATAGAGTAGATACATATTAATATAATTTGAAACCTACACGCAATAAATAAATAAACTGTGATGTTATTTATATGAAATTGATGTTATACTTATTGAATTTTAAGTATAAGATAATTTAAATGTTAAAGAAACAAAAAATCGACGTCAGCTGATTGTTTGTGGGTGTAAAGATCGTCAGTTTATGTTCCAAAGATACTATGCGACGCTCGAATGCGTTGAGCGCGCGACATGTTTATCGCGCTGACTGACGGTGTTACCCCCGTCAAAAGTGCAGCTGACTATTTTCTTTATTATTTTAAAAGTATAAAAATTGAGATATATAAATTTCATAAGGTATAAAATAAATTTATTTTTAAAATTTTAAATAAGGTTTATGCCCGTGACTGACATTGAACCCCTCATCGTCAATACAGCTGACGATAATTTTTTGAAAAAATATGATTAGAACAATAATTTAATACAGTTTCGCTTGGTATAAAATTCATCGGAGCAAATTTTTTTCCAATGACTTTTTCATGCTGTCTCCTTTAGCTCCACCGCTTTCGGAGCAGCTGACGTTCAGATCTGTTATGTGTTAAGGGAAAACTATTATTGTTATGATTTTCAGCCGGTATGAAATGACTTGGTCAACTATAGCGCTACCTCCCGTACTATATGTGTTTCATGTATCTATCAGTTCTTAATCGAACACAAAAAACCGTTAGGTTAGGTTAAAGTGGCTGCTGACCAGAAAAAGGTCAACACATTTAGACCAATATTTGGTCCGTTGTGATACCACAAGGATTTCAAAAATCACCCTTACTCGCTAAACCATTGTTAGCTAATAATGAAGCATTTGAGACAGTGAATGTCGGAATTATTTAGATCACTAGGATCGTTATAGTAGTAGTCTCCCAAGTGGAGTCTACGTCTTTGCGCTAGGGCAGGACAAGAACATAGAAGGTGAGGAACTGACTCCTCTTCTTCTTCATCCTTGCAGCTTCTGCAAAAATCATTTGCAGGAACTCCAAGACGAGAAGCATGTCTTGCTATTAGGCAGTGTCCAGTAAGGACACCTATAACGGAGCTAATATGCAATCAAATATGTCAAAAACGACTCATTTTCCCAAGAAGACCTGGAAGGGATGGACACTTGAAAGTTTTTATTAAATTTTGGATGAGGGGTGGTGTAATCGACGTTACTAGGTAGAGTACTGAACGAGTTCAGTATAGTAGAGTGGCCAATACCATTATTGATCCACTGCGAGGAGGCTTTAAGTCGGATGGCTGTGTTAGCAGCCGATTGTTTGCTAAAGATATCTAGCGGTATGAGATTAAAAAGAACATCAAGTGCAGCAGAAGGAGTTGAGCGGAGAGTTCCACCCATGATTAAACAGGCTGTTCGTTGGACTTTGCTAAGCTTATCGCGGTTTGTTGCTGTTTCCAGCGCAGTCCACCATACTGTCACTCCATATGTAAGTATCGGTCTAATGACTGAGATGTATAGCCAGTGTGTTATATGAGTTTGTAGACCCCATTTGTTACCTACGGCTTTTTTGCAAGAGAAAAGAGCTATGTTGGCTTTGTTGACTCTCTCTTGGATATTGGGCTTCCAGCTTAATTTCTTGTCCAAAATAAGACCCAGATATTTTGCTTTGTCTGAGAATTTAAGCGGTATACCTTTGATGAGGGGAGGGTCTATGTGTGGGATTTTATATTTCCTGGTAAATAGGACAAGTTCAGTTTTGTGGGGGTTGACACCGAGTCCACATTGATCTGCCCAGTTAGTAAGCTTGTTTAGAGCATTTTGTAGGAGTTCCTTCAGAGTATTAGGATGCCTACCAGATATCGCTATCGCAACATCGTCCGCATAGGCAATCACCCTGTGCCCCTCCCCATCAAGAATCACTAGTAGTTTATTTACGACTAGGTTCCAAGGGAGAGGAGAGAGGACGCTGCCTTGCGGCGTACCCCTACTGACAGTCCTTCGAGTAGTAAAATCGACCAGTTTTGAATTTATAATCCTGCTTATCAGCATATGATTTACCAAATTACTGATTGACTTATCCACCTTCAGAGATGACAGCGCAGATGTGATTGCGGATGCGTCGACATTGTTAAAAGCTCCTTCTATATCCAGGAAAGCAACTAAGGTGAACTCCTTATGATGAAGGGAGTGTTCGATAGTACGAACCAGCGTATGTAGAGCGGTTTCTACAGATTTCCCTTTGTTATAAGCATGTTGAGCATTGGATAGTAAGGACTTATCAGTGTTTGCCCTCAAATGGATTTCAATCAGACGTTCAAATGTTTTAAGAAGGAATGATGAAAGGCTAATATGTCTTAGATCTTTAGGATTAACATGCCTAGGTTTGCCAGCTTTGGGGATGAAAATAACATTTACTTCTCTCCATGACAAAGGAATGTGAGCCAGAGCGATACAACCATTTAAGATGTTTACCAGAATGGGTATTAGAATATCGGAATTTTCCTGTAATTCCGCTGGAATTATTCCATCTGGCCCAACAGATTTGTATGGATTGAAGCTGTTTATTGCCCATTTTAATTTTTCCTCTTTAATCAGACCTTGTGGAGGAGTTATGCTACTGAATATGTTGTTAGGATCAGTGCTATTAACGCAAGGAGACTTGTCTGGAAAATGTACATCCAGGAGCAGATTGAGCGATTCTTTGCTTGAGTTTGTCCAGGAACCGTCATTGTTTTTTAGGCAACTTGGCATTACTGGATTTTTGGAGAGGATTTTTCTTAACCTTGATGCCTCTGAGTTGCCTTCTATATTGTTACAGAAAGTTCTATAGGACATACGCTTGGTTTTCCTCAGTTCTTTTTTATATAACTTGAGGGAGTCTTTATATGAATCCCAATCAGAAGCTTCTCTGGAGGTTTTCGCTCTATTAAAGAGTTTCCTGCATTCTTTTCTTAGTGGATCCAGCCCCGAGTACCACCAGTGTGGTTTCTTTTTACCTCTTATTTGTATAAGAGGGCAGGCAGTTTCCAGAGATTTGTTGAGGGCTGCTGTGAGGTCATTGACTTTAATATCAAGATCCTCAGTGTTGTAGGGTATGCTGTATAACTCAGGTCTGATTGACCTTAATAGAGTTGCCCTATATAGAAGCCAATCTGTTTTCCGATGGTTACGGAAGGAAGGTTGGCTAGGAGGTTCGTCCATTATTTCGAATTGTATGTATCTATGATCAGAGAAAGAATGATCATTTGTTACTTCCCAATTCGAGGTAGTATGATAAATTTTATCTGAGACAAGAGTTATGTCAAGTACTTCCTGTCTATTTTTAGTAACAAATATGGGTTCATTTCCAACGTTACATATTGTTACGTTAGTGTTCAAAATATAATCGAAAAGAGACTCACCTCTGTCGTTTATATTCGTGCTACCCCACACTGTATGATGGGCGTTAGCATCACTTCCAATAATGAGGTCAGTCTTCTGCCTATCTGCATCAGTGATAAGCCTCCTCAGAGTGTCTCCTGGGAAAGGGCCAAGGTAGTCATGGCCAAGATATACCGATGCCAGCCAGAGAGTTCCTTTGACTGTTTCCAGTCTTGCGACGGTTACATCTCGATCACTGAAATTAGGTAGTAAAAATACATTTAGGCTACTTTTAACTAGTATGCAAGATCTGGGTTCACCTTTATCTAATGCATACAGCAAGTAGTAGTTTGGAGTCCTTAGTCCCCGAACGATGGATTTCACAATCCAGGGTTCTTGGATTAGGACGATGTCTTCTCCGCTGCTGGATAGACGAAGAAGCAGGGAGGCCGAGGCCTTGATATAGTGTTGGAGATTAATCTGAAGAAATCGCAGCATCTTTGCTACAACCCTCCCGATCAACCTCCAACACGGTGACGTTGGAGTCTTCCGATTCCGAGGTTGAGCCCAGAAGAGCGTCCTCACTCAGAAGATCTTCATTGTTGTGGTCATCGATCTCCATGTGGCTGACTGATATTATTGTCTCCACTGTTGCCGAAGATGACCTGGATGCCTCTTCCAGTGATGGGAAGGTGATAGATGCACCAGGGTCTGCAGCAGCAGTTTCGACTACTATGGAGGAAGTGGATGCACCAGTGACATCCGCGTCCTTTTTGTACACCTTCAGTGTGATGGTCTCAAACCCAAACCTAATCACACCTTTGGTCTGCGCCAGAGGAGCAAGGGACTCCTTATTTAGTACAATAATTGCACCTCTGTAGGGTCCCTTTTCCTCCTCCAGTTTCGCAACTTTCCAGTTGTGAGTAGTAAGGGATGGGTTCGATAGCCGGATCATCTGGAGTATTACATCCAGGCTGGAGAGTTCGGCTGTAACCATGGCGCGAGCTCTTGGTCTGCACGGGATTTTCTCCTTAGCAACAACCTCGAGCTTAGCACCAGGCCAGACTTCCCCTAACCGGCTAACGGCCAACGATAGAAGATCACACGATCTCTGATCGTCACAAACCATGAGCTTAACATGTCCTTGATGCCAGCCTCCATCGTTTGTGATTGGAGGTGGTCCTGGGTTCTCCATCATGATACTCATGAAGCTCAACTGGAGCTTCCCCTTGACCAACTGCCAATTTTCCACAGAGATCGTGCCATCGACGTCGTTCCCGTCAATGATCGCCACCACGATTTTGTTTTTAACCACATCACTGAAGGTCTTATTCCCTCCACAGGGATGTGATGGAGTGCTGATGTTGTGCACTTTGGGGCGTTTGGGTACTGAAATTGTGCCCTCCATAGACCTTTGACGCTTTGACGTGGAGTCTCCGCCTGGACGCTATTATTAGCTAAAAAGCTTTTAGCCCACTTCATTTTTGCATCATGCTGAGAGTTCCCCCCGGCGGCGCCAGGTTGTTTACCAAACACCCTGAGTATTCTCTTAGCATTTCGAATGTTCTTCTAGAATGTCTTAGAAGGGTTGGGCTTACGCCCGCTCCCCCCAGGGCCTTCTTTAGGATTTGTGGAGTTGTTAGAGGTGGAGGGACCATGCTTCACAGTCCTACCACCGCTGGAATGAGGCAAAGAAGTGCGGGGAGGTTTACTCTCCTTAGTGGTAGCAGGACTATGCTTCACAGTCTTACTACCACTGAACCGCGGTGTCGAAGTTTGGAGAGGTTTACTCTCTGAAGTAGTAATAGAAGGGCCATGCTTCACAGCCCCCCTGTTACTGAAAGGAGGTATTTCTACCAGTTTACTCCTGCTTTTGCTTTCGGCAATTGGACTGTGAGAACCCACAGTACTACTACTTCCAGCGCAAGCCGGAGAAGCAGCAGACGGCTTTTCAGTCGCACTGCTGGACTGTCTCAAAGACCAGGACTTTCCATCATCTTTTGAATTTAAATTTTCTATAAGATCCCACGAGTAATGGAGAAAGGGTGGTCCATCTGCACAGAGATCCGTATATGCAGATAAGGCTAGTTAATCCGGAGGTCGCCTGGTATCCGGATACTCCGTTAGCGACTGAGCTAGTTTTTTGATTGGGCCCTCAGCCAGGCTGATCATCGGCACGGGTCGTATAACACCTTGAATCCACCCCAATTGGGAAGTTGCAAAAATAGGAAAAGGAGACAGTAAGCACCGTTCTGAAAAGAAGGACGTTAAGGGTGATAGAGGAGCTGGTAACTTTGGATAGCTTTTTCGCATTTCCAATGTGGGAGAGGGAGGGATATAAGGATGTGTAAGAGGATGATGAGCGTCCTTTGGTTTCAGGACTCATCTGGAGATGACATCTCGAGAATCATTGACCCTACTTAGCTTCTACAACTCGACAAGTTCGACGCTCAGGTAGAAAAAAAAAAAATATTTCTCTGTCTTCTAGTTTTTGAGAAAATCGAAAATTACCAAAACTGCTTCTTTTGATTTTTAGTGGTGACGGTGATTCCATTTTAAGGATTAATGTTAATAAACATAATGCATCTTTGTTAGTTCAGTACAGCAATTCATTAAGCGTTACCCAGAATTGCACACCGCCCCAGGAGTTGAATTTTCATTTGGTATTAAATCAATTTTTTCGAAAAAAGTAATGTTTTTTTCGTTGGTCGACACTAAATCACCGAAAGAAGAAAATATTGGAAAATTATTCAATTTGGGATGGAGTAGTGGATGTTTAACCGCCATTTTTCATTTAGAGAAAAAAAACACTTCACTCTTACAAAAGTTGAATAACGAATGACTTTAGTAAACAATAACTTGTACCACATTTTCATTAACGAACGAAAAACAACGGTACAAATTGGAATGTTAGCTTTTTTTTATCTAAGTTGGTATACTTTGAACATTTCAGTTGCTTTATATAAATTGGTATGTAAGACACAAACATAGATACTCGTACATATTAAGAAATTATATATATTTGCTGCAGTCGAGCAGTAGTGCATTACATGTGAATTTTTCATAAAGCATTTTAGTATTTGAAAATTGTAAGCTTGGAACTTTGGGCTACTTATATAAATATATGTATTTAGTGGACATTGGATAAATACCAAATTTGAATTTTTTTAAATACAGATTCTGTGAATGCAAAAGAAACTTTGCATGCACCCAACCTCGCACCTACCCCAAATCCTATAGTGTGCCAAGAAGGGGGGTTGCAGGGGGGCAGCATGCCCCCCATACATACTTTATTGTTTATATATTGTAATGTTGGAAGCTAGCACTGATTTATTTATGTAAGGAAGCAAAAAATAACAAACATTTTAAAGAAACATGCGGTTTTTGTGTTCAATTAAGAACTGATAGATACATGAAAAGCATATAAGCTAATTTACAATTTCATTTCAAAATTTTGAAAACAATCGGTCTAAACTTTTTTTTCACGTTTTTTTTTTTTATCAAAATTTGGACTTTAAATGCGAATTTCTCAAAAACCATTGACATGAGTAATTTAATTTAAATGCAGGATTATAGAAAAGACTTTTGGCTTTCCAACGAAGTATAGCACTTTATTGTAAGTGTTGCCGTTGTTTTTTAATATTTTTTTTTAAATTTAAACCATTTTTGCTAAAAGTACCCCTACCTCCTAAACGGGGGAGATAGACCCCCCTCCCGTAGTAAAAAGTGCTTGTTTTTGACCCCTCTACAAAAATCCGTCATCAAATCTTGGCGGCCAAGTTATCGTACTCGTGCCCTTTTTATTGTCATATATTTTGACTGAAAAGGTAAAGTATCTTAAATTGACTTAAAATATTTCGCGTTTTTTTTTGTTGAACCTTAGTGCCATTCTAAAGGGCTACAGTTCTGTCTTATCAGCATCCTTCTACCTCACTCCTTTGCTTTTTTATAGACAAAAATAATTTTATCTTATGTTTAAAAGACACATCTCTACACGAGGTAAAGTATCTTAAGTCCACATAAAAATATGTGTTCTGCTTAATCATAAAACCTAAAATAGACTTAAGATTATATTGGCTTAAGAGATTTTAATTATCTATTATGAAATCGTAAATCATATTAAGTTGACTTAAGACATTTTCGCGCGTGCAAACAGAAATAAAAGTCATCCTTAAGTCGACATACGATAAAATACCTAAAAAAAAATCCGAAAATGTGTGAAAACGCAAATCATCTTATGTGAACATAAAATGATATTTTTTTAATTTAAAACTGAAATTTTTCGCTCCCTAAGTAGTCATAGGATATTTTACCGTTTGCAAACCTAAAACAATTCCCGTAATAACAAGGATATAAGATATTTTTAAGCGTAGTTTGGTTCTGGATTTCCCTTTGTGCCAACCTTTTTCTTTTAGTAGATGAGTTGATAATTCAGTTCTTACAAACAAACACTATATACAACAAAAAAGAAGTATGTAAGTATTATTGAATACTTTATAAATTATAAAAAATCCTTTTTTTCATTCCATAAATTCCTTGTTTAAAATACGTGTTTTAAGATACTTTGGTATAACGTATAGCAACGCGCGTGAAATGCACGTCTGGATCACACCAACTTGCTCTTATGTAAAAGCGCTTTGGAATTTAAAATATACGAGGGCGGGTCAATAAGTCCGTGACTTTTGGAATAAAACACAGATTTTTTGATAAAAAAATAATTTTATTTTTCAACGTAGTCTCCCTTAAGATCTATACACTTTGTCCAACGCTTCTCCAATTTTTGTATCCCTTCCAAAAAAATGATTTGTCGAGGTCCTTAAAATAGGCCTTTGTTTGCGAAATGACTTCATCATTGGCGTCAAATCTTTTTCCACCAAGCCATTTCTTCAGGTTTGGGAGCAAGAAGTAGTCGCTCGGAGCCAAATCTGGAGAATAGGGTGGATGAGGGAGCAATTCATAGCCCAATTCATGGATTTTTGCCATGGCAACTGCACATGTGTGCACCCTTGCATTGTCTTGGTGGAAAAGAACTTTTTTCTTGGCCAAATGAGGTCGGTTTTTTTTCAAATCGTCATTGAATCGGTCCAATAAGTTGGCATAATATTCCCAATTGATTGTTCTTCCCTTTTGAAGGTAGTTAATGTGGATTATCCCGCGTGAATCCCAAAAAACAGTCGCCATAACTTTATTGGCTGACAAACCCACCTTGGCCTTCTTTGGCGCCGATTCACCTTTAGAAACCCACTGTTTTGACTGTTGTTTGGTCTCTGGTGTGTTGTGATGGATCCATGTTTCGTCCACGGTTACAAAACGGCGCAAAAACTCCTCCATATTGCGATTAAACAACGCCAAACCTTCCTGTGAAGTTGTTACACGATTTCGTTTGTGGTCGACTGTGAGCAAACGCGGCACCCATCTTGCGGAAAGCTTTCTCATGCCCAAGTGATCATTCAAAATTGAAACCACTGAGCCATGCGAGCTCCCTACGGCTTCCACAATCTCTCGCACTTTCAATCTTCGGTCGGCCAACACCATATCGTGAATTTTTTCGATTGTTTCGGGTGTAGAGACCTCAACTGGCCGTCCAGGACGTTCGGCATCTTCAGTGCTTGTACGGCCACAACGAAATTCAGTAAACCACTTTTTTACCATTGAAATCGATGGTGCAGAGTCCTCATAGTATTTATCAAGCTTAGCCTTGGTCTCGGTAATGCTTTTTTTTCGCAAGAAATAATGCTTAATAAGCACACGAAATTCACTTTTTTCCATTTTCTCCTCAAATTAGTGAGTAGTCTGATAAAAATAGCTGTCAAACACAAAGTAACTGACGCAGCAAGTTTAGATTTTGACAGGAGTCAACTAACAGATGCCTGTTGACAGGAACAGTGTTGCTGTTTCAGTAAAGAGGTCAGAAATTCAAAAAGTCACGGACTTATTGACCCGCCCTTACATATAAACATAAAAATGTTCAATGTTATGTAAGAAACTGCCGTCTGATTTTCAGAAAACTGCGAATTAATGCAAACAAAGCTCAAAAATAGTTTTATTATTGTCAACGGCCTTGGCTTTGATGAAAGCATCGCTTCCCAGTCGATCTCTGACTTCCAAGCAGGAAAGACTTCAGTGTGCTAGTATATTTTCAAGTGGTAGAAAAATAAAGTTAGTTGTGAAATAGGAAATTCGACACAGATTCCATCAAGTGTTCGATAGCCCAGTGGTAGTGGCGTCGGCTGGTGGATCCAAGGGTCGTGGGTTCAAATCCCAGACGGAACAGACAAAATTTTTAGAAGCTTTTTTCCACAACAACGAAGTTAGTGGACTTATTTCTTGGGAAAATAAGCAAATGGAGAAGGAGAGAAGGGCGGGGGGATCGAAAGATTCCTCCGCAAAATCGGATGATGTTGCAGTTGTGGCAGCAGCGGTACATCCCAGCACTACTGCAACAGCAGTGAAGCAGTCCAAGAAGCGAAGGAGGACGTTGCGACCGCAACCAAATCTCGATGTACCGAGAGCCACCTCAGGTAAGCTGCGAGCTGGGGTGGTAGGCAAGGAGCGGGCAGCAACAACAGCAAGTCAGATTGGTGACACTGACGAGTATTCCGACTCGGCTGGCACCGAGTACATGTCAGAAGGTGGAGAGGGGCTCTACAGGTCTCCGGGGAGCAATCAATTTGCTTTACTGTCGGAGCCAGAGCCGCAGACAGACAGGGAGCCGGAAGGGGAAAAAGACCCCCAGGAAGAAACGCTGGTAAGCGAGCTGCAGCAGGCCCTCCTGGCAAAAAAAGCAGAGGTCGACAAGTACCAGCAGCATTTAAATAAACTGAAGGAGGAAATGCAGCCCCTCCTCAGAGAAATAAAAACGAAAATGGAAGCGCTCCGACAAAAAGAGGCAGAAGACAAGCAGGCCCAAAGACAGCTGCAAGCCAAGAAAGCAGCAGAGCGACAGCAACAAAAGCAACAACAACAGCAGCAACAAGTCCAAGCAATCAACCATCAGGCGGTCCAGGTTGCACAAAAACAGCAACAACAACCACAGCAGCAACAAGCCCAAAAACAGCAGCAGCCAAAGCCTGCAAGGAAAACTGCAGGAGCGGAGCAAGGCGCCCAAAAAATATCAAATGCAGCAGGCCCATATAATGAGGGCCCATCAACCTCAGCAGCAGCAAGACAGCAGCAACAGCAACAGCAACAGCAACAGCAACAGCAACAGCAACAGCAACAGCAACAGCAACAGCAACAGCAACAGCAACAGCAACAGCAACAGCAACAGCAACAGCAACAGCAACAGCAACAGCAACAACAACAGCAGCAGCAGCAGCAGCAGCCAGAACAGCAACACCAGAAACAGCCACAGCCTAAAAATGAGAAGGTGCCACCAATTAGGACTTTTAAAATCGACCTGAAGGACATAAAACAGGTATGCAAGCGGGCCACAAACGGCCACTTTCTAATTAAAATTATTAATGATAAAGAAAAGCGTTACTCGGTACAGTGCTTCTCACTGGCCGAATACAAAACAGCGAAAGAGCTATTAAGAGAGGTTACAGCTGAGTTCTTCAGCTTCACGCCGAAAAGCGAAAAACTGAAAACGGTCCTCTTGAAGGGCATAAGTTCCTGCACGGAACCGGAGGCGCTCTTAGATGAGCTCCGTCAGAAAGCCAGCGACGATCTCGAGTTTATCGGGGTCAAGCCTTTCACCACGGTGAAGTCAAGACGAGGGGGTTACGGATTGCCAATGTTCCTCGTAACATTATCGCCCCAGAGCAAGGTTGAAAGTCTGAGGAGTATTTCCCGCCTCGACTTCCAAGCTGTACGTTGGGAAACACTAAAAAGACATAACGACATGCTTCAGTGCATGCGTTGTCAGAGGTTCGGCCATGTCGCAGCCAACTGCGATATGCGGATGCGCTGTGTCAAGTGCGCAGAAACCCACATAAGGGGGGAATGTCAATTAGGAATTGAGAGGGTTGAAGATTTAACCCAGCTCAAGTGTGTCATCTGCGGAAACGAGGGGCACCCCGCTAATTATAGGGGCTGCCCTAAGGTTCAGCAAATAAAACAACAACAGGCCAGTCAAAAAGCCGAAGTTCGACAGGCTCCAACAACAAAATTCGTGGTTCCTAACTTCTCTTACGCCCAAATGGCGTCAAGAGATAGGATTACGAGACAGGCCCCACCAACGGTTGCCCCAAAGGCCCCCGTGCCTAAGGCGCCAGAGGTGCAGGCCGACATTGTAGCTTTGTTACTGAGCATTCAAGGCCAGCTAGCAGGACTGCAAAGTCAGTTAAAGGAGCAAGGCAAAAGGGTAGACCATCTCTACTCTTTGTTGCCTGGCCTAGTGCAACATAGACCATAATGGGCGCGCTACCGGAGACGCGCTTAAAAATCCTGGCTGTGAATGTAAATTCACTGATTAGGATTGAACGTAGAGCTAATTTGTTCCAATTGTTGAAAGACCTCAGTCCAGATGTGTTTTTGGCTAGCGAAACCAAGCTAAACCTGAAACATAAATTGACTCATAAAAATTACAATATCGTAAGAAGAGACCGACCCGACTCTACTCAAGGAGGCGGTGTCGCCATCTTCATACGAAAAGGCATTAATTATAAAGTCATATACAACAATGATCTTCGAAAGCTCCAGACGCTAGAGGTTTGCGTCATATGCATCTCTCTCACTCAAGGGAAGCGGATGTATGTGATTGCGGCCTATGCGGCTGAAGCTCCGCAGGCTATAACTTTTGACTCAGAGCTCGAGATTCTTTTTAGAACACTTAAACTGAGCTTGGAAGAAAACTACTATATTATGGCCGGTGATTTGAACGCAAAACATGAAGATTGGGGAAACCAAACAAATAATCTCAGAGGTAATCATCTTTTTAATTTGATGAATCTTTACAGCGTTGAATATGGTATTGACCTGCTGACTACTGAAAGGCCGTCGTACCCAAGGAGCGGTTCCTTTCTGGATCTTTTGCTGTACGATACCAGACTGACAGTTACAGACAAAGTGGGTAATCACCCTCGAAACTGCTTACAGACAATCGAGTACGACAGTGATCACTGCGGACTGGCTGCTGTAATTCAGATTCCGAACGAACGCGTGGAGTTGGAGGAATACGTTGCAACGCATTCTTACAATTACAGTAAGATGCGCTGGCCTCGTTTCACCAACGCCTTAGCGAGAGAAATTCGTTCGAGTGACATAGCCCCACCAAATAACAGAAACCTTACAAATACAGAAATCGACCAACATCTACAACAGATGGACGAAACGATTAAACGAACAATGGAACGGACAATACCCAAGTACAAAGAACGCGACCAAATGGACGTCTACAGAAACGCGACCATAGACGCACTACACAGACATAAGAGTGGCTTACTGACAAGACTTAAAAACTTATACAGACGATTCACAGACCCGCACGACCTGGAGGTTAGGACACTGAAGTCGTCAATAAAGATTATCAATATATTGATTAAGGATAACTACAGGTTATCTATTAACAGGTTCTGGGACAACAGAATTCGTTCTGTAAATTCCAGCGACCCTAGTGACCCTAGTATGTTTCCTGAAATCAATAAGATATTTAGGAAAAACAATCAAAATGACCTTCCGTGTCTTAAACTCCAGAGAACAGTAGAGAACACAGACGTACTCCTGACAGCGCAAATTGATCCAGAGGAAGCCGTCTTGGACGATGACTTCTTTATAATTGAGGACCAGAGCAAGAAGGTGGAGGCAGTGGGGGCTGCGTTTCAGCAAGTGTACAAGGTGAATGCTTGCATTCGCCCGAACCACGACCTGGAAAACAGAGCACTACTGCATCACTTCTATCTTCGAAATGAAATAACGCAATGGCGATCTGAGAACCCTGGTTTCCTGAGGTTTAATGACGATCTTTTGGCAAATGCCACAATCGCCGAGCGAATAGGGACAAGTCCCTTGTTAGTGACGAAGATGGATCTCCAGCTCATCTTCAGTTCTATCAAGAATAAGAAGTCAGCGGGTGTCGATGGTATATCTAACGTTGTACTAAGACATTTACCGAATGAGGCAATTGACATTTATGCCACACTCTTTAACAATGCGCTGAATAATGCATATTATCCAGTGCATTGGAAGACAGCGGTGGTACATCCTCTCCCGAAAAAGGGAAAGGACAATTCCAATCCGTCCAATCTTCGGTCGATAAGTCTTCTTCCGAGCATTAGTAAGGTTTTCGAAAAGATCATCAATAGGGCTCTGATTAAATGGGCTGCGGACAACAAAATAATTCCGGATAACCAGTTCGGGTTCAAGGCGGGACATGACACAATTCATGCCGCGGCTAAGCTCGTTTCTGATATCCAATGGAATAAGTCAAAACAACAATGCACGGGTGCTGTTTTGGTGGATTTAGAAAAGGCTTTCGACACCGTATGGTTAGAAGGTCTTTATCTGAAACTGAACAGACTTGGCATTAGCAAACCATTGATGTATATGCTTTATGATATGCTTAACGGTAGAAAGTTTGTTGTCAAAAGTGGCAATGTAACTTCTACCACAACTTTTGAAATCAAAAATGGTCTACAACAGGGAGCGGTTAATTCGCCAATTCTCTTCAGCATTTACACCAGCGATCTGATAGGTAGTCTTCCGCAATCAATAGCGTATGCCGACGATCTAATTGCGTACAGAACGGCCCGAAAGGTTGAGGTTATTAGAATTCTCTTGCAGCGTGACTTTGAGAAGATTCAGCGATATTGCGATGACTGGAAACTGAAAATAAATGTCCAGAAGTCGGAAACAATTTTGTTCCGGACTCCGTTGGCTAGAGCCCCGCGGGATACGCGCAAGAATTGGCGCAAGATGGTCATCGTTGATCCTCACGGGCAGCGATTAACGAGCAAAAGTGTAGTGAAGTACCTCGGTATCTGGTTGGATCAGTATCTATATTTCGACAGACATGTAGATGCTGCGCTGGCCAGGGCCAGAGGAGCCTTCGGTCTGACGAAACGACTGTTTTACAGCAGTCGACTTGACCCCAGAGTGAAGGTCATTTGCTACATGGCCCTCATACGGCCGATGATCGTTTATGGTTGTCCAGTGTGGTTCAACGTTGCTCCATCTCAGATGGAGAGAATTCGGGTGTTCGAGCGGCAGTGTCTTCGACGCTGTACTGGTTTGCATCGGACACCCGAATCTTCTTATGTTCAATATTATCCGAACGAGGCTCTATACAACGGGGCTCGGATCAACAGAGTTGACAATTTCGTGATAAAACTTATTCGGGGTCACATTGCGAGGGCTCTGACTTCGACCAATAATTTGATTTTCGGGGCGTTCTACCCAAATGACGAATATTTTGAAAATGCACGCTTGAGTGGCTTCATTCCTCCAGAGGCATTCCTCTATTTAGATAGATGCGGTCTGATACAGGATAGATTGGCAGTACCGCTAATCTACCACGTCAGGCGAAGAACCGTGGACCGGCGGCTCCTTTACACTCGGGACGTCGTGGCACAAGACGGAGAAGAGCTCCTACGGTTCAGTAGGGCTGTGTCCGAACGGGACAAAACTGATAGGGTGAAGCAGGAGAACCAGTTTTGGTGGCTTCAATCGGTATTTGATAATGGGTAGTCGGGGTGGGGTATTAGAGCCGTGGCCGGCTTGCATACCTGTTTTTAGTCACAGGTTTAGTTTTAAAAAGAATAGGCACAGTGGCAAAAAAAAAAAAAAAAAAAAAAAAAAAAAAAAAAAAAAAAACCTACATTCTTTAAATGTACAAAAAAAAAAAAAAAAAAAAAAAAAAAAAAAAAAAACTCCGCTGTGGTTGTTCTAGTTTTTAAGTAGTTTTAGTTTATTTTAAGTAGTTTAAGTGGTTTTCGGTAGTTTTATTTTAGTTTTAGTTTATTTTAAGTAGTTTAAGTGGTTTTAGGTAGTTTTAATTAGTTTAATTTTAGTTTGTAAGTTTTATATAACAAAATAAAAATGATAAAGAATCCGAGTTTTTTTCAATTTTCTCGAGAAAACAAAAAAATATAGATATAGTTATTGAATTCTAAATAGTTTTTTAAGCCGAAAGGCAGTAGTTATAAGAATATTGTTTAACTTAGAGTGCCCGTATGGGGCCAGTAAGTTAGTTGTAAGTTATTGATAAGTAGGCTAGTTTTATGAATTTTTGTCTAGCATTAAGATAGTTATAAGATTGAATGAAATAAAAATGAATTTAAAAAAAAAAAAAAAAAAAGCATCGCTTCCCATCGATCAGCGAAATCAAGCATCATTGCGCGCGGTTAGTACTTGGATGGGGGACCGTTCAAATACCAACCGTGTGCTGTTGACATGTGTTTCTTCTGTTGTTCTTTCTATCTGTGTGTCTCTCTCTGTTGTATTGTCTAAAGCCGATGGCCTCAGTTGCCAGTGCTTTTCTGTGTCTCTACTTCGTAGATTTATCTACGGAGTAGTGTAAAATGTAATGTAATGTAATGTAAGTTTTATTATTAAAGTAATTTTTTATACCAGAAATGTCTTTAACATTTTTCGAGAACAAAATTTGGGATACTAATTTTAAATAATTACATAGGTAGCAGTATTGGCGCAAAATTTGAAAAATCCTATTATTAAGGTATTAGTGTGATACTACTTAACAATTTGCTAACTTTAAAGTAGTTTACTAACTCGTTTTTAATTTTAAACATTTTCTAACTAGTATCATACTAAAGTAATTTTCTTAATAATTTGCTTCTGAACACACCACCTTTTTTGGCGTTTGTAAATAGCATCATACTAAAAACTTAAAATAGGTTTTCGATTATTTTAACTTTAATAAAAGTGTAGAGAAAGTATGATCACAGATAATAGAGTTTTATAGATATTGCATTCAGTACAAACAAAAATGATCACCTTTTCAATCGAATATTTAACTATTTTTTCCAAATCAAACCATGCAACCTTATCAAACAGAGAAGAGTCAAACCGATTTAACAACATCATTTCCAAAAGGCGTCCACTAGTGAGTTGGATTATAAAAATACAGGCCCAAAATTTTAATTGAATTAGTACGATACTAAAGCTGTTTTAGTATGATACTAGCACAAATAATCATATACAGATGTCTCATCTCCATACAAAAAAATGTCCTAAGATATTTTTTCAGCAGACAAGCTTCAGCAGACAAAGATACAAAAATCAAGAGCGAATCAAGAACTACATGGACCACAATGTAGGAGAGCGAAAAATGTATCTTTTCATTGGGTAAGCGACTAAGCGACAAGCGTTCTCTTGTTCTCATCAACATTTATAGCACAAACAAATCGTACCAGACACAGCGCATCCCTTTCCCACCGGGGTTATATTGTTTCTGTTCTACTTTTTCTTATTATATTTTGTCATTCGTAGAATTTCTGTGTGGATGGATGTTGTTTTTGTTTTTATATTTACCTTTTCCTGTGTTCCTTTATTGGTTTTGGTGGCTGGTGTATGCCGCGGCGAGTCCTTGGCTGGTGTTTTTGTTTTTTTTTTTTATTTTGATTTCTTGTGAGGGTACATATTGCACTTTTTGGTAGGAATTTTCTTGTTTGGATTTTGGCAATATCTTTTCGTTTTCAAGTGTATCTGCTTTGGGTAGGTATAGAAAAATGGAAATGGATTTTGTATGTTATGTAAGTAGGTTATGTTGATTTGCTTATAACTTGAGGATTATTGATTAGATCTTTAAGGTCAAGCACTTGAAATAAAGGTAAAATTTGTAGTTTTATTATAAAAAAATGCTAAAAATGAAATCTGAGATTTAGATTAAGCTTTTTTTTACGTGCCAGCGGATGTTTAGCTACTTTATTTCAAACAGTCGAAATCTGCGCAAAATTATTCCCTCTTTCAAATCAAAATGCATTCGTGTGACTTTGTATTCTCCAGGAAGTACTCGTAGGTACATAGTTTCTGTTTTGTTTATTTTTTTGGAAATATTATGTAGACAGAATCGAAAGTGAAAATTATTTCCTCGTCTCAAGAAAGAAGAACGGCATTAACAGGAAGGTAAGGTTTTAGTTTTAAAGTTTATTTATTTCTTTTTTTAGCTTAGTACATGTATAGATCTGTGGTCACAAGGAAAAGTCGCCAAAGTACTTTTTACTAATTTTTCAGGAGAGCAGTTTAAAGTTTTTAACAAACGCGTGAAATTACAAATGACTATATTGGGCAATTGGAAACTCCGTTCAGGTTGAAACAAAAATTTAAATAAAGATAATTTTACTCTTTATAATTTAAAATTAAATTAAATTATCTACAGTTTAGTTGTTTTTCCATTTTAAAGAAGTTTTTTGTTCTGGTCTAAAGACTACTTAAGCTGATTTTCCTTGTCTATTCTGTTAAATTATCCAGTTCTTGTGTCAACTTTAGTTCTTATTCCTAACTTAATAAAGAAAAATATATTGCTTTTAGCAGAGAATGAGAACCAACTTTGAACGTTCAGATAGAATGAATGAAAATACAAAAAAAAAACAACAAACTTTTCAACATGCATTGTAAATTAATGAAAAACAAATCAAAAATTGAAAACCAATATTAAAAAAGTGTTTTACATTACATTACATTACATATTCCACTTCTCCGTAGATAAATCTACGAAGTAGAGACACTGAAAGCACTGGTAGCTCAGACCATCGGCTTATAAAATACAACAGAGAGAGACAGACAGAAAGAAAGAACAACAGAAAAACACATGTCAACAGCTCACGGTTGGTATTTGAACGGTCCCCCATTCAAGTACTAACCGCGCGCAACGATGCTTGATTTCGCTGATCGATGGGAAGCGATGCTTTCATCAGAGCCAAGTCCGTTGACAAAAAAGTGTTTTTAATCTTCGTCTTCACTTCTTTAATCTGATTAAATGTTGATTTCGTTGGAACTTGTTTTGAGGTTTTTATAAAAATAACTAAAATCTGGACTTATGTATTGTAATAAACCCAAAAGATCTTTTTCTTATCTGGGCCTGCTGGGCTACTTTTATCTTAGATTTAAATCCATAGAAAGTTGCGCCTGTGTCTAGTGTCGAAACTTTTAATTTTAAATTCAGTGTTCCGAATATTTTTGAATATTTGGTAAGGCTCACAGGATTACAAACTTCATTTCTATACATGGAGTGATTTAAACTGCCATGAATATATTTTTTTTGATGTACCCCGACAAATCTCAAGTGGTTCGGTTGGACATGAAACTTTTACGGCTATTGCGTTTTTAATGAAACTTTCCGTTTCAGATAAAAACATATTGTAAGATATGATCTTCAAATTTGTATATGCATGCCATCATATTCCAAAGCGTACTTCACTCAGGTTTCACCGCGTCGCTTTCTTTGCATTGCGTTAGACAGAGTATTTCATTTGTTATTTCCTATAGTCAGAAGATTTTCTATGTATACAATTTTCTGGTCATAGGTTCCCAAAACCAAAACTGGATAAATAGTTGTTTTATTTGCTCGAAAGAAATTTTGTCTTGGCAGTTGCTTCAACACAATCCAAAGGGTTTTGGAGATCTTGTATGCTTTACTTTTCCAGAAAGTGTCTTATATGACTTTTCAATGTTCCTTAATGTCTGACGATCGTGAATCGTAGTTTTTGAACGGAATATCCAAATTTTACTCTTTTTCACTTTTATGTGGTCATTAGTAGATATATTAACTTTTTTGTGATACATATTTCCGGGAATTCAGGAAACGTTAACAAACTTGATTCAATGTTTTCTGTGCATTTAAAACATTAAAAAAAAATGTTAAATATATATCGTTTAACCAATATCTTTATTGTGTTCTGGTGTAAAAGATCTGGGTGTCAGTGCGATCGACGTGACACCAAACATCTAAAATGTAGGAGTTTTTCAGTTTTGTAGATTCCGATTTAAGAGAAGCTTAATTGCTTTCAAATAAAATCAAGTCAGTGCATAATATCAAATCTTATAAAAACAGACTCCTTCCAAAGGACATTCGGGCTACTCGTAAATTAAAATAAAATCGCTCTTATCGTCAGCTCTTAATTTTTTTTTAGGTGTTCAAGCCAATACCAAAAGTCTTCGCGATAGATAAACTAATTAAGTTACAGTTACTAACTAAAAGTATTCATCTTTTATTCTATTTCGATAACTAATTGCTATTTTGCAGAATTTTAACATTTTCGATACATCTATTTCGTTAAGAAGATCCATGGTTTCGTTTTCTGTTAAGAAGTCAGTACTCCAGTTTTATGTCTTCTATAGTTTCCCTTAGAACGGAAACGGGACACCTTCCAATAAAATGAAAAACATCTTTATGTTCTGTGAGATTACACATCACACAAAGTTGCATCAATAAAGAAAACGTTGATCATAGATCATAGCTCTTAAGTTCAACAAGAGAACTTACAACTATAGCTATTTAAATCTAATTGGAATGATGGTTATTGTTGGGATGAAAAAGAAATTTAATTCAACACATTTAACATAACAGAAATAATTACTAATAAAACTTAAAGAATATGACACCTCTAATGAAAAACCTCTACTTTTATGGCCCTCTGAAACGTAATTTCAAACATTCGTTCGCAATATTTAAACATAACAAAGATTTATTTCCCACTTTGGTTTGATAATACAAATGAATGTCATATGCAATAATGCAATGCACAAACTTGAAACCTTGATTGTGAAATGTCAAAATTATTAGATGTGTTCAACCAGAAAGAGGCCAGTGTAGAGTAGTGTAGTGCAGTGCAAGTTAATGAAAACTGTCAGAGCAAACTAAAGCAAAAACGTCATACGTCTGATCTTAAAAACATGCCTTTTTTCTAAATTTAGATTCGAAAACAAAACGCGTGGACAAAATTCAAATTAATTCAAATAATGACATCAGCTGATTTTGACAGTTTTCACCAACCTGCACTATCTCAAAAGGTAGGGCAAGATATTCTGAACTAATGTACACTAGTTCAGCTCATTGAACGCTAATCAGTGTAAGTCAGTGAAGAAATTTTTCCAATGAACACCAAAAAGCTACACTTGTCTGCCCAGAGTAGTCCAGTGCAGCTGGTTGAACACAACTATTATCAACTAACTTTGAATCCGAAGTGCTTACACTACGTTGGAGGGGAATTTTCAACTCATTTTATAGTTATATTTACCCACTCATAGTTACTTAGCTACGTAGGCACATAATTTGAATATTGAGTTATCAAAAATAAAAATGTGCACTTTTTTTTTGAAATTAAAATAAGGTTTTCTTAAAATGTTGTTCTCACTATGAGAAAGAAGAAAAAAAATTTAAAAAACAAATATAAAAAATAAAATTCTACTAGTGCACTCAGAAAAAAAAAATAGTTATTTTTATAACTATTGCAATAGTCATTAGATAATTTTCCATTAAATTTATGAAATGATTATTTTTCATCAAAAATAATTAAAAAATAGTTAAAAAATAGTTAAACATACCTAGTTAGAATTAACACATGAAATAATTAAAAATATAAATGACTATACAATATGCTTTGCTTTGTAATAAACCACTACTAAGAATAGTTGAATGCGACTATGGAGAATTCTGATTACTTAATAGTAAGTTTTAACTTTCCAATAATCAAAATAAGAAAATCTTAATTTTAAATAGAATAAAAAAATATCATAAACCAATACCTACTTAAAATAGTTCAATATGACTCTGAAATAGTAGATAAATAATTACTCAATTCTTTAACATTTAATAACATATATTAGCATTTTAATAGTCAAGAAGATAATAAATTAGTTTTAAATAGGTAGGATAAATTGTTTTCACAAACGACTTCTTAAAATAGTTGAATACGACTATGGTGTAGTAGATATTAGTATGTAATTTCAAAAAAAAATATATGGTTACCCTTTGTCTGATAAAAGTTATGAATAAAATAATTTAAATATGCATCATTTTTATGCGCTTTGTTTTTTTCGACGTAAAATGTTGGAATTAGTAGATAGAATTTCAATCGAACTTATATTTCGGTTCCCATATGTGCAAAATAATAAATATAATACATCGCTATTATAATATAATAATTTATCGACTTACAAAATAAATACTTTCACAAACATGAAGTTGTTGACTTAGCACATATGTATGTACACTATATCAAAAAATTGTACGTACAGGTGATTCTTCAAAAGGAAAGATTAAATTATTTAAAAAAAACAGCTTTTGAACCATTCTTTTTTCATTTTTTTTCATTTTGTTCCATTCTTCCAAGATAACGGCTTTGAGTTGGTTTTTATTGGTAATTTTTGATTCTCGTCCCTTTTCCGCAAATAATCCCAAAGATGCTCAATGAGATTAAGGTCTGGGGATTGGGGAGGATGAGGCAATGTTGATTTAACATTATAGAGCAGCCACTCTTTTACTATCCTTGACGAATGTTTGGGATCATTGTCCTGCACTAACAAAAAGTCGTCTTTTAACCCAATTTTTAAAGCGCTGGCTTTCAAATTTTCCCTTAAAATTTGTAAATATTTGTTTTTATCCATTGTTGTATCTATAAAAACCAAATTTTCCACACCATTGCACCCCATAGCTCCCCAGACCATAACATTTCCGCCTTTATGTTTCACCGTTGATTGCAAATTCTTCACATCTAATGCTGTGTTTGATTTCATCCACACAAATCTGCGACCGTCGGACCTGAATACGTTAAACTTGCTCTCGTGGAGAAATAAAACATTCTCCAAGAAATTATCTGTTTTCAAAACGTATGCTTTTGCATAGTTCAAACGTTTTGAAACGTTTGCCTTTGAAATATAAGGTTTTTTTTTTAACCGTGCGACCATTATATCCCATTGAATGCAAAAAGTTCCGAACAGTTTGAGGGTTAAGCGATATTCCATGATTTGCTTTAATGTCAGCAGCTATTTTTGGAGCACTTAATTTGGGATCAGCCTTTATCATTCTTTCAATTTTCCGCTCCATATGATCATCCAAAATTTTCCTTCGACCTCTTCCTGGAGCCACTTCAAAACTTTTATTTTTCAAATAATTTTTTAAAACATATTGATCGTGCTCTACCAATAGTTGCTGATATCTCAGCGTAACTTTTTCCATCGTTTCTAAGTTTAAGAATAAGTTTTTTACCTCAAGAGGAACTTTTTTATGCGTAGCTTCCATTTAAAAAAAAAAACTTCACAAAACTAAAAAAATCAATTGAATAGTTCAATACACCACAACGGACTGAGCTTAGATATCTCAATATCGTGTTCAAATTTCATTTAGGTACTCATTTTACATTTCAAAAAGAACCGTTATTTCTATTTTGTTAGAGAAGAGAGCAGTGTTCGTACATTTGTTTGATGTACGAACAATTGTTTGGCATTCCTGGAATAATTCTACTAACAGTAAAAAAAAACACATGAAGCAAAACTCTAATATTTTGTTGCAGTTTTGTTGCAATTTTATCGAATAAAGTCGATAAGCTTACATCTTTGGTGGTAAATTCTTAATATAAAGGAAACACGTCTATTTTCAATTGCTGTACGTGCAATTTTTTGATGCAATGTATATACTCAAACATAAAAGTATTTTATTTCTTTCTTTATTCAGTTTACAAATACTCTGTTCTCTTTTTACCTACCTCTAGAGGTAACTATATTTATATAGTCATTTAACAACAACTCGCAACAACAATGTGCGTATAATAGTCAAGTTTAACTATATGTATAGTTATAGATAACTATTCGATATAATCAAAATAAACTATGTGGATAGTCAAGTTTAATTGGGATTATAGTTATTACTAAAATAACTATTTGTAAAAGTTGTATGTAACTTCTTTATAGTTAATATTAACTAGAAAAAAAGTAAAAAATTTAATAACAAATAAAAATAGTCATAAATAACTATTTTGTAACTATTTTGCATAGCTGTAGCTATTCGGACTATGGAAATAATCAAAAAATAGTCTTAAATGACTTTTTATTTCTCTGAGTGAGGTAACAAAAATAACTATTTAAAATAAGATACAAAAAAGCATCATTTTCCTAATTTATGTATTTGAATTATTTTTACAAAATTGTAAAAGTCGTTTTTGAGAAATATATTATTTTTCTTTTTGGCCAAATGTGTGGCATGTACGCCTGAATACCAAGGACAGACAGGTGAAATTGCTACACACTTTCTTTTTCTTCGTCTTCTCTACCATCCTATTAACAAAATTGAAAAAAATCTCGAGCTAATTTTTTTCATAACCTGCCATATGTACATATATTACAAGTACCTGCATCGTAAGTTAAAACCGGATCGGCGGAGGGTCTATCTCGTCTAGGCGGTAGGCGCAAATTTTCTAGTAGGTGCCTACAAATTTTCTTGTAGGTACATATCACATAGACATAATAGTTACAGGAAGGAATTATGTTAATAAGAACCTAGGAACATTTGTATACTCTGTATCTATTTATTAATGTCCAACTTTTTACATTATCAAACAAAAAAAAAAGTTATTAATTATTTTTGTTTAGTAATAATTTAAGTAAAAATGTATCAAGGCAGGTCCTCATAGCCCTACTTAAGTAGACAATTATTTAAAAGACCATCTTATACAAAAAGTTCTTAATTGATAAATGATTGTATTCAAAATATTTAAATGCTTATCTTCCTACATACAAACATATTTATATATATATATGTACATATGTACTGTACATAAGTAAAAAATTTACAAACTAATTTCGTTTCCTGCTAGGTATACCTACATACATATGTACTAAACAAGCTCTTGTCCAAAATCTTGAAATTTATAATAATAAACCCAAAAAAGACCTAGGTATCTTCCTACCTACATTACTATAAAAATATAATATGTATATATACAAGTAATATTCCTGGACTCTTACAAAATAGAAAAGGCGAATGTAACTACATAATTATGCAACAAAAATGTGCTCTTTATTAAAATCAACTTCAGACGAATAAAAAAAAAATTAAATAAAGAAATTCCTTCCGTCATTTAAACTACATACATATGTACAAATACATAACTACCGAAGACACAGTTTATTGAAAAAATCTTTCTAATTATCAACCAACTTAAATATATCCATCGGTCAAACCCAAGAAGCACACATTTTATATTTATCGCAAACCTCAGACAACCGAAACCGAAACAAAAATCTTGAAAGTATACAAAAAATCAACTGGCTGCGACTTGATCGTTACAAAGGGGTGAACGAATATTGCAACACATAATTGAGAGAAGAGAAATCCTATCCTACAAAATCCTGCGAAAAGAACTTTGATTCTCGTAGAAAAAATGCTTTTTAAAAAGCTTTATAGAATAAAGCTTTTTCAATTTCATAGGTCACTCTGCTCCATAGGCGTAAGACATCTGTATATGATTATTTGTGATACTAGGTTAAAACAACGAATTTGCAAATTTTAATCGAATATAGCATCATACTTTCTCTACCCTTTTATTAAAGTTAAAATCATCGAATACCTACTTTATTTTTTAGTATCGTGCTAGTTTTATATGACTCTCTGACATTTGCAAACATCAAAAAAGGTTCGTGTACTTACTTTTTTTACACGAAAGGTCATTGTTTTAGGTGTGTTCAGAAGCAATTTATTAAGAAAATTCTTTTAATACGATACTAGTTAGAAAATGTTTAAAATTAAAAATGAGTTAGTAAACTACTATAAAGTTAGCAAGTTTTTAAATAGTACCATACTATTACCTTAATAATAGGCTGTTTAAAATTTTTCGCCACACATTTTAACGTTTGATTTCGTCTGCCAATCCAACCCTTTTTAGCATAATCCTTGTATATAAAATCTATAGTACTCTCATGAAACAGAAAAAATAGTTGGGGAATACATTCTACTGAGGGCGCTGTTGGCGGAAAAAATTGACGTGGAGACTTTTAATTTGTGGGGGATGGTAATTGAGGATAGAGCGAGAAAATTTTATCAACTCTGGCAATGAGAAAGTTGAGAATGAGAAAATCAAATTTGTTTTGTAGCATTTTTCTTTTGAAGGATCTTCTGTTGTTCTTGTTGTTATATTTTTTTGTCAGGAATATTTGTTTTGTTTTGTCTATTTCATACGCAACAAAGCAACGTTGTTCAATTTCGATATTATCTAACCAAATTACAACGTTGCATTGTGTTTGTATGAACACATACCTATTTGAATAGATTTAAGTAGGAATAATTTTGAAATTTGATTCTTGATAGGATTAGGCTTTTTTTAATTTTAGTATATCTACATACATAGGTACTTCATCTTAATATATTAGGTAACTTACCTATGTTGATTGCAATTATTATTATTTTTATATTATTATTTTTATATATCGATACCTTCCCGCAGGAATGTATTAAGCGACATTTTTGAAATTGTTCAGGAAACGAAAAAAACGTCTCATTTAGTTATTTTTGTGTGTATTTTATTGGACGGAACAAATTTTAAAATGTCACTTAATCAAAGGGCACGGTAGTGCCCAGCCAAGTTCTGGCACTACACCCCATCAAATTTTAGTCAGTAATCATTAAATAATAAAATTTTTCTATTACATTGTAGCAGTTTCAATATCATTCTACTTTAAATATTCGGTATTAAACCTTCATGAAGTAAGAACTTTGCATACTTTTAGATCTCAGTACTTTTCACGGCTGACTTGTTACACAAAGGTTTTTGTATAAAAGAACTTGGCTCTTTTTTTAACATTTATGTTTTTGGTTATGGACGATAAAAAGAGGGAAGTTCATTTAAGGTACAATTTTATTTAGGGAAGAAAAATAACAATGCTGTGATAGTGGGTTTAGTTAAAAAGTTAAAATTCAAAAATTGTAACATTTATATACATATTTAAAATTTAATTTGAAAAAAAAAAAATATTAAATTCGATGATAAGAATATTTATACTTTTTATTGTTGCCAATTTGCAAACATGCAATCAAGTCTATATTAAAGGCTGTTTTTATTACTATTGTTATTAAATTTCACAAAAAAAAAATGTTCGATTAATGACAATATGCAATTAAAAGTCTAAATCAAATCGTTGGCAACCATGAAAGAATTTCAAAAATATTTTAATATTTTGTTCGTTTTTTTTTTCGTATTTTTAATTGTTGATGTGACCAAAAAAAAAATATCAAGTTGAAATTTTTTTCTTTTTATATGTTTTATTTTGTTTCCTTTTGAAGTATTATCAAAAGCATCTCTTTTTAAATATTGCTATTTAAATAAGATTTACTTTTTATTTTTTTTAAATGTTCCAACAAAACAAATTAAAATATTGATTTTGATATCAAATACAATTAATTGACTTACTTGGATTCCTATACGTTGCCGCCAATGTAGTGCACCACCTTGGTTTCCTTCTTTTTTTTTATTTTCACTGAGAAATAAACAAATTAAGAAAAAAACAAACAAATATTTTGATAAGTTTTGAGGACAGGGGTAATCACTTTCTTTTAATCTATTCTTAATGTTTTCTTTTCTCGATTAATTTTAAAATTCTTTCAGGTAGGTACAATTATTTTATTTTTTTATATTATTTTTTTTTTCTTTTTTTGTTTAGATTCAATTTTTCTCTAATTATTATTTATAAGGCCCACCCTATTTTTTTTTGTTATACAAAATCTTATAATTTACACGTAATACACCACGTCAGACAAGGCAAGATACAAGGTACAATTAGGAAAAGGGGGTAGGCACACAGAAAATCGAAAGGTAGGGAGGTGAGTATCACAAGGGAGAAATTTCACGGGGTTGTTCCGTTTGATGATCCTCCAGGTAAGTACGATGAAGAAGGGAAGGGGGTCCTCATCACAGGTAAGTAAGTAGGTAGGTAGTGTTTTTTTTTTGTAATTTAATTTCAGATTTTTTCAGCAGGCAAGTATCACTGGTTCTTTTCTATTTTTTTATTATTTTTTTTCTTTTTGAAGGTAAGTACACCGTTTTGTAATTTTGGTTTTTTTTTTCTTTTTTTTATATTCCCCTTTTTTTACAGGGTAGGTATTCATAATTTTTTTTTATTTTAATGTTTAATTAGGCTAGTCCTTCAAACAAAACTAAATGTATTTTATTTTACTGTTTTTTTTTTCTTTTAACAATTTTTCTCTAGGGGATTTAGGTAATACGTCGTTCGTTTTTTTTTTCTACTACCACCTACGAAGCGGTCATTTCCTACAGTTCGAGGTCGTGGTATATAAATCGTGCCACCAAATCTATCAGTTAGACTGAGTTATGTACCTAAATATATTATGTATCCTATTGTGTATTGTGTACATAATTTTTTTTTCTCCTCGGTTAAGCGGCGGTTTGGTGCAGAGACCAAAAAAAAAGAAATACTTATGTAACGAATTTAGGTGTGCATTATTATCATTGCATTATTTTATGTTTGATATTTATTATTATAGTGTGGGCTATAAAGTTCATTATTTTGTTTTGTTTATTTTAATCAGTTAAATATTATTAGAGATTAATATATTAAGGTATTCGTATATTAGTTACTATTTATTTATTATTATTATGGGTAGGATTGCCAAGTTATTAAATTATTTGAATTTTTTTTTTTAATTTTATATAAGTATATTGAGGTGCAGTTTCCTACAAAACTTGTCCTTTTCAAGGGAATTACTTCAAGTGAAAAGGGGAAGAAACAAACCACTGACAATTCTAGGTGACGTTAGATTAAAGGATAAGTTCGAACAGATATTTAACTATTTACTTTCCCTGAGCCGAGTTTTCATGCACACACTGAAAGCCGGGCATGCGTGCGAGTTACTTTTTCAAATCTTTGCAATGGTAAACTCCCGCCTTCCTGCCATTTATGTCTTCAAGCTCATATATGTTGTTCCCAATAGTTTTGCATGCTTACATTTTTACGCACTTGGGACTAAGTTTCGCACAGAACCTCTTCGAAGCATCACTAAGGGCAAAATTTCTTCGAAAGACTATGTCACCAACGTCAAACTTTATTGCCTTGCTACGCAGGTTATATATATTTTCATACTGAGTATGTGATTTTGCCAGGGAATTTTTTATGTAGGAATGCATACATTCATTTGTGCCGCTTTGGACACAATGTCCACGTTCGCGTTGTTTAGACCATCAAGCTTACGAAACAGTTGGTAGTCTGATCTATGTCCACACAACTTTGCCAAAAGAGCGCTTCGTAAGGTAATACGTTTATCGCCGAGTGTACTGTGGTGCGAAGAGCACTGGCTATGGCCCTGTAATACCCACTTACAGGGCCATAGCCCAGTTCCTCTGGTCAGGTTCGATGTATGAGCGTATCGCGGCAAGTATGGATCGATTTATCCTCTTACTAGCATTCGCTTGCGGTGAGTAAAATGCGGTTTTGACATGTGTTACACCAAAAGACTATTTTTCGAATTCCCGACTGGTAAATTGTTTACCATTGTCGCAGAGGATCGTCTCTGGTACTCCAAAGATACCGAAGACTTGCTCCTGCAGGAACTTCACCACAGCGTCCGTTGTTGCCTTCCGGAGTGCCTTTACCACCACAAACTTGGTCAACTGGTCCAGCGCAATCACAATATGAGTATTCCCATCTCGTGATCTAGGGTATGGACCTAGAAAGTCGATGTACAACATCTGAAAGGGTCTTTCAGCCAAAAATGCTTTACCCATTGGAGGCTTTACCGTGGTATTTGGGGCTTTGGTGGTCTTACAGATGTCGCACCTCCCAAATGAAACATTTTACCTGGGCTGTCATGTTAGGCCAGAAAAATCGACGCTGCAGGCGGAACAGGGTTTTTGCGATACCGCCATTCGAAGCTCTAGGCGGCTGATGCGCCAGAGCGATCAACCGTTCGGTTAAAGCATGAGGAACCCAAAGCTTCCAAATAAGGTCGTCCTCAACAGGATTCCCTGTACAATGTTTAATCTTCTTGTAGACGAAATTTTCCGACACTTGAAGATTAGGTAGCTTATCTTTTCGTTCTTCGATGCTGTCTATGAGCTTGCGGTATTCCATAGATTTAAAACTAGGATCCTCAAGATCAATATGCAACACATCGCAAGGATCTGTCAACATTGAAACCTCGGAAATCAGAGCATCGACTCCATGCACTCGCGAAAGCGCATCGGGTACGACATTCTGAGATCCTTTTCGGTGCTCGATGGTGAAATCAAATCCCTGTAGTTTCAAGCTCCATCTCGCCAAACGACCGCTGAGATCTTTCTGGTTCATCAGCCACTTCAAACTCGCATGATCGGTCACAATTTTAAACGCATGTCCCTCTACATACGCACGAAACTTCTGAACTCCCATGACAGCAGCAAGACATTCACGCTCGGTCACACTGTAATTGCGCTGGGCCGAATTGAGCTTTTGTGAGTGGTAGTAAATTGGTCGTTCGTTACCACATTCGTCCAACTGGCTCAGCACACAACCGATACCGGTATCGGAGGCATCGCAAAGAATAATGAACTGCTTTGAAAAGTCCGGGTTAACTAGAAGCGGTGCGGTGGTAAGAGCCGTTTTGAGATTGTTGAAAGCTTCAACCGCCTCGTCGTTGAAGATAAATTTCTTCCCTTTCTTCAACGTATCGGTGATGGGAGCCGCTAGAGAAGAGAAGTCTCTAATGAACCGCCTATACCATCCTGCAAGTCCCAAGAATCGTCGCACTTGTTTTGCCGTAGTAGGCGTGGGAAAATCTGAAATGGCCGTCACCTTATCTGGATCCGTCTTTAAGCAACCATCTCCAACAATATATCCCAGGTATTTCAACTCCTTGAAACAGAATTTCGACTTCTGAACATTCATAGTAAGTCCTGCTTTCTTCAGCCGACCTGCCAAAATCTTCAACAGTTCGATGTGTTCTTCAAATGTACTTGACACGACCAACAGATCATCGAGGTATGGAAAGATTTTCTCTCGCAGATTATGAGGTACCACTTTGTCCATTAATCTGACCATGCGTTGTGGCGCATTACAGAGACTAAAGGGCATGACTGTAAACTGCAACAGGGGCATACCGGGCACAGTAAACGCCGTCTTTTCCCGAAAAGATTTCTCCAGCGGTATCTGCCAAAAAGCATCTTTCAGATCCACACTTGAGATGAAATGAGTATCTGGAAGACGCGATAGCAATCCTTCTATATGAGAGAGTGGATACGCATTGTTGAGGAACGCAGTTTACTATCTTTTTGCTTTTTATTTTTATTTTCAATTTTTTCTTTTAACTTTCATTATTTAAATTTGTTTAATTAATTTGCAATTTAAAATTAAATTCAATTTTGTAAGTTAATTATTTTGCCAAACATTTTTGTTATTACCCTATGATGGATGTATATTCCCTATGTCGGTGAAAGCGATTAGTATAATCTCTTAATTTTGTTAGTTATTTTTTTGTCATAATCCTCAGCAATGCATTGGCATAAGCACTTAGTGAGACAATTGAAAACAATTAACCGCAATATCCAATGCATTGGTGACGTGATCCAAAATTACGGATATTCGGCATGTAGAGCATGGGTTAATTGTTTTGTGACGAAGATCAATAAATCACTTTTGTAGCAACCACCAATTCAGACGGTCGACATAGGGATACCATCCTATGTATAGTTTGTTGTATAATTAGTCTTGATAGCTTGGATTAAATAAAGAAAATTATAACGTTCTTAGAATCATTTTGGATTTCTTTTCTTTTAATTAATTCATTCTTAATCAAAGTTGGTCCTTCGATCCTTGGATATTTTGAATCGGTTTTTCGTTTTTACTGATTGGTGGTGTGCTAGATTTTGGATTCCAACATAGATAAGTATCAAGCACAAATCTGAATTTTGTCTTTCACTCCTGTCTGTTGCTGTTTTTGGATGCTATTTTGGGAACTCGATTTGCTGCTGTTTTGTCGTTATTTGGTGCTTAGTGGTTGGAGGAATTCAATAAAAATTCGTTAACATAAATTTGCTTAAAATTTCTAAACCTCGTGATTTGTAATATTGTGGCTAGAGATTTACTATGGAAGCTTTGAAGCAAGCACGCGGTCATTACAAAGGCTCAATCACTAGGGTTTTTGCATTCGCGCATAACATTCCTGACGATGTCAATGTTTCTGATTTGGAAGTGCGGTTAGAAAGGTTGGAGAAGGCATGGAAAGACATTTGCGAAAGCCAAACGGCTTTATTTGAGTTTCATGCTGAGGAGGGATACGGAGATCCCGAAGCCGAGTTCGAAGTCGTTGAATCGAAATATATAGCTTCAAAATGTGCTCTTTTAGGACGTTTAAAAGAATTAGCTCCGGTTCGCGTTGAAAATCAGGACAGTTCGCTAAAAGATTTAGTTGCTTCTCAGACCGAACTTTTAAATAGGTTAGGACAAGCTAATAATGCTACGAATAAAGTTGAATCGAATGTTGTGCTTCAGCCAATGCATATTACTCCGTTTTCCGGAGATTACCGTGAATGGCCAGGCTTCCGTGATGTGTTTTTGCAAACGGTGGACTGCAATGCCAAACTTTCCGGTGCGCAAAAGTTTCGGTACTTGAAATCAGTACTACGCGATGACGCTTACAATCTTTTAAACGGTGTAAATGTTTCGGACTCAAACTATCAGCTCGCGTGGGAGAAATTAGAACGCCGATTTGATAAGCCTCTTTATATCATAACTGCACTCATTGAACAATTTCTCAAATTGCCAAGCATTGCTTCGGGAGAAGGTACTCACTTGCGTAAGCTTGTCGACAAAGCAGATGAGGTTATTCGTGGCCTAGAAGCTGTTAAGGCAGTAGGTAGGGACCCGTGGTTAGTTTACTTACTGATCAATAAAACTGACTCTGAAACCCGAAAGTCTTGGGCGTTACATAGTAAAAATTCGGAGCAATCTACAATCGAAGACCTTCTAGAGTTCTTAGAAGATCGTTCTAGTGCATTAGAAGCTAGTGATCCAAAACCCACTCGTGTGGGTAAAAGTCAGCGTGCGTCAAATCCTACAAACATTAAAAGCCTAGCTGTGTTAAATGCTTCATGTCCCAAATGCCAGGGTGAACATTATCTTCCGCAGTGTGAAGAATTTGTTGCAATGCCGGTTAGTTTGCGTCGCAGCTTTGCTAGAGATCAGCGTTTATGTTACAATTGCCTCGGTACTAAGCACTCCTCGATGCGATGTCGAGTTAAGGCGCGTTGTTCGTTTTGTAATACTCGTCATCATAGCTTAGTACACATGGATAATAACAGTAATCCATCTCCTAGTCCAACAACTTCTTCAAGTGGCGTTAAATCTAATGTGAATTCTGCTGCTTCGGTCGTGAGCAACCATATGAGAAATGAATCGCGTTCCTCTGGAATACTTCCTACCGTTGTCGTTAAAGTGTATGATGCAATTGGAAAGACTCATCTCGCGCGCGTTTTATTGGACACCGGTTCGCAGGTTTCGTTTGTGACTGATAGTTTGGTGAGAAGGCTAGGTCTTCTTCGTACACACGCTCGTTTGCCCATATCAGGCATTTCTTCGGTTGAAGCTGGCGTGACTCAAGGTTCGGTGAATTTAACTTTGAAATCTCGAATAAGTGCGCATACTATTAACATTGAGGCATATATTCTGAGCAAAATAACATCACAAACTCCATCGCTTTCGTTTGACTGTAGCAATTTTTCTTTCCTTGAAGACCTTCCATTAGCTGACGTGGAATTCAATACCCCAGGGCCCATAGATGTACTGTTAGGAGCTGACAAGGCTTGGAGTATTTTGCGAGGTGGACATCGTTCAGATGAGGAAGGAAGGGTTGTTGCACATGAGACACTTTTTGGATGGGTTATAACAGGTTGTTTGCCAGAAAAACTTATCGTTTCATTGCACGCTGGTGTTGACCTAGATGTGATTTTGAAGTCTTTTTGGGAAATTGAGGAGGTTCCGCATAAATTTTCGTTGACCGTAGGTGAAGATGAGGTAGATGAAAAGTTTTCTAAAACACTTAGTCGTACTCCGGATAGCAAGTACATGGTAGAACTTCCGTTTCGTCAAGATAATGTTAAATTTGCCAATACCATTTCTGGAGCTTTGACTAGACTCTTCGCTATGGAACGACGGTTCGTACGTGATGAAGGTCTGAAAAGGGAATATCAGAAGTTTATGAAAACTTATTTGGATTTAGGTCATATGGAGCGTATTCCAGATGATGAAATAGAGCCTACTTCGGGAAGTGTTTTTTATTTGCCTCATCACGCCGTCATCACCAATAAAATTCGCGTTGTCTTCGATGGGTCTCATAAGGATACCAAAAATTGTAGCCTCAATGAAATGCTTCATATAGGAACTCCGCTCCAACGAAATTTGATTAATGTGTGCATACGTTTTCGCCAACATCGTTTTGTTTTTTGTGCTGACATCGTAAAAATGTTTCGGCAAATTTGGGTGCATCCAAAACACCGTGACTTTCAGCGAATTGTATGGAGAGAATCTGCTGACGCTCCAATTTCGCATTTTCGTTTGTCCACTGTGACATATGGTACCTCTCCAGCTCCTTATTTGTCGATGAAAGTTCTCCGTCAAATAGCGTTTGATTACAAACACCAGTTCCCTTTAGCGTCGCATGCCATTTTGCATGATATGTATGTCGATGACCTTATGACAGGGGCTGATTCGTTGTCGGAGACATTGGAGCTGAAGAAACAGATCGTCGAAATGCTGTCCTGTGGTGGTCTAGATCTCAGCAAGTGGAGTTCAAACTGTTGGGAGATTTTAAGAGTGATCGACTGCAAGGAAGTTGTTTCACTTGATTTGGACAGTTCATCGCAGTGCACCAAGGTTCTCGGTTTGGTTTGGAACCCTCATTGTGACACTTTCACATATAAAATTAGTTTGCCTGAACAATTTCTACCCACGAAGCGAAAACTTCTCTCAGAAGTTGCAAAGATTTTCGATCCTTTGGGCTTTCTGGCTCCTTCCACTATTTTGCTTAAAATCCTGTTTCAGGAGCTATGGATCGCCAAGACAAAAATAGAGTGGGATGACCCCTTGCCTCTTGAAGTAGCCGAACAATGGAAGCTGTATCGAGAAAACTTGACCTTCTTCGAAAACTTTAGGATTCCTCGAAGGTTTACGCTAAATTCTAAAAAATACGAGTTAATAGGATTCTCAGATGCTTCTGAAAAGGCTTATTCTGCGGTAGTTTATTGTCGAAGTTATTCAAATGATGGTGATGTGGAGGTCCAGTTGATTGCTGCAAAAACTCGCGTCGCTCCAGTTAAACAATTGTCGATTCCACGTTTAGAACTTTGTGGAGCTCTTCTCTTGTGTCGGTTAGTTGAACTCATTCGATCGTCGTTGGATGCCATTCCAGTTCGAGTATTTGCCTTTTGTGATTCCCAAATCGTTTTATCCTGGCTCTCGTCTCCTCCGCGCAAATGGAACACTTTCGTCGCGAATCGAACATCGGAAATATTGTCGTCTTTGCCTCGTTCATCATGGAGTCATGTCTCTTCTACTGAAAATCCTGCTGATTGTGCTTCTAGGGGTCTTGCGCCCAAAGCCCTGATGGAACTTGAAATTTGGTGGAAAGGGCCGATTTGGTTGTCTCAGGAGTTTGCGATGTGGCCAACTAATCGTGATGTTGAAACTGTTGAAATTCCTGAGGAAAGGAAAAGATTCGTTGCAGTTCATATTTCCGTTTCGGTTGAGCATTTTCTAGAAAATCTGTCACAAAAGGTATCTACTTGGAGAAAACTAGTAAGAATTGTTGGGTATATTCGTCGCTTCATCTTTGTCTATATTTTGCGTAAAAAGGATAAAAATAATCATGTGCATCTTTCGCTTTCAGAGCTTCGCCTTGCAAAACAAGACTGTCTCCGGTGGTCACAAAACGAGTTCAAGGCAGAAATAACCGCTCTTGAAGCTGATCAGTGTGTGCCTAGAAAGTCTAAATTGAGCTCACTTTCTCCATTTGTAGATGATGTTGGTTTGTTGCGCGTTGGTGGTAGAATTTCCAACGCTATGAATGTTCCATTTGGTATAAAACATCCAATAATTCTGCCCAAAAATCATCGCATTACCCAGCTGATTTTATCGGATGCACACCGAAATTTTCTGCATATCGGCGTTTCAGGACTGTTTGCCTTAATTCGTCAGGAGTTTTGGATCATTGGATGCAGAAACCTAATAAGGAAACTGGTGCATGATTGCATGACGTGTTTTCGTCATCGAATGGCTACGTCAACACAGCTTATGGGAAATTTGCCATCGTCTCGTGTGAACCCATCCTTTGCTTTTGCCCATACAGGATGTGACTACGCTGGTCCCATAACTCTTCGTTTGTCAAAAGGAAGGAAACCGAAGCTGGTGAAAGGGTATATTTCGTTGTTTGTATGTATGACTACCAAGGCGCTTCATCTTGAGATGGTTTCGGACCTAACAACGGATGCTTTTCTGGCTGCACTCAAAAGGTTCGTCGCCAGACGTGGAAAATGCAGCGTAATGTACTCCGACAACGGGACAAACTTCCAAGGAGCCGCTCGTGTTTTATCGGAGGTTCACAAGTTGGTGCAATCGGAGGAACACAACAACAAAGTTGCTGAAAAGTTGGCTGCAGAAGGTATCGATTGGCAATTTATCCCTCCGCACAGCCCTCACTTCGGCGGGCTTTGGGAAGCGGGGGTTAAATTGGTAAAACAACATCTTCATCGCGTCGTTGGCAATAATATTCTTACCTTTGAAGAGATGTGTACCCTGTTAGCCCAAATTGAAGCCCTCTTGAATTCTAGGCCCCTTTGTGCTCCCTCTGATCTAGATCTTGACCCATTAACGCCTTCTCATTTTCTTATAGGAAGACCGTATCATGCAATTCCGGAACCAAATTATCTGGAGACACCAGTAAATCGATTGGGAAGATGGGAATTACTCCAGAATATGATGCAGGGTTTCTGGCGAAGGTGGCATACCGATTATTTAACATCGTTGCAACAGCGGCCAAAATGGAGAGAAGGTACCAGAGATTTTCGAGTGGATGACCTGGTAGTTCTGAAGGAGCCCAATCTACCACCCTCCCAATGGTTCCTAGGAAGAGTAACAGAAGTCCATCCAGGTCAAGACGGACATGTACGAGTGGTTACATTGCGCACCAAAAGTGGAACGTTCAAACGCCCCATTACCAAACTAGCGATTTTGCCATGTTCCTGAATTCCTTCAGCGGGGCCGGCATGTTGAGGAACGCAGTTTACTATCTTTTTGCTTTTTGCTTTTTATTTTTATTTTCAATTTTTTCTTTTAACTTTCATTAATTAAATTTGTTTAATTAATTTGCAATTTAAAATTAAATTCAATTTTGTAAGTTAATTATTTTGCCAAACATTTTTGTTATTACCCTATGATGGATGTATATTCCCTATGTCGGTGAAAGCGATTAGTATAATCTCTTAATTTTGTTAGTTATTTTTTTGTCATAATCCTCATCAATGCATTGGCATAAGCACTTAGTGAGACAATTGAAAACAATTAACCGCAATATCCAATGCATTGGTGACGTGATCCAAAATTACGGATATTCGGCATGTAGAGCATGGGTTAATTGTTTTGTGACGAAGATCAATAAATCACTTTTGTAGCAACCACCAATTCAGACGGTCGACATAGGGATACCATCCTATGTATAGTTTGTTGTATAATTAGTCTTGATAGCTTGGATTAAATAAAGAAAATTATAACGTTCTTAGAATCATTTTGGATTTCTTTTCTTTTAATTAATTCATTCTTAATCACGCATCTTTCTTCGTCTTGGCATTAACTTTCCTGTAGTCTAGTCATAAGCGATTTTTGCCGGGCTTTCGCACTAAGACCACAGGTGAGCTCCACGCACTTGTACTTTCCTCGATAACTCCGAGTTTAAGCATACGATTAAATTCCTCACATAGAAGTTTCTGTACCGCTGGTGTTATCGGCTAATGACACTGCATAATGGGCTCAGCGTCACCTGTGTCGATGGTATGTACCTCTAGCGAAGTTTTTCCTAAGCCTTGTGCAGCTGAAGAAGGGAACATGCTAATGGCATCTCGTAACCATTTTGATTGTTGTTCGGTCAGTACATGAGCATTAGCGTCAGCCTCTATCGGACAAGGAACTGAAGAAATTTCGGAGATCAGCTGAGGAGCAATGTCAAAATCTTTCCAGAAGTTGAAACCCAGGTACAGTTTCTGCTGCAAAGATGGAACCAGATAAAGGGGAATGGTTTTCGTCCTCCCTTTGAAGGTAATCTCCACACAGATTCTGCCTACTATAGCTTGTTGGTTACCGTCAGCAGTCTTTACTTCGGAAGAAAGTTTCGAGAAGTCTTGGCCATGTTTTCGAAGGAATTCAAAGCCATCTGCACCTAAACAGCTTATGCTGGCTCCACTGTCGAGTAATCCCAACAGAGGTTCTCCAAAAATGTGGACCGTGGCATAAGGACGGGCATCGTCTGAACAGCACATCGTAGTGGCTTCAATAGCTTTGAAAGATTCTTTCTTATCACGAAACTTCTTCCTAAGCTTAGCCACCTTTTCGGAAACGATGATGTTTTGACTTCCAAAAATTCTTCGAGATAGTTTTGAAGCCTTTCGTGCAAGGTTTTCAGCGGTTTTCTGGGAGTACCAGGTGGTATATTTTCAGTTACCGTTGAGGTTTTCGGTTTGGACATGATCTTGACGGCTGGGACTGGAGGGATTGGCGAACATTTAGGTGCGGAATAGGTGAGGCTAGAGTGAGAAGGGGGAGCAGAAGAGTGTTTTATTAGGATTCCGGGTTCTTCTCCAGAGAGCAATTCCCCCGGGGCTTCAAACTGATCTTCGTTTCCCGAGCAACGAGGACATTGGGGCGAGGTGGTGTTTGGCCTTGATCATTGGGGTCGCTTAACGTAAGGTCATGTAACCGGCGCAGGAATTCATCCATGCTGGAAGTGTTTGCTGCGGGATTCCGTTGGAGAGGAAGCTGCATCCGTGGAGGAGTCCGGTTCTGGGGAGGGGAGGAAGAAATTCGGGGTGGCTCACGAGAAGTGGAAAAATGGCGGGGTGCTTCAACTGGGTTGGACTGATTTGGGGTCTTGGCACCTGGCGTTGTTGCTACCAGTGTTTCGCGAATGATGCTGGTCATTTCATCACGAAGAGCCGTTCTCGTTCGCTCCATCTCCCCAGAAAAGAATCGGAAGTCCTCCGCACGACTTGCTCCAACAGCAGCAGTGACCACTTCCTGGATGTAGCCGGAGAGTTCTTCTTCATTCCCACCTAACGACGCACGTGGCTTTGGATTGGGTACCAATGTGCGTGCCCTAGCCACTGTCTCATGACTCTGAGCCAGTAAGGATGCGGCTCCGTCAATGTTGTGTCAAAAATTGTGACCTTATAACCTGGCTTCGCAAGATAGCCTTACCCTTAGACCTAGTCACTCGCTTGCGCATTTCAAAAAAAAAATAATAATATAGAACAGAAAGAAGAAAGAGCAACAGAAGCAGAATAGGGAATGGAAATTAATAATTAAAAGAAGAAAGTTTACCAAAAATTTAACAACGAGAAAAACCAAATATAGAACTAATTTTTTAAAATTCCGAAAAATAATCTAAATTCAAAAAAAAATCAAAATGGATAAAAATTCAAAAATACTAGAAACAGAAAAAAAATCAAAATTCGAGGAAAAATCAAAATTAAAGAAAAATCTAAACTACACTCCAAAATTCAAAGAAAAATCAAAATTTAAAAGATATCAAATAAGTAAAGAAAAACTAAATTTCAAAAAAAAAACTAAAGAAAAGAATCAAGAAAAATCAATAATATTCATAAGGTTGAGGTGAAGATGACAGCAAAAGAAGTAATACGATCAGCGACTTAGCATGTTTGGGTAATCTGCCCTCTATGAAACCACATAAATCAAATCAGGTTACAAGCAATCATACTGCGTTTCCCATACTGTACTTTGGTCCCTAAATATCCTGTATGACAAGGTTAGTTCTTGCATTGATCATCTGGCCTCTCCAGCCAAGCTGACAGACAAGCATCATAACCCTTTCGCCAGCAAATCTCAAAAAAACTTTCAAAAAATGTATTTCAAACAACTGAAGCTCGTCTTAAAAAAAATCGCAAGACTTAGGATTTGAAAAAGCAAAAAAATGAAAAAAGAAAACTGATGATAATCTGCTTAGGTAGGAAGCGCAGCTGCCTTAACAGGGATGAGTTACCCATTAAGCGGACGTTCCAACCATGCTAGAAAAAGAGTTACAAATTAAATGTTTAAAGGATTTAATTACTGCAGGACCATAATCAAAAAACCAAAAAACAATATGATCAAACTTTCCCAAAACGATGTAAAATGAATGGAAAATTCGGGCCCCACGTTGGGCGCCACCTGTAACGAACCCTACTCAGGTCTTGACCTCTCCTTCCCTTACCACCATTACAACCACTAGTTACAGGACCCGGAGGCTGATCCTGGCAGTAGGATGAAAAGGGTGTCCAGTCCACAGTAGCAGGGCATGCTTGCATAGGCACAATCTAGCTCGCCGATGGGGGGGTTCTTGCTACCGCAGCACTGGACGGGGTTACGACTTCATGCCGGAATGTATGAAAAATCAACGGAAAAAAAAATGGTGACCCGAATTAATCCACGTATTTGGGAAGTGATTCCTATAGAGGGGGAGGGTCTTTGATGGAGTTGACCCTCGGAGGTTTTGCCCACCCTTGTATCCGACCGATACCACTATGGCTATTGCTACCTCCAGTTTATGCAGTAGCCCCTAACCGGATAGATGTTCCAGCTTACCAGGTCGTAGCGTTCACCATCGTCATCCTTCAAGCGTTTCACCCCACCTCTTACTTAGGTTTTAATGCTTCATGCTATTCTAAATAGAAATAAAAAACCTATAAAAAAAGAATTCCACTTCCCATTAACTAATCAAAATTGACCCTCAATCCATACCGCTCAATTGACGATAAAAAGAGGGAAGTTCATTTAAGGTACAATTTTATTAAGGGAAGAAAAATAACAATGCTGTGATAGTGGGTCTAGTTAAAAAGTTAAAATTCAAAAATTGTAACATTTATATACATATTTAAAATTTAATTTGAAAAAAAATTTTTTTAAATTCGATGATAAGAATATTTATACTTTTTATTGTTGCCAATTGGCAACCATCTAATCAAGTCTAAATTAAAGGCTGTTTTTATTACTATTGTTATTAAATTTCACAAAAAAAAATGTTCGATTAATGACAATATGCAATTAAAAGTCTGAATCAAATCGTTGGCAACCATGAAGGAATTTCAAAAATGTTTTAATATTTTGTTCGTTTTTTTTTTTTTTTTTATTTTTAATTGTTGATGTGACCAACAAAAAAAAATATCAAGTTGAAATTTTTTTCTTTTTATATGTTTTATTTTGTTTCCTTTTGAAGAGTATTATCAAAAGCATCGCTTTTTAAATATTGCTATTTAAATGAGATTTTACTTTTTATTTTCCTTTATTTTTTTTTCAAATGTTCCAAAAAAACAAATTAAAATATTGATTTTGATATCAAATACAATTAATTGACTTACTTGGATTCCTATACGTTGCCGCCAATGTAGTGCACCACCTTGGTTTCCTTCTTTTTTTTTTTATTTTCACTGAGAAATAAACAAATTAAAAAAAAAAACAAACAAATATTTTGATAAGTTTTGAGGACAGGGGTAATCACTTTCTTTTAATCTATTCTTAATGTTTTCTTTTCTCGATTAATTTTAAAATTCTTTCAGGTAGGTACAATTATTTTATTTCTTTATATTATTTTTTTTTTCTTTTTTTGTTTAGATTTAATTTTTCTCTAAGTATTATTTATAAGGCCCACCCTATTTTTTTTTGTTATACAAAATCTTATAATTTAAGGGATTAACGAGAGGCCGAACCGCACTGCTTTATATTCCAAGATCAACTGACTAACTCTTAACTAATTATCCTAACTGCAGGTTCTAACTTTCTTCATTCTCACTCTTGCGGGATAATCGTACCACCTACGAAGTGGTCATTTCCTACAGTTCGAGGTCGTGGTATATAAATCGTGCCACCAAATCTATCAGTTAGACTGAGTTATGTACCTACATATATTAAGGTGTGTCCACACCAAAGAAACATTTCAGGAAACATTGTTTAAAAAACATTTCTGAAATGTTTCCCATTTGTTTAAAAAACATTTCAGAAATGTTTCTGATTTGTTTTTTTGGTGTGGACGCTTTGAGAAACATTTCTGAAATGTTTCTTTGTTTCCCATTGTTTCCAGATTGAGTTGTCTCTAAATTTTTTTCTCGCCTGTGTTGTACTTTAAGGTGTGTCCAGACTACTTCCTCCTTATCACAATTTATATTTTCGCAAATTTCAGATTTATCATTGGCTTTTTTGATTTTATTTTTAAAATTTTCGTCAAGAGTGGATCCGAGCGTCCAGACCAAAAAAAACATTTAAGAAGCATTTCAGAAATGTTTCTCTGTTTCTGAAATGTTTTTCAAATGTTTCTGAAATGTTTCTTAAATGTTTCTTAAATGTTTCTGAAATGTTTAAAAAATGTTTCTTTGGTCTGGACACACCTTTATGTATCCTATTGTGTATTGTGTACATAATTTTTTTTTCTCCTCGGTTAAGCGGCGGTTTGGTGCAGAGACCAAAAAAAAAAAGAAATACTTATGTAATGAATTTAGGTGTGCATTATTATCATTGCATTATTTTATGTTTGATATTTATTATTATAGTGTGGGCTATAAAGTTCATTATTTTGTTTTGTTTATTTTATTCAGTTAAATATTATTAGAGATTATTATATTAAGGTATTCTTGTATTAGTTACTATTTATTTATTATTATTATGGACAGGATTGCCAAGTTATTAAATTATTAAATTATTTAATTTTTTTTTTTTGTACCTATTTTATATAAGTATATTGAGGTGCAGTTTCCTACAAAATAGAATAAAATTATTGTTGACATAATATTTGAAAAAAAAAAATCAGATACCTTTTTTTGAAAAAAATATACATACATATGTATGTACCTCCTTATAAAGAATTTTAGAAAAAATAAATAAAGAGGAAATTTAGCTAATCAATTTTAAAAATTTATCTATGCACTCAACATGATTTTTTTTTTTTTTAAATAGGTATAAACTTTTTTCACAAATATAATAGTTTTTATCCATATATTTTGTAAAAAATAGGATATTTGGCGTGCCAATTTTGAACATACAAATATTTCTTTTCATGTTTGTCTACGAATTTTAGTCAAATTTGGAAATTATTAATTCATTAAAATAAAAAAAAATTATAACTGTTTTCTTTCATCGTGACCTTTTTATTTATAAAATTGATGCTTGTTCAGGGCAAATCGCCGACAGACCCTTTTTTCGGGAAACTGAGTTAAAGATGCAGTTATACTAATTCGAATATTCTCTATCGTTTGGCGCTATCCCCGTTGCTTTATCTGCATTATTAACGAAGTTATAGAAAGTACTTTTGCTCTATAAACCACACATTTTTGGGTTCTTTTGATGCTTATTTGCCGTATTTCCAAAACGTGTACTAGGGAGGGCAGTTTTTGTATAAAATTTTGAAAAACAAAAGCTTAATGCTTAAATGCCCCACTGCATTTTTTTTTACTAAAATGAATAAAACAAAAAAGATAAAAAAAACTAATTTAATAAAAAAAAGTGTGAAAAACATACCAAAACTTACTCTTACGAATGTTGAAGTATTTTTAAAACTAATTCCGAATAAAATTGAATGTATTTTTCAAGAAAATTGTGTGGACCAAGGTTCATGTTCAGTATTTTTCATAATTAAGTGTTAAGATACTTTATCAGAAGAAAGGCATCAGAGAAAGGCATATCCACTAAATTAATGTTACTTTTTGTTTTATGTTTTTATCACTCAAAGTAAAATTATAAAAATTAATAATGCTAGAAATTTTGAGTTTTTTACTATTTTTGCTTTCGTTGATTTCCGAATGTCCAGTGCATAAGTGTCCTATATCCATAGGAAATTTGAAGTTTAGTTTTCATTCGAATGGAAGAGGGTTCTACTATATCTATTTCTGAGTTTTTTTCAAACTAATTTTTTTTTTAAATAACCGTGACGTTTTTTGACACCAGGACTTCAAAATACAAAAAAGGAGTTTTCAATTAATGTATATTAAAATTCGCAAGTCGTAATTGTAAAGTAATAAAATGCACGACTGGGTCGCACGAACTTGCTCCTATGTAATAGACTAGGAATTTTAAAAACGAATGTTATTAGGCGGTCAGCCATCAGACGAATAGGGGGAATAACATGTAGCATACGAAAACATGCACGTGCCGTAACTATTCGGGACTGGTGGAAGTCTGATCATAGCCTCTCCGTGGCGGCCGCTAGAAACAAGCCTTTAAAAAGGTTTGGCTACTATGATCAGGCTGGTTCCTCAGGTTGGTAACAGGTTAATTCCCTGTCCCGTAAAACTTTTGAATTACGAGACCGACAACAAGCCTCGGAAACGGACTGATCACACGACGACAACCAACGCAACGAAAACTGAAAAACGATTTACGAATTTTCTTATGGAACGTACGATCGCTCTATAGAGCTCGAGCTGCTCAGCAGCTAGCCGATGCCCTGTCAAAATATAAAGCAGACATAACAGCTCTTCAAGAAATCAGATGGATAGGGAATGGTGTTCTACAGAAGAAAGAATATGACATATACTATAGCTGTCATACAAAACACCATGTGCTCGGGGTAGGCTTCCTAGTCAGCGAAAAAATGAAGTCTAGCATCATCGGCTTTAACGCTATAAGCGAAAGGCTATGCACCCTTCGCGTACGAGGCAAATTTACGAACATCAGCCTCATTAACGTTCACGGACCTACGGAGGAGTCCTCAGACGAAGAAAAAGAGACTTACTACGAACAAGTCGAGAGGGCCCTCAATGCCTGTCCAAGGTATGATGTTAAAATCATCCTTGGGGATTTGAACGCAAAAATAGGTCGGGAGCCGGTATTCAGGCATTACGCAGGCACCCATAGTTTGCATGAGAACACTAATGACAATGGACTTCGAGTCTTAGAATTGGCAGCATCGAAAAACATGGTCGTTGCGAGTACCAGGTTCCCGCGTAAAGATATCTACAAAGCCACCTGGGTATCACCTGATGGAGTCACTCGTAACCAAATAGACCACGTGTTGATAGACCGTCGCCACTACTCGAACTTGATGACGGTACGAACGTACCGAGGTGCCAATATCGACTCGGATCACTATCTTGTTGGTATGGTTTTCCGAGGGCGGATTGCCTTGCGAAGACGCATTGCATCCGCCGATCAGGTTCGAATCAACACGGCTGCCCTGCGCAATGAAAACACAAGTAACACCTTTGGTAATGCGTTAGGACTCGCCCTAGAATCACTTGATTTAGGGAGAGTAAGTCCTGGAGCCAGTATGCTGGGCGTAAATGAGAAGTGGACACGCCTTAAGAATATTGTCATTAGTACTGCCAACTCCATCTTAGGCAGCAGTCGTAAAAATCGGAACGACTGGTTTGATGATGAATGCAAGCTAGCGACTGAACGTAAGAATGTTGCGTACCGAGCAATGCAACAATCTCATAGAACGCGGGCACGCGAAGAGGAATATAAAGAGCTCAGAAGAATAGAAAAACGGCTACACAGACAAAAAAAATCAGCCTGGGAGAAGAACCTAATCTGTGAAATAGAAAATAGCCGAGAGCGAGGTCCGCACCAGGCGCGGAAGTTCTACCAATCCGTCCGAAACATGACGCAGTACACACCACGCTGCACATACTGCAAGGACGGAGAGGGAAATCTGATCACCGATCCTGAAAGCATACTGGAGCGATGGGAAGTGTACTTTAATGAATTACTAAATGGTCAGCTCACTGCAGAAGTGGAGGCTCCACTACTTCAAGAAGAATACTCTATGCTGCCGCCACCAAGCATAGAAGAGGTTGAGAAGGCTATAGGCCGGTTTAAACAGAACAAAGCCCCGGGAGCCGATGGCATACCAGCCGAATTATTCCATCACGGCGGGCCAGCCTCACGTCAAGCAATTCATGATATTATAGTACACGTATGGGAGCAGGAAGAAATGCCAGAAGACTGGCGAAAAGGTTTAATATGCCCCATACATAAGAAGGGAGATGTCACAACGTGCAGCAATTATAGAGGTATCACGTTGTTGAGTACCGCCTATAAGATACTCTCCTCTATCCTACAAGACCGGATAACCCCATACGCTAAAACCGTCATCGGACAATATCAGTGTGGTTTCATTCCAGGCAAATCAACAACTGATCAGATCTTTACCCTTAGGCAGGCGATGGAAAAATGTCTAGAATTTAACATCCCAACATACCATCTGTTTATAGACTTTAAGGCCGCCTATGATAGCATAGCCAGGGTAGAACTTTACAAAGCCATGAGAGAATTCGGCATCCCAAATAAATTGGCACGACTATGTAAGTTGACCATGACCAACGTAACAAGCCAAGTAAAAATAGCCGGATTGCTATCCAGACCAATCAACATCTTTAATGGACTCCGACAAGGGGACGGTTTGGCCTGCCTCCTCTTCAACCTGGCGTTGGAGAAAGCAATCCGTGACTCTGGCACGGCAACAAGAGGGACCATCGTCAACAGGTCCAGCCAGTTACTGGCTTACGCAGACGACATTGACATCATCGGAAGAACCGAACAAGCTGTACACGATTCCTTCATCCAGATCGAGCAGGCGGCACAAAATCTGGGGCTGCACATTAGTGAAGGTAAAACAAAGTACATGGTGGCGTCGAATGCGAGAGGAACAGTTGGTCAAACAATCAAGGTAGCGGAGCACGAATTTGAAGTGGTGCAATCCTTTAAATACCTTGGGTCAATAGTAGCAGCCGATAACAATATAGAAGAAGAAATACGCGGGCGGCTTCTCAAATCCAACAGAGCCTACTATAGTCTGTCAAAGCTCTTCAAATCCAGAAATCTCACCATAACTTCAAAACTGCTGCTGTACAGGACCATGGTCCTGCCAGTACTCACATATGGATCCGAGACTTGGGTGCTTAGCAAAAGGCACTCCGACCTCTTAGCTGCGTTCGAGAGAAAAGTCTTAAGGGTAGGTGTCCATTGAAAAAAAAGGTTAGACTTTTGCGCTAAGCTGTATAACTTTCACAATTTTACGAATATTTCAATGAAATAAACGGTCATCGATTAGAAAAATGTTATTTAAAATACTTTTGCAGTTTTGAAAAAAATATAAAAAAAGTGTGTGCCCAGAAACTGCCACACAAGTGGAAAAATCATAAATTTTAGTAAGGTCCTTATTCAAATGATAGGGAAATTCCGAAAATATTACTTTTTTATTTTTTTTATATTTTTTTTATAGAAACAACATATTCCCAAATCACGTATCGTTCTTCTTTTTTTATTCTGTTTTATTATTTATTCAAAAAAAAAATATATAAAACTATGAAAAACGAAGGAAATTCGCATAGTGGTATGAATGCTCTACTGGATAAAACTTCATAAGTATAAAAGATAACGAAGTAAAATTCACTCTTGTACAAAGCCAATAAGTATGTGCAATTACGTTAATTTTTTTTTTATTTGTTTTTTTATTTTTACAGTAACTTTTTACTAACAAAAGTCAAAAAATATACATTTTTTTACAAATATTTTGTTCTCTACCCTGGGAAATTGAGAGTTATATTTTTTAATTTTTGGAAATAATTTTTTAATCAAAGATTTATATTCCCTGAACAGCGTATCTATCGTTCTTAAAAATTTAATAAAACTCATCTAAAGTTCAAAAAAATGCAATTCAATATGACAGTATTTGTAATGCATTTGCAAGAAAAGTATTAATAATACAGTTCTCACATATTTTTTTTATTTTTGTTTGATATTTTATTTACTAAATTCAAAAATACAAAATACTTTTTACACTCAATATTTATTTAATTTTATTTTTATAAAAGAGGTCTATTTTGCATTTTTTAACAAAAAGTTCCTTTGCACACGCACACAAGTAAGTTTTCAGTTCACAAGAATGCCACTGCAATATCAGCGCTTTGAAAGAGAAGTTTTTGTATTCTCTGTGCAAAAGAATTTTGTTCGCCCATCCGCTCTCTTGATTCTTTTTTTTTGTCTGGGCTCATTTAGTTTTTTATTCTTGTTTATGACTTGTCATCTTGCATCTCGTATTACAAGAATAGAAAAAATAAAAAAAAACGTGTGAGAAATGATTGTTTTTAGTAGGTATATGATGCAATGACCATTCCACATTGTCGGAGGTAGAGTGGAAAAATGTTCTTTGTGTATGTATAAAAAAGAATATAAGTAGGTTATCACACATTCGCTGTCATAAATTTTGTTTTATTGTATTTTTTTATTTGCGATCTATCATCATTCTACTGGTTTTTTGTTTGTTTCTTCTATGAAAGTCATTTTAGGTACACACATAGTAATAAATTGCGATGCATAGTGATCTTCATTTTTTTTTTTGCCAAAGGGTGTGTACATGATGGAAGAAAGGAAATCTGCGATGTTGTGTATAGAATAAGATACATAATGCATATGTGTCTACAATAGATTTTGTGTTGTTTTTTCCGATAGGAAGGTTCATAGGTAGGTGCAACGCCTTGTATTGATTTGGTATCGTAAGGATTGTTTTGATTTAATTTTGCGTATAGGTAGGTAATGGATGTATCAAAAATATATTAGATAAGTACATGTTAATCCTTTGAATGAACGCAAATTGCATTTCACTGTAAGCGAATACGCAACAACCAAGGGATATGGCAAGTGGATGGCGCCAAAATATTATGTACAATATTATGCAGGTATCTATTAATCTAAATACCTATGTACATATTTATATAAATAAGTTAAGAAGGAAAATTCGATCACTTTTTGTTTTCGGTGGTGACGTATTCCACAGGTAGAAGAATGATGAAAGTATGTAGAAAGAATATGGGAAGTGCGCTTCTTTTATGTATTTCTGTTGGTTTTACATAGGAAGAGTTGTCTCCTTTATTTCAATATGTCATGGTGATAGATAATACTCTCGTTACAGTTATTTTCTGTTGTGTTTTTATTGTGCAAATCTATTTTGTACATACCTATAAATATTTTTTTGCAACAACTGCCTCCAAAAACAAACAAAGGAAACAAAAAACTCAAGCAAAAAAAATTGATAAAAAGTAAGCAAATAGAAAATACATACATAATGTAATACCTACTTCGTTTTCATTAGGCCACATGATGTAATTTCGTTAAAAATTTCGAAATGAGATAATTTTTAAAAAAGGACAATAGGCAAATCTAGCCTAGTTCTAATAAGAACGACCTTTATATAATATACATATGTATGTTCATATATTCATTATTATCACTTAGTTTTTAATTTGTAAAAAAAAAACAAGTATTAGTTTTCCAATAATGTTGTTGGTGTCAAAATTAAAAAATGATATAAAAATAAGAGCACATTTTTTGTTTTTTTTTTTTTTTCGATGAAGATTTTGATATGTTTGAAAAACCAATATTAAGTTCGTTTTTATTAAAGCTTAGCCGGTTATCTGTAGATATCTGCCCATCAATATTTTTTTCTAACACGTTTTACTTACGACCACCAATTGTTACGTTGGTAGTTGACAAATTGTGAATAATTTCGAAATGACTTAATGAAATTCGTTTTTTTTTAATAAGATCAGTTTTTATATAAAATGCATTTTTAGTTTTTGCTTAATAAAATAGAAGCTTAAAATTAGTATATTAGTATACAAAGTAAAATTAAAATACAATGATGTTATTGGAAATAAAATTGACAAACTTTTTCTACAAAATTTGTTTCAGCTAATGGGAACCAGTGGCACCATTTTACTTCAATTATAGTAGATATAGATTTTTTTTTCAAAATATTTAAAATCTACTTCTTACTTCGCACCATCAGCCAAATACTGAAATCTACCTCATTTTAAAAATCTCTGTTTCAACCTATTTCAATTTTACAAAAAAAAGTCCAAATCTACTTCTTTTTCTCTATTTCACTCTAGGTAGTATTTTTTTTTTATATTAAACGCGCACTCAAGGTCAAGGGGTTATGAATAAAATTAAAATGTTAAACACAGTGCAAGAAATTAGGAAAGTAGGATAGGATGAGAAAGGAAATACCGATACACATTGGTTTTTAATGTCTGCACATTACAATGAGTGGGAAATATTGAGCCGGGTAAAGCATTCCAGATTCGTGTAGTGCGGCTAAAAAAAGAATCACTTACTTGACAGTACGTCCGAAATTGGGCGAAAATGATGAGTAGTCCTAGAAGTACGGGTATTACGGTTGAATTATTTGAGGGGGAGAACGCAACTGGCTACTTCACTAGAGCAATGTTTATGAAAATTGCGGCGTTGCTCGAGAGATTCAAATGTTTCAGTTACACAACGGCCGCCTATAATTTTTAGAGCTCTCTTTTGAATTCTGTGCAAGAGACTAAAGAGGGGGTTTAGAGCACCTGCCTAGTGGGAATTGCACTCGAGCTTTGGACGCATATAGGCCTTATAGATTACAGCCAGATTAGTAGGTCTAAAAAATTTCTTGCAACGTCGAAGGAAACCTAAAAGTGCTTTACACATGAGCTGCGAACTGCGAATGCGAATAAATCTTTTTAAGCAATTTTCACAGCTAATATCAATTTTTGTTTTATTCTAACTTTACGACGAAGTGAATTAATGATCGAATCAACGATTTAAAAGGAAAACACTGCATAAAATAACTATAAATTGAAATATTTTGTATTTTAATATTTTTTACGCGACCAACAACGTATCTTCTGCGAACTGTCAAATGTAAATTCGCAATCCACAACTAGTGAACGCATTCCACAAACCGGCGACTAAAAAATTCGTTCGAACCTAACCTCAAATGTATAACATCTCTACTGTGTTGTGTTGCTCGTTGATGAGTGAATCTATGGAAAAAAGGGTAAAATAATTTAAAATAATATAATTGGTAACAAATGAAACTGCATAAAAGCCACCTTTTCTTTAAATATTTTTTCTTAGCACTCATTTTACTTTAATTTATTTACTTTTGGTTTTGTTTTGTTGACTATTCGCACTATTCGGCAAACAAAAAAATTACTCATGTGAAAGAAATGTCAAAATTCGCGACCATTCGCAATTCGCAGTTCGCAGTTCGTGTCTCATGTGTAAGCACTAAACACTTGGCAGCGTTTTTGGCCACGTCGAATATGTGATCATTCCATACAAGGTGGTCTGTAATGCACATACCGAGCACAGAGAGTTGTTCAGTTTCCTCAATGCAAGTGCCAAACAGCATTGAGTTTTCGAAGCTTGAAATTCTATACGTTTTTTGATTCCCCATTGGACAATGCTATCAAGATCAGAATTTAATGAGCTTATCATACGCTGCCGTTGGTAGTCCTCATCCGAAGGACAAGGATGTGAATCTAAAAACGAATATGAAAAGCTGAGGTTACTGTCGTCAGCAAAACAATTAAGCGGAATAATATTCAGAAACTGTCGGAGACAAAACGGAGCCCTGGGGCACACCAGCATTTATTTATTTATTTATTCATCAAGCAGAGACGCAGCTCTTAAAGACTACTTAGAACAATAGTAAATTTATATAAATAATAATAAATAAAACAAAACAAAAATAGAATGTACAATTAACATTAACCACCGAACTTTATTATTAATAACAATTTTTTTTAAAACAGTCCCTACTTAAATATAAATTAAAATCAATAGCATTACAAACAAAATTAGCTTGTCTTAAAAAGCGAGTTAAGAGTTCATTGATTCCATAATAGACCCTATGAAAGGGTACACAAAATAAACGATTATTACGTAATTCACGACTAGGAACATGAAAGCCAATCAACGAAAGCAAGTAAGGGCAATTGATTTAATAATTTATTAAATCTCTGACAAGCATTACACCGAAATAAATACGTCGTGATTCTAGGGATTGAATGCCCAATATCAGATTTGAAACCGTCCAAAACTACTTTTAGTAAACGGTCCGAAAGGTAATTTCTAATCCAACGAAGAAGAGATTCATCGAATTACAAAAAAAAAGAATATCAAAACAATAAAAATACACAAATAAGTAAGTTTAAAAGCATAGGAACTCAACACACTGATGTGTACACGAATCCTATGTATGAAAATTTCGCTTGCATATGTGTTTTTAATTTAAAATTAAACTATATTTAAATATAGTAATTTTAATGTTATTTTTTATAAAAGAATGTTTTATTAATAAAATTAAATTAAATTTTTGTACACAATTTTCTTTAAAATTAAAAGAAATGTATTGATAGTTTTAAGTATTTAAAAGTATACATTTAAGGAAAACATTTGTCGTATACAATATTATTTCAAAATCAAAGAATCTGCGATGTAAAAATTTTGATCGAAATCGGAAGAGTCGCAAATGAAAAAGTAGAAAATAAAAAGAAGGTTCTATGACAGGTACCGTTAATAACATTTATTTTTTACCAAAGTGTGGACTGCATTGTTGGTACAGTTATCTATACATAATTTAAAAAAAAAAGCATGAGAGCCGTTTTTAAAATAATTATAATATTTCATAATGGCTGTATGGAAGGAACCGTGCTAAAGTAAAACAAACCATTTCAATTTCTCCTCTAGGCTGCAGATTGAGGTACAGAGTTGCAGATAGATGGAATCATTACTCTTTTGTGTTGTAATGTCAACTTATGAAAATTCCCAGTTCAAATTTGTCCAAAAGCAAGTAAAAAGTCATTTTAAAATCTACTTCGATTTTTCCCAATTTACTTCACTTTTTTCTTCAAATCTCCTTCCATTTTTTTCCGGAAGTGGTAACGTTGATAGGGACTTCAAGTCTAAGATATGTAACAAATGCAAAACTATGAAAATTGTTATCATTGTTTTTATTTTGATGATTAGGTACATAATATTCAGGAACAATAGATAATAAACGAACGGTTTGATCAACCAATTTCAAAATTGATAATCTGTTTGTTTAAAAAACAGTTTTCCACTTTTCTTAAATGAACGGTCAATTGTAAAAAATCAATTATGTATCTCCATAAATTGCTTCAAAGAATCCATTATCTATAACGAATTTATTCATGTTTTCAAAACTGCCCATGGCCAATTTACCTTTTATGTTGTCAATTTTTACCTGTAAATTAGTGGTCAAAGACGGAACCACTTTTTTGCACTTATTAATTTTATTAAATCATAAATAATCTCAAGACAATTAAGCTCTTTAAAAAATAAAAATTTAAAATGTTTAACTATGGATATTTTTTATTTTTAGAAACTCTGAAACAAGAAAAAGAAATATTTAAAACGCTTTTGGTTTCATCCCAATACGACCACTTTTCGCAGAGTTACAGCCCTTTGAAAAACACTCAAAAGGAGATTTATAGGTATAGGTACATAGTTACCATTATTATTTTTGAAAGGGTATTAGTTTACTTGGGTTAGGAAATTTAATAATTTTTTTAGTTGAGCAATTTTTGAATTGTGAACTTTTTCCTAAAATTAATTGTCTACATTAAAAACAAATTATGAATATCAGAGCAAATTCCCCGGGTTCCTAATGTCTTAATCTGTGCTCCCTTTTCTTTATTTTTTAAAATATCCTGAAAAGTAAAGTCCTAGAACCAACAGATTAACCTTGTATAAATACGCAAAGATTAAAACCGCTATCTACCTAAATGCAAAAAGTTTCAATTCACCTGCAACCAAAAATAAAACAGAAAACAAACCGTCTATTATTGTGTCTAATTGTGAGCGCTGAATGCAAAAAACTCAATTTGCCTTTCCTAAACCTCAAACAATCACGATTCACGAAAAATTATTTTTTCTATCCAAAATACAAAAGGAAAAAAAACTTTCATTTATCTTGTGCGCAATCCGAGTCAATTCCAAATCAAATGCTTGTGCGCTGCCTGTGCGGCTTGCCAGCTTGCCACTCGTGCCTTGTTCCCGTTTTCTGTTATTTTTTTTTTGATATTCTATTCCATCTTTCTCTATCTCTATGCGTGATGCGAAAAAAGAGGTATCCTGAAGAGACGAGACGAGCTAAATTTATTTTCTTAACAAACAAATTCTTAACTAAGAGAGCCATATTTGTACACCAATACATGTACACATTTTTACATGAGATTTGAGTTTGCTTCTGCGGTAGACCTACCCTTAAGGAGAATTGTTGGCCCCGTATGTGAGGAAGGACGATTCCGGAGACGGTACAATCATGAACTGTACGCAATCTACCTTGAAGCAGATATCGTGACAAAAATTAAGCTCGATAGACTCCGGTGGGCAGGGCACCTAGCTCGCATGAGCGAAGAGGAACCTGCTCGGAAAGTTCTTTGTGGTACATTCTATGGTAGACGACAGCGTGGTAGACCATGCTTGCGCTGGAGAGATGGCGTAGACCAGGACGCCCGAAGCCTTGGGGTGCGCAACTGGATGGCGTCGGCTAGAGACCGGGATAGGTGGAGAGACTTGTTGAAAGAGGCCAGGACCGGAACCCGGTTGTCGAGCCGATGATGATGATGTTATTAGTGAAAATTGTTTATAAGGATACAATTAATTTTTTAAATTCTCTTAGTAGTAAGGGTCAAAAATGCAAATATGAATTTATGCAAGAACAAAAATTATAAGTCGTTGTAGTGGTTTCTTAAAAAAATCTTTTATATACAAACTTTTTAAACGATTTTTAAGAAAAAAATTTTGGTACGCCAATTTAAAGTTTTTATTAATGTTCGAATAAAAATTAAATTTACAAAAAAAAATAATAAGCCGTTTCTAATATATCACATTTTCAAAAAAAGGAAAAATAGATTTTTTTTTTCAAAAATTCAAAAAATATTTATTTTAAAGTTATGAAATGCAATGTGTTTTAGACTTTTTAGAAACTTCTCTATAAGAAATTTCATTAAGATCCGTTATGTGGATAATGAGAAATTCAAAATTCGAAAAAATGGTTCTTTGGTAGGTACAAGCTGTAATATCTTAATTTCAAAATTTTTTTTATTAAATTAAAGATCGTAAAAATTGATTGAAAGAAAAAAAATTTATCAAAATTCTAGGCGCCGTTTTCGAAAAAAATACGATTTTTGAAAACCATTTTTTTTAATTATTTAGCATTTGTATGGTAGGTACCTTAATTTTTAGGTAAAATAATTTTTTTTTTCTCACATCTTATAAATTATATTGAGAAACTTTTATTTGCCAAGTCTAAAAAAAATATGACATGGGGTTTTCGAAATATTGAGTTTTGAAAAAAAAATGTTTTTTTTAAAAATCCAAAAATTTTTTTTTGAAAATTTGAGTACACAATTCTATTTATGTTTTTGGGGAGCTTTAGTAAAAAAAAAATTATCGAAATCGGTTGTACCGTTTTTGGGAAAATCGAAAACAAAAAAATGGTTCTGTAGGGGGTACCCTCGATAACCATTTTTCGAAAAATTTTTTTCAACCTAGCTTTCGCTAAATTAATTTTTTTTGTATTTTTATTTTTAAAATTTGTCGAACAGTTTTTGAGAAAAAAAAAATATTCATAAAATTTCGAAAAAAATTCGTATGGCAGGTATGTACCATTATCATTGTATATATATCTTATATATATACAATATATATACAATGCCATTATTCATTTCATTTCATTTATTTATTCGATTGAATCTTTTACATTGGGCCTGCGCCTATAAATTTTAGTAAAAGTTAATTTAGGGGCTAATTACTTTAGATTAAATTGCAGTTTTACAGATTAATTCAAAATAAAAATTTAATGACAAACTTAGAAACTGAATGAATTTTAATTTGATGAAGTTTAATTCAATTTATTATTTTAATTTTAACTTTTTTAAACTTTTTTTTAATCTTTCCTTAATTTTCCACCAAGTATCTGAATATGGCCGCATCAAACTGCGAAGTGCCACGAAGTCTTCTCATGTCATATGTTCCACTGCCTGACAACATTAACAAAAAATTGACGTTCCGAGTTTCTACAAGTAAATCTCGGTTGTATAAACAAAAAGGACCGAGATGAGTTTGTAAATTGTATTTTTTCATAGAGGTATGATGGTTCTTTACTAATTAGAATTTTATTCAGTGTTTTTAGGGTAAAGTACTTGAAATATGCGTAAAGACTACAGCTTGTAATGTTGCTTGTGTATCTTGAAACATGGTCATACCGCTTTAGATTGTATACGTAACGAACGACGTTATTGAACGCTACTGTTAAGTTTCTTTTCGATTATGAATTATGAGTACTTACAACTTGGCATCCATAAGTTATAATTGGAAGAATTAATGTTTTCGCTAAGCTTAGACGAATATGTTGAGGAGTAAATTGCTTTGATAAAGAGAGACTTTGTAAAGATCCATATACCTTTCCGATAACCGTTTGGATATGATCTTCCCATGTAAGGGTACGATTAAAATGCATACCTAGGTTTTTTGCCTTTTCGACATATTCCAACTGTTGATCGCCGAGATACAAGTTAGGGAAATAGCTGTAATCAAGGATATTTTTGTAAATGACTAAACATTTGGATTTGCCTGGGTTGAGATGCAGGTTATTTGCGTTTGACCAATTTAATATGCTTTTTAGATCTGTATTGACTTTATTGGCACCATCCTCAATCATACCAAGCTTGCAACTTAGTCTAAGCTGAGCATCGTCAGCATATAAATCTATTGAAGAGTATTTAACCTGAGATGGGAGATCATTGATAAAAATTACAAAAAGCAATGGACCAAGTATTCATCCCTGCGGTACTCCTGAAAGAAGATTTAAGGGACAGGATATTTTGTCATCAATAATGACTGATTGATTTCTCCCACTTAGATATGAATGAATCATTTTTGCCGCAGTATTTGAAAACAAAAATTGTTCCTTTAATTTTGATATAAGAATTTTGTGGTTGACCGTATCAAAGGCTTTGGAAAAATCCAAAAGAACTAGAAACGATTGGCACTATCGGGGTCAACAACCCGAAAGCCACGATTTGTTTTGGAACCGTAGGGCATACTATCTCCAGGGTCAACAACCTGTGAATTTTGGATTTTTGCAAAATCATTATTTAAAGAGTTAGGACATATGTTATTAGGGCATGATTCCTTTTGTCTTCCAACACCAAGTTCTTTAGTATTCTTCCACAACGTCTTTGCCGGTAAATTTTTATGGAGACGTTTTGAATAAACACTATACTTTGCTTCTTTGATTTTCTTACTGGCAATATTTCTTAAGGCACGAAAAAGAGAAAGCATTTCAGGAACCCGAAATCGTTTCCAACGCTTGTATGCAAAATCTCGCTCTTCTATACATTTATAGATTTCTCTCGTAAACCAGGATTTTCCGTTATTCTGAGTAGTTTTTGTTTTAAGGGGTACATGAGTATTGAACAGTTCTTTTATTGAACTTTGTAGGAACGAAACTTGGTCATCCGGTGATGACATAAGATATATCGTTTGCCAGTTAATCTGTATAATATCATTTTCTAAACTACTTAAGTTTAACGCTTTAAAGTCTCTATATTTGAAAGACGATATGTTTAACCTTGGAATTATTTTAAATGTTGCAAACAGCAGATCATGCTTTGAAAACACAGGTGCTTCAAGTTGCGAATAAAGTAGAACATTATCGATTTTATTAATAATGAATAGATCTAATAATGTTGAGGTGGTATTTGTAAAATGTGTTGAATATGAGGTGTTGACTGAAGATAAATTGAAAGTTTTTAATTTGTTTATAAAAGGTTGCGAAATTTCTCTGTGGAGAAGGTCACAATTGAAATCACGGCATAAAATAACTTCGCTATAGAAACATGAAAAGCGCTCAAGCTTCGCGTGCAAATTTACAAAATCAACATATCTATTAGGACGGTAAGCAACCCCTATAAGACAATTATTAGCACCGTTAGGTATTTCAATAAAACAGTATTCGATTGGACAATTGACATCTGATTTAACAACAGGTTTAAAACATATACTGTCACGAATGTATATTGCGCTTCCACCACCAACACGATTTGCTCTATCAGCACGCAATAGTTGATAACCGGATAAACCATAAACCACATATTTTATTTCAGCTTGAAACCATGTTTCAGATACGCAAATTACATCCATACCTGACCCCACAAACACATCTCTGAATTCATCAATTTTAGCGTGTAAGCTTTGAGCATTCATATGGCAAACCTTAAGGCCACCACATTGATTGCTCAAAACATCAAGCATAACTCTCAATTTTTGGTTTCTGTTACAGGCTAGAGGATTATTATCAATAATATTATTGTTAGTCATTTTCATAAAATATGAAAAATGAAATTAATTTATACAAGAGAACTACTTCAGGAGAACACTTGGCAGGGCTCTAAAGAAAATCTAAACAAGAATACAAAAGTAAATATAAAAGAAAATTTTAAAGCAGAGAAAAAAATAAAATTGTAAAAAATAATAATCTCCACAGAGTGCAGCTTACGATTCACCATCATCTCCTTCATCTCTTCCATCTCCTTCATTCATAAGATCATTGGCAATTATGTTTAAGCTTTCAATAGTGGATATTAAAAGTGATTTTTCTTCTGAACTTGCAGCTGATTTCTTAACATAGACTCTTCCATTGCGTGTGTAAACACTAGAAAGCTTTCTGACTCGTTTAAGTTGAAGAGCTTTCCGAAGAATCAAGTTGTTTGTGGATGTTAAGCTTTCGTTGACATATATTCTGCTGTCAGAAGGGATTCCAACGTCACGAGAACAAGTACTTGTTTTGGTTGCTTTCCAGCGGCGATGAATTGACCCAAGAAGGTTCTTCTTTTCAGTGGGTGAATTAAATTTAATTATAATTGTGGAGTGCAATTTACCATCCTTAGGTTTTGTTCGAAATATGTTCGCGGGCACAGGTTTTGGGGTGCAGTTAACAGACTCACACAATTTGTTGAACAAACCTTGTAGATCCTCGTCATTTTCATTAGGGATACCAACAAGGACGGCATCCGATGACATTTTTCCGCGCTCCAAATCATCAATGCGCTGAGCAAGTAACAATGTGCTTATCGCTTCTCCAGCTGGCGGTTTAGATGTCATTTCAAGTTGCTGGACTCGTTTTGATAGGTCATCTATTGTTTGGTCGACTATTTCGAAACGTCGTGCAAAATCGCTGACAATTTTATCAAGTTTCTCGGTCAACCTACGATTTTCTTGCAATATCAGTTCTCTTAATCCCTTAATGTTGTCAACTGTAGCCGTGAACGGACGTGTCGTGGGGTGCGCACATTTTTGTTTAAGTCTACGTCAGCTTATTTAATTTAAAGTTTTTATCATGGTGATGTGCGTGATTTGCAATAAAGTTATTGAACGCAATAGCATTGATATAATCAAATGTAATGATTGCAATTTGTATTGTCATGGGGCGTGCGTGAACTTAACTTCTGCCGACCTCGAATTTTTTAAGAATTCAAACGACAGTTTTTTTCGCTGTGATAAATGCACTTCTCTTCGACGAAAATCTCTGCATCATCAAGGTTCTCAAATTAAAACGGTTTCTGCTACAACAACAGTAGCAAGTGCCTCTTCATATAAAAAAAACCTTGTCTAGAGAATCGCAGACTAATAGAGCCGCATCATCGAAGGTAGCAGCTAAAAAGAAGGCGCCTTCTCCAACCAAAGAACTGTCACCAATTGCATCGATAGAGGTAGCCAACAACAACGCGCCTACACCAACCATTGAACTACAGCCCACTAACTTGACAACACAATATTCACAAAGCAACAACAGCTCGACTTCAACTTTGTCTCAAAATGGTCTGCAGTCTGATACAAAAATTACACTCCAAATGCTTTTTGAGGAAATTCTCGAATTAAAAAAAGTTAATTATGACTTTCTCTCAACAGTCAAAAAATTGGAGAAAGAAAACAAAACTTTCCAAGAGAGAATCACGTGTTTGGAAGCTAAGCTTAATTGGAGAGAGCAAAAACAATTGGAGAACAGTATTGAGATTTATGGAGTACCAGATGCCACCAAAGATAACGTTGTGGATCGTACGCAAACACTTTTCTCTTCTTCTTTAAATGTAAACATCTCTCCCGATGATATTCAAAAGTGCTTTGTGAAACGTACATGGACAAAAATAAATCTGAAACTGGATCTTCTAACAACAACAACAACAACAGCAGCAGCAACAACCATACTAACAGCAATATAATCTGTGTCCAATTTGCATCAAAACAGATTAAAGAGATGGTGATGAAATCGAAACGAGCGGCTAAAAAGAATTTAACGTCATCAATGTTTGATAAGAGTAGTAAGGGCAGTATTTATATTAATGATTGTTTTACAAGATATACTAGGGCATTGTTTTTGGAAGCAAAAAAAGTTAAATTAGAAAAAAATTTCAAATATTTATGGTTTCAAAATTCTAATATTCTTATGCGTAAGGTAGATAAAGGGAGTATCATTGCTGTAAGGTCTTTTGATGATTTGAGAGCGTTGAATGATGATTAATTAATCGTCATAAAGTAAATTTATATACAGTTTTGTAAATGCCTTATTTAAATAAAAGCTTTGATCATTACAGCAATGATCACTCCCCTATAATATTAAGAAATTTATCAGATTGTAAATATAAATCTATAAATGAAAATTCTTTTTTTGTTGTACATCAAAACATCCAAAGTATGAGGCAGAATTTTGATTTATTGTTATGTAACCTTGAAGCATTTGCAAACTCTCCAGATCTTATTTTTCTATCAGAAATCTGGATATTTGAATGTGAAAAAGATGAGTATGTAATTTCTGGGTATAATTTTTATGCCAACACAATTGAAAGTTATCGCGCGGGAGGTGTAGGAGTTTTTGTACGCAATGAATTCGAACATGAAATTGAATATTTTTTTCTAAAAAGTGCTGATGTCTTGAAAATTTCATGTGTCGTAAACAAGAAAACCTATAAATATTTATGCGTATATAGACTTCACTCTATAGACCCTTTTGTTTTTCTGGAGGAGTTTTCTCGTTTACTGAGCACTGTGAAGTGTGAAGGGTTCAAATTTAATTGTAGTTGGTGACTTCAATATAGACATTTTATCAACTGGACTTTTATCTGATTCTTATACTGCTTTATTGGCAGAACATGGCCTTTTATGTTTTATTAATGAGCCGACAAGACCATCTTCTGGTACTTGTCTAGATCATGTCCTTGGAAGATTTTCTGATTTATCGCCTTTCTTGTCTTGGTGTAAATTTTGATTTAGATATATCTGATCACTGTATGACTGGGCTCATTCTTAGTCAAATTAAATTGTTCAAGCAATCAAGTATTAATAATATTGTAATATGTAAGTTAAAATATAATGACCTGAATAATAAGCTACGTTTTGAGAATTGGATTGATGTTTATGCGCAAGATGATGTAAATGAAGCTTATGTTTGTTTTTTAAATATTTTGCAAAGGCATATGAAAAGTTGCACTGTAATATATAGCAGTAGGAATTCTAATTACAAATTGAAACCGTGGATATCTTCTTCTGTGATAAAATTGGTTAAACTTAAAAACAAGTTACGAAAAAAGTGCTACAAACATCCATCAAATCTTAATTTAAAAAATCGCTTCAAACTAATTTGCAAAAAATTAAAAAAAGAAACAGAGTCTTGTCGCGATGGCTACTTTAGAAACAAATTTAATATTGCTCGTGGTAATCCCAGAAGGGAATGGGAAGTTATCAATTCCATAACTAACCGCAAAATAAAAGAAAAAACAAACACAATCGAATTGTTGCATGATGGTCACATTGTTAACGACACATCGTTGGTAGCGAATATTTTTAATGATTTTTTTATTTCAATTGGTGAAAATACGATTTCAAACACTATTTGTCAGAATTGTGCACATCGTGAGCTAGCTGACAGTTTAAACTGCACCGGTAGTTTTTACTTCGAACCTTTCTCAGGCCAGGAAATATTAAGTGTAATTAATTCATTAGATAACTCCAATTCTTGTGGCTATGATAAAATTTCAAATCTAACTCTTAAAAATATTGCTTTTAATCTTGTTGATGTACTGGTACATCTTTTCAATTTGAGTATTTATATGGGGACATTCCCAGACAAGTTGAAGGTTGCTTACGTCTTGCCTCTTTTCAAAAAAGGTAATAAAAGAGACAGAAATAACTATAGGCCGATTTCGTTGCTTTCAAGTATTTCCAAAATATTTGAGAAAGCGGTAAAAAAAAGAATGCTTAAATTCCTAAAAGAGACGAAGTTTTTCAACGCAAGTCAGTTTGGTTTTAGAGAAGGTCTTTCCACTGAGGATGCTCTTCTAGCCTTCAGTTCAATTATTTACAAAGGGCTCGACGAAAGAAAATGTTGTGCTGGTCTTTTCGTTGATATTACTAAAGCTTTCGATATGGTTGACCACAGCATTCTTTTAGATAAGTTATATAGAATTGGTTTTCGAAGCTTTATGTTAAGTTGGTTTTCTTCCTATCTCAAGGACAGAATTCAAATAGTAAAAATTGGTGAGCATATAAGTAACTCTCTGGTTCTTAACAAGGGAGTTCCCCAAGGATCTGTTCTTGGCCCTATATTTTTTCTAATTTTTATCAATTCCCTTTTGTCTTTGAATTTTCGTGGAAAACCTACAGCGTTCGCAGACGACTTAGGATTCGCATATGATTCAACAAGCCCGCTCAATTTAGTTGCTGATATTAATCACGACATAAAATTATTAGGAATTTGGTTTTCGACTAATAAATTAGTGATCAGCACCAAAACAAAGCTTATGTTTTTTAGCTTATCTGCCAAGGACCCTCCTGATTTAGAGTTCTGCTTCCATTCGCCCCAATGCAAAAAGTACATTCATTTTGATTGTTCGTGCAACGGATTTTTTGATGGAATAGTCTATAATAATGAAAGAGTTTGCAGCCTTAATTGTTTTCAAATTGAAATTGTAAGTAAATTTAAATATTTGGGTGTTTTTATAGACCAAAATATGACCTGGGTAGATCACATCTTTTATTTGAAAAAACATCTTAGAGTGTCTCTCCGCCATATCTACCATTTAAAAAAAATCCTGAGCTTGAACACAATGAAATCGGTTTATTTCGCTCTATTTCATTCAAGATTGCAATATGGAATTTCTTGTTGGGTAGGTTCCTACATGTCTAATCTCCAATGTCTTCTTGTTTTGCAAAAAAAAGTTATAAGAATAATAACAAGTGCAAATCGTCTGAGACCCACCATGGAACTTTTTAGAAATTTAAAGGTACTTCCAGTTAAACATTTGTATTATTTTAAGGTTTTAAAAATTTTTTTTAATAAAAGTGGTTATTTGCAAAGTCCAATCTTTGAATCTTGTAATTTACGTAGCAACTCAGCTTCTTTAGTAAATATCCCTCCATTTCGAACAATTCATTACAGAAACTTCTTCACTATTCTAGCATGTAAGCTTTTTAATAGACTACCTTTAAGTTTGAAACTTTTAAGATGCTTACCAACTTACTTAAGACAAGTAAAGCTTTGGCTTCTTAATTTTAATCATGAAGAAATCAGGGTTCGGCTGTCCTACATAGCTTAATTCTCTAGCATTTATTGTTATCATTTCTATTGTTTTCTACTAGCTTAATGCATAATTTTCAATAAATAATAAAAACTTAAATCTTAATATTAAAAAAAAAAATATCTGTAAAAAATAAGAATAATTGAAATCGAGTCAAATCAATGTTCACCCCACATTAAATTAGTTCTTTTGCACATTTCTTTTAACGTTATATTACTAAGTAAATTATAAAGCAATTGTTTTTATTTTTGAAGTGATATATAAACTACTTTTGAATTAAATATTTGTATCACTACTTATTCTTTAGTTTACCATTAGATTTAATTCCTAATGTATAAATTTTTGAATAAAGAATTAGTTGAATTGAATTGAATTGAATTGATTTGTTGTTCAATCTTCAATTCAAGTTGTATTAAACTTTCTTTGCTTGGCACAGTTTTTGCAGGTGTAATCGTTCGTTTTTGTAATACCATTGCACCTAGGGTTGCCATCCGTCCGTATTTTCCCGGACATGTACTCTTTTTTCACTGTGTGGGGGAGGTCCGGGATAGTTTTTGATAATTGTCCGGGATTGTACTCCTTTTACCCATTGTGTATCTATTTACTTTTATGCTACTTATAATTGGGAGTCGTACGGAATCCCCAAAAAAATAAATCCCCATCGACCTTAAATCCCCAAACATTTAAATCCATCTAGCTAATATCCCCACAGACATAATGCACATGGACGAAATCCCCAAATGAAACTATGTTTTTGCCAAATCCCCAAATCCCCAATGTCCGTGTACATCTACATCATGTGAAAAATTCATCAGAAAAATTCTCATCAAATTCTTTTATTCTGATACTAAACTTATTAATAAATGATAACGATTTACAGTTTCTAAACAGTAAATTACTATGAACGCATGATTGCATGCATTTTTCAGTCTAACTTTCGTATTCATGGGGAGTAGTGCTGTCTTAGTTTTGTAGTGTAGTGTTTTTTTTGTTTTTGAAATAAAAGTTGAAATGGATGATCATGACCTTATTTTGTTGTTTTGTATTGAAAATTTATTTTAACTTTAATAAATATTACAAACATTACATAATAAAGAATTTTATATTTACTCTTCGGATTACATTTTTGTAATATAAATTAAATCAAAACCCCCAAAACCATTACCTTCAAGTAGTGAATCATGCAATTAAATCGCGCGCGTTTTGGGGATATTGGCGTGGGGATTTTTGCCCTGGGGATTCTCTTTTTAGGGATTTTGCTGCTGGGGATTTTTCTTTGGGGATTTTGAATTTGGGGATTATAACTTGGGGAAAATGTCACCAACCCCTTATAATTAAATGGTTATTCAAAAATGAACCGAGGCCCATTAAAATTAAGTGAACGAACAGATCCAATATATTAGAAAAGAAATTATAGAACAACTGCCCAACTTGTTGTTAAAGCTCTTACACAAAATAACTTATTATCAAAAGTAAGTGGATTTTGCGCTGACAATTATTGCAATACCAATTTTGGTGGAAGACAAAGGAAAGGTTCGAACAATGTCTATTCGAAGTTAAAATCTTTAGTCAACCAGAACATGATAGGTATAGGATGTCCATCACATTAGTCAATGCGATCTACCATGGATGTGATACTTTACCAGTTGACGCCGATATCATTATTGTAAAAATATACAACTATTTCTCTATCTACACAGTCAGAACGGAAAGACTTCGAGATTTTTCTGAATTTCTTGAAAATGAATATAAGCCTTTCTTATACCATTCGAAAACCAGATGGCTTTCTCTCTATCTTGCTGTTGAACGTCTTTTACTTATGTACGAGAATCCGCCTAAAATATTGCAAACATTTTTTAAAGACGACTTAAGCGAGGCGTATTTATTTTTGGTTCATTCTCTCATGTCAACATTCAACGTCAATATTCAAAAACGTTGAAATTTTACAAAATATTGTCAATAATATTTACGAGCGAATCGATAACGATTTTGTTCCACTTAAAATTAAATCTATTTTGAAGAAGCTTGATGATTCCGGCTGTAAAGAAAACGTTATTAAATTCACGTGGACAAAAGATAGAAACAAACTGTTACGTGATTCCGTCAAAGGACAAAAAGAATTAATTTAACAAAAAAGCAACAGTGATATACTTAACAGTATTAGATGTAATGAAAAATACAACAAGCACTGTAAAGGCTATTTATTATAAAACAAAACAAATGAAGTTCCTTTTTTTATACCTCAAAGATGTTTTGTAACTTAAAAATGTGATTTTTAAACTAAATATTTATTTTTATCTTAATGTTAATACAATTTTTTGTTTCCTCTTACAATATAAATGTGTTTATTCTGTCCTTGTTTTGTACTCTTTTTTCAATCCTCATTTGTCCGGGAAAGTCCGGGTTTTTGAAACTCCAGTACTAGTTTCATCTAAACATATCTGGCTACCCTAATTGCACCTCGTGTAGAATGTTTTTTGTCAACAGGTGGTATGGGTGACATTTTATAGAATTTTAAGAGGATTGATTTAATAGGACTAAGAAAGTGAAATTGATTGTAACTTCTTAAGAATTATATGACCAAAACTTGTGACAGTTTTTTTTATACACTTTTATAATTTTTAAATTTAAATTTAAAGGGAAAAACTCAAAAAATAAATGCACTATGAAACTTCGTGTGTCTAGCTTGTCATATTTGACAGATTATTTTTGGTCTTAAAAAAAAAAGACAAAAACGTGTGGCGGGAAAAAATTAAAAATGATATCTACCAAGTTTAAAGAAAATCGGCCGAGCCGTTTAGGCTGTAGTCGAACAGACAGACAGACAGACAGACAGACAGAATTGCGAGACCCACTTTTTTAGTCTTCGCTATCATCGTAATGTCAACTTTGATCAAAATCTCGAGTTCGATTTTTTTTACGAATGCATAACTTGCCTTATAGTACCTATAAGTCGCAAGTAAAAAATAACGGAATTATTTTTCAAAACTTAAAATTCGTTTTCTGAAGAATAATTTTTATGTATATTTGGCACTTAAGTATTCAGCCGACGAAATATCAATTTTAAAAAGTTATAAGGTTTTTCACCTAGATTTTTTTTAACTTATAAAAATAAAATAAAAATTCTTAAACTATACATTTTATTATCATAAATACGAAAACTTCGAATGTATACGAACAAAGTTTAAACAATGTTTTATTATTAAACTAATGTTGTACGGAGGCTGTTTGAAAAGTTCTCGACCTAACATAGAAGACGTTGTTTTAATAAATAAATTTTAATTCCTCAAATAGCCTTATATATATAATAATTGTATGTGAAGTTTCATTAAAATTGGTCGCGTACGTATATCAGTGCAATTTTTTGTTTGAACGAACCTATTGCTAACAACGAAAATGGAAAAAAATTAAATTACAGCCGTCATTAAATATTTGGTCAAAAAAAATATGACACCAAATCAAATTAAAGATGACTTCGATTAGACATTGGGGGAATCTGCACCTTCGTATTCCATGGTCAAAAAGTGGGCAGTCTTATTTAAACATGGCAGACAGAGCGTCGAAGATGATCGCAGAAGCGGAAGGCCAACAACATCCACCTCTTCAGAAAACGTCGATAAAGTTCATAAAATGGTTTTAGACGACCGAAGGTTATGTAGGAGTATTTAGCGAGTGTGCGGTTTTATGTTGGCAAAATATAATGAACTTAAAAGACTTGGTCTATGTATTTCAAGAAATTTATTTTAATTTCAAATTTTTACTTAAACTATCAACTTATAAATTTAAGATTAATTTATATTGCTAATGCTCTATTACCGCACACGACAGCTTCTCTGATAATACTGATTACTGATTCTGATCCATAAATTCTAAACTTGGTTTGAGTAACGAAGTAGTGAACGTTTGAGTTACTTTGGTTTTGGAGAGTTATGTAAGTTTGTCTTAAGTCAGTGGCGGAGGTTTAATTTTGTTTATTAAATATTCATTAAGTGCATGTATTAAACACTACATCACCCCCCTTCCAGCCGTAGGCGATAAATATCGAAGGGCGACAAATTTATCTATTCAATTAAAAAAATTTACATGTTTTTTGGTTTTTATCATTTTGTCAGATGATCACATATGCAGGATTTAAACGGTCTAATGAAATGGAAACATTTTTCCCTTTGATTTGAACAACATAAAATTTTCTTAGTTTTTTTAAAACTTTAAAAGGCCCTTGATAAGGAGTTCTAAAACCTGATTTATTAGGTGGTGAGCGCACGAAAACTTGGTCACAGTCTTGAAGCTGTTTTGGTATATAGACCGGTGAATCTTCTTTACGGGTTTCCTTAGGACGTATTGAATTCATATTAGCGCGCAGCTTGGCTACAAACGCTGGCAAATTTTCATCAGCACACTTATCTTCGGTGCTTTGGGTGGAGAAAAAATCGCAGGGAAGACGCAAAGGTTGACCATACACCAACTCTGCCGGAGAACAGTTTATGTCCGTTTTAAGGGCAGATCTAATTCCAAGAAGAACTAAAGGCAGATCATCAGTCCAATGAATAGTATTCTCACGACATCTAAGGGCTACTTTTAATACGCGATGAAACCTTTCCACTAAACCATTGGCTTGAGGATGGTATGCCGTGGTTCTGATTCTGTGCGAGCCTAGTAATTTTGTCAGTTTCAAAAATAGTTTAGATTCAAACTGAGTTCCCTGATCAGTTGTTATTCTCGATGAACCCCAAATCGACATATAAATTCAGATACAAAAGTTTTTGCAACTGTCTCTGCCGACATGTCTTTTAATGGGTACGCCTCAGGCCAGCGAGTGAATCGATCAACAATTGTTAATTATAGCTGAAACCATTCGAAACATCAAGAGGTCCCACCAGATCCATGTGAATGTGTTCGAAGCGGTTGCTAGGGGTGTTAAAACTTCCTAATGGTGATTTTGTATGTCTGTTGACCTTTGAACGCTGGCACTGAATACACGAGAGGACCATGGCCTTGATGTCTGAATTCATTTTCGGCCAGAAATATCGTTCAGTTAAAAGCTTTCTTGAGCCTCGAATGCCTGGATGTGAAAAAGAGTGTATACTAGCGAATGCTGTTTTCCTAAGACACTTTGATAAAAATGGTCTCTTTACATTGGTTGTTGTTTCACACCAGATGGGCTGGATAAACGTTGGAAAAATAATTTGTTCCAGCTTGAATGAAGAATTATCTTTTCGCTCTAACAAGCATTTAAACTCTTCATCTGCTGCTTGTGTGCTGATGATATTTTCGGGTGAAAATGAGAGCGAACTCTTTTCATCGTTTTTTGAGATGGAATGTTGTTCTGGTCTTGACAGAAAGTCGGCTACGGCATTATCTCTTCCTTTTATATGCCTAATGTCACAAGTGTATTGCGATACCCAATCGAGGTGCCTAGCTTGTCTTGGACTTCAGACAGCTTTAGTGAATAAAGCTGTCGTCAGAGGTTTATGATCGGTATAAACAACGAAATCACGCCCTTCCAAAAAGTAATGGAAGTGTCTTATAGACGAATAAATAGCAAGAAGCTCTCTATCGAAAGCTGAGTATGTTTCTTCGGTTGAGCTAAGTTTTTTGGAGAAGAAAGCCAATGGCTTCCATTCGTTTTCCAGAAACTGTTCGAGGACACCACCAATTGTTAGATCAGATGCATCTACTGTTAGACGTGTTGGTGAACACTCACTTGGATGCACGAGAAGGGTTGCTTCTGAAAGTGTTGTTTTAATTTTTTGAAAAGCGTCTGTGCAATCTGACGACCATACAAATGATTTATTTTTATTTTTGACATTTCCTAAGATTTTCATTTGCTTATATATAGGAATTAAAAGATCTGCCAACCTTGGAATAAAACGATGGTAGAAGTTGACCATGCCAACAAAACGTTGAGTTTGTTTCAGTGAAGTTGGTTGCGGAAAGTTTGAAATTGCTTTAATACGATCCTCTGAAGGTAAAATACCTGCATCTGAAATTTTATGACTTAAAAATTCAAGCTGTGACTTTCCAAACTCACATTTTACTAACTTAATAGTTAAGCCGAATGAAACTAAACGTTCAAAGATTATTCGAAGGTGCCTCAAATGATCTTTTTGATTTTTGCTGGCAATTAATATATCATCGATATATACGTAACAAAAATCAAAACCTTTCAAAACTTCGTTCATGAACCTTTGGAATGTTTGAGCTGCATTTCGGAGACCATAAGGCATCCGTGTGAACTCAACCATTCCAAAAGGTGTTGTGATGGCCGTTTTATAAACGTCCTCTTCAGCGACCGGTATCTGATTATAAGCGCGCACTAAATCAATTTTAGAAAAAATTTTACACCCTCGTAGATTTTGAGAAAAACTGTGTAGATGCGATATAGGATATCTATCCGGGACAGTTACGGAATTAAGAGCACGATAGTCCCCACAAGGACGCCAATCATCAGGGTCTTTTTTTGCTACCATATGGAGTGGTGAACACGTAGGTGATGACGAAAGCCTACAGATACCAAGTTGTTGCATGTATGCGAATTCAGATTTTGCTAATTTAAGACGATTGTTATCTAAACGTCTTGGATGTGAAACTGGCAAGTGTCCAGTGGTCACAATATGATGAACAACATTATGCTTTACCGGAAGCGTAAAATCCGGTGTACTTGTCAGAGAAGGAAACTCTTTAAGTAAGTTACCGTACTCATCGTCGACAATTGAGAGACGAGGGGAAATAATATTTAAAGAGCTTGAGTCAATACTTGAACGTGCAGATAAGCTTGTTAAAGGATCAATCAGAGCGTGTCGTTTAATATCAACTAACAAATTAAAGTGGCCAAGAAAATCAGCCCCTATAATAGGTCTGGATACCGCAGCGAGGGTAAAGGGAAAAGGGAATTCCCGCCGTAGACCTAAGTCTAAATTCAAGAGTTTTGATCCAAACGTTTTTATGGAAGAACCATTTGCTGCAGTAAGAAAACGATCTGAAGAAACTGATATCTGTTTTTGAAAAATAGTGTGTGGAACCACAGATATTTCCGCACCCGTATCGATTAAAAAGCATAATTTGTTTTTTCTACAATTAATAAAAAGACGACGAAAATTTGAGGGCCGAATGTCTGCTGTTAGTACATCCGGCGAAGTACTTAGTTTTTTAAGTTCGATCCTTCTTTGAAAAAACATGGCTGTGTGCAGTTTCGCGCTTTAGTTCCATGAACCCTATGGTACCAACAAACCTTCTGGGTGTGATTACTTTTGCTTCGATTTTCCCTTCTGCTGTTTTTAAAACCTATGTTTTTGTGAGGCGAACGACCTCTTTCCTGAAACGAAAATTTTCTGAGAGATGATTTTATTTCATTTATCTCTTTCCTAAGTCTCTCCTCAACGGTTGAGGGGGTTTGTGATATGCTTTTGCTACTAGAAGGTTTTTGAATTGAATTAATCGTTAATGTCTGGGTTGTTTCCCATATTTTATCAGCTAAATCTAATTTATTCTGAAATGGTTGACCTATAGTGACAGCAAGTGAAATGCTTATTTGAGTAGGAAGCTTTCTTTCCCAAAGAGATTTTATAAAATCCTCACACAAGGATGAAATATTTCCAGCTGTAGACGTCATATGCCGATAGAGATCTGATGGCTTTCGATCGCCCAAATTTTCTGCGGAAAGTAACTGTTCTAAACGTCGTTGTTCCGAAAGTGTATGTCGTTTTATAAGTACATCTTTTAAATTCCCGTATTTGTTTGTTTCGGGAGGATAGTTTAAAATGTCAATAATGTTATTTATCGCGTCAACTGGAAGTGAGGCAAGAACGTAAGAATACTTGGTTTCGTCCTTTGTTATTTTTCTAGTTGAAAATTGTGCCTCAACTGCAATAAACCATGCCGCCGGAGCTTTTTCCCAAAACGTGGGAAGCTTAACTGATGCAACTTCAAAAGAATGTGAAGGCATTTGGTTTTGATAGATAGCTTGCGGAGGGATGGTTTGCTGCTCGTTTGAACTACCTGGCGGATCAATATTTGGGATTTCTAATCCTTTAGGATCTTCCTTATTTTCTGCCATTTTGTAACTCAAAACCTAGTTAAACAAACCACCTTTAAACAAAACAAAAACTAAGAAAAGGAGAAAAAAAAATTACGAAAATTTTAACTGTCGTGTTTGGCTTACACTTTTTTGTTGATGATTAGGGCTCATTAACCAAAAAAAAAGAAAAAATTCAGAGAATATAATTTATACTATTCATGCATAAAATAGAACTTAGATAATGGAAATTAAATTTCAATTTATATAAATAAGCATGCAATTTTAAGTATGTACATGAGTACAGTGTAAAACGAGAGATTAAATTAAATTTTGAATTTAATTATAAATAAGAAACTTTAAATTGCTTTAAATTTATATTATTGCAAAGATTTAAAAAAAAATAAAGATCAAATGTAATTTTAATTTCTTAAGCAAATCTAGTTACGTTAACTTGTAGCATTTGTCTATTGCTCTCGAAACTTCTGTTTCTTTGTTATCGTACGACAGTAAAGTGTGATGTCCAAAATTGATAACGGATGAGTTGACAGCTATGCGATTATGTAAACTGCTGATGCTGAGTATATAAGTACTGCAAGTTGGCAATGAAGTGTTCCAGTTATTTCGGTAACTTGTTTTTTTGTTCAACACCGAACAGATTGCGCAGAATTTTGATTAAGCGCTTCCAGGTTGATAAAAAGCTGATGAAAGATGATGGTATTTTACGATTTTCTTTAATCTTTATCATAAATCGTAGAATGCGTATTTATATATCTTTTCAGCTCGGGGTCACCAATATGTAGGAGTATTTAGCGAGTGTGCGGTTTTACGTTGGCAAAATATAATGAACTTAAAAGACTTGGTCTATGTATTTCAAGAAATTTATTTTAATTTCAAATTTTTACTTAAACTATCAACTTATAAATTTAAGATTAATTTATATTGCTAATGCTCTATTACCGCACACGACAGCTTCACTGATAATACTGATTACTGATTCTGATCCATAAATTCTAAACTTGGTTTGAGTAACGAAGTAGTGAACGTTTGAGTTACTTTGGTTTTGGAGAGTTATGTAAGTTTGTCTTAAGTCAGTGGCGGAGGTTTAATTTTGTTTATTAAATATTCATTAAGTGCATGTATTAAACATTACAGTTAAAAGTGCGAAAAATAAACAACACCATGGGGATCTCTTCTGAGCGGGATTACCACATTTTGACCGTAGAATTGGGGTTGAAAAAATTGTCCGCAAGGTGGGTGCCGCGTTTGCTGAGCGAAGAACAAAAATTTAATCGAGTTGAAATCTCTAGAGAGAATCTAGCGTTATTTCGGAGGAATACCAGCGATTTCTTGAGAAGATTCATTACCACCGACGAAACATGGATTCATCACTATATTCCTGAGACAAAAGAACAATCAAAACAATGGAAGCATAGCGGTTCTCCTCCACCGAAGAAAGCCAAGTCGTGTGCTTCAGCTGGGAAAGTGATGGCGTCAGTCTTTTGGGATTACAAGGGAATTTTTTTTATTGATTACCTTCCCAAGGGCCAAACTATCACTGGTCAATACTTTGCAAACCTGTTGGACAAATTGGCTGGAAAAGTTGCCGAAAAAAGACCAGGATTAGCCAAAAAGAAGATCCTTTTTCTTCAGGATAAAGCTCCAACACACAAGTCGGTTGTTGTCATGGCTAAACTCCATGAACTTCGATTTGGTGTATTGAACCACCCCCCTTATTCACCTGATTTGGCAATATCAGACTATTACCTCTTTCCTAACTTAAAAAAAAATTTGGCTGGACGCAAATTCTTCACTTCACTTTTCAAACCTCGTATATAAGAAATTTCTTTAAAATCGTTCTAGAAAAAAATTTGGGATGGCAATTTTAAGTATTTAACAATAAAGATTCTAGGAAATATTTTCAAAAATTAATCGCTGAAACGTTTTCAACACATTAATTTTCCAAAAACAGTTTTTTTATTTAAAACAATATATTTTCGTGTTCTCTCTATCATCGTAAAGTTAACTTTGATCAAAATCTCAAGTTATTTTTTTTTCTCAAATGCAAAACTTGAACTACAGTACCTACATACATATGTATATCGCAAGTGAAAATAAAAAGAAATTTGAATAATTTATGTGTACCAATTTTAAAAAAAATATTTAGAAAAAAACATCAAAAAGATAATTTTTGAAAAATTAAAAAAAAAAATGCTAAGCCAATCTTAAAAACTTATTGATACGTATAAACTATTAAAAAAAAAATCGAATAACTTTTTTTACAAAAAAAATATTTGTATGCCTCTAAAAAACGTTGAACTATTAAAAAATAAGACATAATTGCACATTTAAAAATCGCCATGTTAATTTATTTTAGCAGAAATTGTTTTTTTTTTCTGATTTCGTAGTTGAAGTTAATTATAAATTAACCAAACAAAATTCATATATTTTTCTTCAATTAAAAGGAAAAAATAAGAAAATTATTTTTTTTTAGAAAAAAAAAAAACTTTTTTTGATTTTTTTGTTTAAAACCACAATGAATTTTTATTTGGGGGTTAATATGGAATTGTTTTAATTTGCATATTGAAGAAGATAAAAGAAACCCCATATATAAAAAACAGTTGCAATTTGTAGATTTTACTAACAAACATTTATTTTGAAAAAAGTTGTTTTGAAAAATCTATAGGAATTTATTTATCAATATGAGATACCTACTTACATATTTAATTAAAATACATACATACTATGATTTGAAATATGTGACCAGGTCTATAAAAATGTGGCTTATGACTCAAAAACAAAATTTCGATAAATCGGCTGTTTAAGATAAACAATGCATTTCGTCAGTTTCTCGGTAGTTGTTCTCCTTCCTTCCCATTGCCCAGTGTCTCTCGTTGTTCAAGGGCACCGAGTAATATGCAGTGTGGCTTTTGCTCCAAATATTATGTTAGTTAATTGCTTCATGTTGCTACTTTCGGATTTTCGTATGAGTAATACTGAAGTGAGTTTGAGAATATTATCAGCTATCATCACTATCGAGCCGGCTTTTTTTCGTTATTCGGCTTAAATTGCATACTAAGAAAAAAATATAAAATTTGAGATTTTCCATTCAGGGGCGTGGTATCCGCCCACTTCCTCAAAACTGATGTAAATTACATATATGGCAAACTTCCGATTGCAGTAGAACAATGAAATTTGTTAGAGCGGTAGGGCTCAAATTGCATATATAGGAACAAAAATAAAAATTGAGGTTTTCCATTCAGGAGCGTGGTATCCACCCACTTTCACTTCCGACTTTTGTAAAACGATGAAATTTGGTAATAGACTAAGAGCCCACAGCAAATTTTTGGGTGTGATTGATAACAAAAAATAATTAGTATAATTAGATAGGCCCATAGTAGTTATTTACAAATGTGAAAGTCTTGCATACTTTAGTGGGCGCAATAGTGCATTATATTGCATCAAGTATGCAGTTCTTTCCAAGCCCAAATAATTGTGATAACAACTTTGCCAAAATCTAAAGTTAAGCCCCCTGATTGAAAATATCGAGGTCCAAGACGTTTTACAGACAGCCTTCTGCCTGTCAGACGCGATAAGAATAGGCTACTTCTTGCACTAAGAAGGCCACCTTCAAAACGTCTTGGACCTCGATATTTGCAATCAAGGCACTTAGCTCTTTATTTTGAAGTTATGGCAAATTTTGTAACCCAAGTTTTAAGACTTTGGAAAGAACTGCATACTTGATGCACTATAATGCACTATTGCGCCCACTAGAGTATGCAAGACGTTCACATTTGTAAATAACTATAAAAGGCCTATCTAATTATGCTAATTATTTTTTGTTATCAATCACACCCAAAAATTACTTTATATGGTACGCTTCCGATTGCAGTAGAACAATGAAATTTGATAGAACGATTGGGCTCAAATTGCATATAAATGACCAAAAATAAAAATTGAGGTTTTCCATTCAAGGGGCGTGGTATCCGCCCACTTTCCGAGAAAAAGTTTGATCCATATGGAGCACTTCCGACTGCTGTAGAATGATGAAATTGGTAAAGCGGTATAGCTTAATGTACATTCAAAGCGAAAAATAGAAAATTTAAGATTTTTCATTCAAAGTGTGTTTTTATTGTCATTTTGAAACTATACATGCATTTTGAAAACTCATGACTTTTCTTGGAACTAGAGTGCTCGATCTGGTACTCGATGTTATGTTAACATGAATAAAAAAAAAAACGACTGCTGTAGAATGATGAAATTGGTAAAGCGGTATAGCTTAATGTACATTCAAAGCGAAAAATAGAAAATCTAAGATTTTTCATTCAAAGTGTCTTTTTATTGTCATTTTGAAACTATACATGCATTTTGAAAACTCATGACTTTTCTTGGAACTAGAGTGCTCGATCTGGTACTCTATGTTATGTTAACATGAATAAAAAAAAAACGACTGCTGTAGAATGATGAAATTGGTAAAGCGGTATAGCTTAATGTACATTCAAAGCGAAAAATAGAAAATCTAAGATTTTTCATTCAAAGTGTGTTTTTATTGTCATTTTGAAACTATACATGCATTTTGAAAATTCATGACTTTTCTTGGAACTAGAGTGCTCGATCTGGTACTCTATGTTATGTTAACATGAATAAAAAAAAAACACATTTGCATTCATTACGAGTTTACATAAAACTGTTAACTGTGATGTGAACTTTAAATCAAACCACTAATTAGGCTATAAATTGGTGGGCTACCTTCATTTAAAAACAGTAGTTATAATTGCAACAAAAACATCATCCCATCCTGAACAATTTTGTTTTTTTTATGATTTTGAGCGGATGTAGGATGTACCTATTTATAATTAAGGTAGGTATGTTAGGGTTAGCTATCTTGCCAGGACAAGAAGAAACAATTGAAGTGCAAATCAAAACAACCAATAACAAAAAGAAAATATACCAGAAGAAAGAGCAATACAAATAGTAAGTAGAGTCCACCCTTCTATCTTTCCGTATCTTTGGAGATTTTGACATGGCAAAATATTAAAATCTTTGCAAAAAGGAGTGACATCTGACCAAAAACATAAATGCTAAAAAAAGAGCCAAGTTCTTCTACACAAAAACCTTTGTGTAACAAGTCAGCCATGAAAAGTACTGAGATCTACTCGTAAAAGTACGTCAAGGTCTTATTGCATAAATGTTTTATCCCGAATATTTAAAGTAGAATAATATTGAAACAGCTACAATGTAATAGAGAAATTTTATTATTTAATGATTACTGATTAAAATTTGATGAGCTTACTTGGCAAGTTTTTTTTTATGCCCAATTCAAAAGGTTTTAAAAATTTGACCAGTGAACCCTTTAAATTTTAGTCAGTAATTTCGTAATTTGATTGATTCATCCTAAAGTTACCGCGTTCGGGAATTTTTCATTACAACATGTGTTTTTTTAGAAAGTGACGTCACCAACAAAAACTTACACAACACACGGGGGAGCAAATTGTAGCAAGAAAACTTTACATATTCTGAAAGCAGACAAAACTCTTAACAAAATGACGTATAAAACTTATTGGCGTTTTACGGATAACACAACTAAACGCTTAAGGATTTCAGGAAAATGCAAAAAATAAGCAATTTTTAACTTTTTGTCATATGAATTAAAATGACAAGAATTCATTTTGTATACGTGATTCAAATAAACTTTCTCTCTAATTTCTAACTTTAAGAAAAAGCTCAACTTCATAATTTGATTAAATGGTAGCTTTTTTACGTTTTGCCCCATTGTGCGTTGTTGAAAACAATTACAGAAAAATCTACTACGACAGGACAATCTTCACCGTTCACAGAAAGGAGTACAATAGACCAGATATCATCATCATTCACAAAAAACAACAAAAGGCATACTTAATAGATGTAGCAATACCATTAAGTAGAAATATGGAAAAGAGCATATAATGGAAAAATATCGAAATATGCAGAATTAGCAGTAGAAATGAAAAACCAATGGAATCCTAAATATGTACAAATAGTTCCAATCATTATGTCTAGTGTAAGAATATTTCATAACAGCTTAAAAAATAGTTTTGAACAATTTAATATTAGTCATTAGCTGAAAGAAAAACTACACAAAATTTTTGATCATAGACACTTGTCAAATTGTCAGAAAATTTATTTACATATATAAAACGCTGTGATAATTGTTATAATTTGGAAAAAAATTTGTATACATACCAAAGATTAGTTTATATAGTTTAAAATTGGACCCCCGGTCTCTTAAATTGTATTAACAGCCAAAAATGAGAAATAAAGATAGTAATAATAAATAATAATAATAACAATGATGATGATGATGATGATGATGATGATGATGATGATGATGATGATGATGATGATGATGATGATGATGATGATGATGATGATGATGATGATGATGATGATGATGATGATGATGATGATGATGATGATGATAAAATACAAAAACTATTTGTTCCGATCATACTGGTGTATTGTATATAAGATTCTCGTTTATACTTACATGAGTATTAAAAAATGTCGAAATATCGAAATAAATTTGTCTGTTATCAATGGCGACAACAAATGGAGCAGCTGTTAGATTGCGACTCGTTCTGGTTGCGATTAGAAGACATAGAGCGATTAATGTCAGTGTTAATACTACTGATAGTGAGGTTTTACCCGTTAAGAGGTCACAAAGGTTCCAAGAACCTCTCCACATATTAACACATATAATTCCAAAAATAGCCGTATAGCCACGCGATCCTAAGTAATATGTCAAGATCCTTTTGTTAGGATCAAACGATTTCTTAAAACTATTTTGGCATAATGTAAAAAAGATATGGCCAAAACTTCCTAGTACAAATGAAATCAATGCGGAAGTGCCAATGTTTTGAGGGAACAAAATAAGTTCCATCAATTCCCAAGTACCTCTCCAGTAAGCAATTACACACGGCGCTATAATCACAGACGATATTGAAATGTCAATAAACTTCAAAAGTAACAAATACTGGTCATTTAATGACATCTCGGGTATTGCGTCAGACACATATGTTCGTCCATTAGATTTCATAATAAATTTGAGAACTTAAAATTTTGATTAGATTAGGTATATAACTTTCTTATTTAGTTGGCACACTAATAAAAGAGATCACAAATTCTTCTTCACTTTTTAAAATTCTAAATATGTATTGACACTCAATAATTGAGAAACAATGTACAAAGGAGAACACATAGTATTTGCCTGCCAAATGTAATAATAAATTTTATACTTTAAGACTTTTTTAATTTGAATAGTAGGTAGTTAATTCGTCTGCATGTTTTGCAATGACAACATGAATAAATGAGCAGCCAATCTCTGGCATAAGTTGGCTAACAACAGTCACTGTAATATGCAATGTGATAACGTTGATAAAAAGAAAAATAATCACAAAATTACCTTCGTAGTCTCCCCTCATGGACACAGTTTTGCAATTAAGCATCAGATTTAATATGAAGTCTAATTGCAATTAAAAAATGACAAAAGTAAAATGATATGAAAAGCATATAGTATTTACTACTTATACTATGGATATGATAAGCGAGTGAGGTTTTTATAACAATATACGATGGTACTCTCTTTCCAGCGGTGCGATTAATAGATACCTAGACTTTAAATTATCTACATACATACATACATACATATGTAAATACCCAAAGCAAACAACAAGCCGAGCACATTATGTATATAAGAATGATTTGATGGTACATATTTGAATGTAAAGTGCGTGTGCGATATTATATATTTGCTTGAATTGAAGAACTAAAAGTTAGTGTAGGCCTAAGAGCTCGCAGCAAATCTTTGAAGTAAACGTAAACGAAAAGCGAGGAATTATTTACTAATGTAATAGTACAGTCCGCGAGGCTTTTTTCATGTCGAAAAGCCCAGAAGCAATTTTTTGATCATTTTTAACGTTAAAAATCGCTGATTTCGTTAAAAATAAACTTAACCTCTGATTCCGCCCGCAACCTTGCGAAAAAACGGGTCAAAGTTGCAAAAACAGGTTTTTCGCGATTACCTTCGAAAGTATTGATATTAAAAATATAAAAGTAAAATAGCCTTGTGCGCGGCAAAAAGATGAAGAGATTGACCACTCGCAGCATCCTGTAGGTCCACCAGAATCTTTGCAAATCGCAAAAAAGCGCCAAATTTTGAAAAAATCATAACTCGGTTCGTTATTAATATTAAGCCTTGAAATTTGGCTAATATATAGTTTAAGTAATGCCGAGTAAGCCCTTAAATTTTTATTAAAAAATATTTATTAGTTTTTACAAAACGTCAGTTTTTGTTAAAAACTACTTTTTTTTGTACCCCGTTGCGATTGCCGGAGTTTCATCCGATCGAAACCTGCGTCAGACAGTCAGATGCGGAAAGACTTAAAGTATAATCTTACTTGATAAAAAAAAACGCGAAGGTTGATAGAACGTCGTATAATTAGTTGTAAAAAATGAAAATTCTCGCGGAGCGCACGTTGCGCATCGCATAGCTGCAGCGGCGGCGGCGGCCGACGACGGAGGTAGGGAGAGAGGACACGCCCCCTTTTTCTCTTGCGCGTCCGAAAATTTTCGGCGACGTAACTTCTAATTGAAATTGCTTGAAAAATTTGCGATATATACGAAACCTAGTATCCGAATTCGATGATTTTTTTTTTAATTTAGGGTACAACGATGAGAAAATAAGTATGGTGATAGAAATGAATTATAAAAAATTTAATAACTCCGATCTTACAGTTATAAATATTTTTTCTAAAACAATAAACAATATTACAACAAATTTTCACATCTACGAACAATATTAATTGTTTTGATTAATAAATAGAATTTTTAATCACTAATTAAGAAGGTCTAGATTCATTTCGCAGAATTATTTTTCAAAATTCTGGTTCTGGTGTTCTGCTGGACCTACAGGATGCTGCGAGGGTCAATCTCTTCATCTTTTCATCTATTTTACTTTTATATTTTTAATATCAATACTTTCGAAGGTAATCGCGAAAAACCTGTTTTTGCAACTTTGACCCGTTTTTTCGCAAGGTTGCGGGCGGAATCAGAGGTTAAGTTTATTTTTAACGTAATCAGCGCGATTTTTTTACGTTGAAAATGATCAAAAAATTGCTTCTGGGCTTTTCGACATGAAAAAAGCCTCGCGGACTGTACTATAATTAACATATACATAGTTCTGCCGAAAGTGAAACCCAGAAATAGGATTTTTGTAACTTTGCTCTCTTTTTGCAATAGTAAGAACATATGTATGTACATCGATTAACAAAAACGTATTCATTGTATTCTTGAAATCTGGTATCTGTGTCGTTATTTCAAAAGAATCTTCATCCGTTTATCAACTTTTGATAGAGAAACATGAACTTGATAAAATATTGAAATAACAATAGTTGCTTTTTTACAAGAAATAAGAAGTGATGGGTATATCTGCCAAAAAGTTAAATCTCCAAAATTAATTTTAAATTAAAAAAGAAGTTCTATCTGTGCAGAATGTATACAAAATTTGTTGCACTTTTTCTTCCGCGACGCGAATTGGTATCCGACCTTTTTTTATTTAATAACAAAAAAAACAAACCGAAACAACTCGAATCGATCGTACGCGACTATTATTTTGACAGATAAGAAACTGAGAGACGAACAGCACAAAATATAAGGATATTTTAAATTGATTTTATCGATATAATGAATTTAATGAAATGAAAGAATATTTTTATTACAAGTACAGTGGTAATAAAAAGTGGGCGCCAGGAATTTTTTTTCGAACTAAAATTAGTAAAATGCTAAAACGAATGCATGAATTAAAGAGAGAATAATCTAATTAAATAAAACACCGCTTTTAATATTTCCTCTAGGGGATTTCAGTTTTATTTGGGAAACCTTGGTAGAAACCAGGATAAAAACCCAAATTTTTTTCAACGAAATAAAAATACAATAACGAACTCGAAAAGCAAATGAATACGCGTTTAGGCCTCTAAAGATTGAAAATAAAAACCCGAAATGTAAATAAATTTTGTCGCGAATAAAAAAAAAGAAACAAAGGTCCACTGAGATTTTCAAAACACAAACCACTATAATGGTTTGTTTGGACAAGATCTCCGTTTTACTTATCGTCGTCGTTCTATGAAAACTCCCTAAGTCCATTTAAAAAAAAATGTGATTCAATTCTTATTTAATTCATTTCGAATAAACCATTTGCAAAAAATTTTATTTGCACAATAGCTACGTCAAACCCATTCTACAATTGAAGCCTGAGATTGTGCTATTCTGATAATTTTTGGATTTTTTTATATTAATTTCCAAGTTTAAGTTCGAATATCTCAAAACACAAAAAATGGACTTAGGGACAATTTGACAATTGTTGACAATTTTTTTGCTATTCGTCAAGCCCTTCAATGCTAGTCCTAAAACTATGTGTTTTGAAAGCATTGTTTTTCCATTGCAAACGGCTTGAATAACGTCCTCCAAAAACGAATCAGCAAGTCTTTTGCAGTTTAGACTTCTTATCCGACGATATGCGCCTCCGCTCAGCAATATGGTGTAAAAGTCCATTAATACGTCAGGAACTGTGCACTCGCCTTTTATCAAATCGGAAACAGTAATTTTGTCCGGTAAATCAACTTTCTGGACAGCCAGAATATATCTGCGTAATATTAGTGCTGCTTTTTGGACCATTGATATTTCTTTGAGGCTTTGTAAATCAGTATCTTCAAGTGCAACACCAGAATATGGTCTCACTATTTCCGGTTGTGTAACGGAACCGATGTTATAAAGACCTCTTCTTCCCTTGCTACCATTACAACCCCATGCTACAGGAACATGAGGCTGATCTTGGCAGCAGGAAGGAGAAGGGGTCTAGGCTACACCAGCAAGGCATGCCAGTTGAAGCACGTCCTAGCTCGTCGGATGGGGTGGGTTCTTGCCACGGTGTTACGAAATTTTCATGCCAAACGGGGGTAAAAAAAAATATTTTCGGGTTCAAAAATGATTGTGAAGCCCGAATTCGTCCAAGAGGTGTAGGAATGTGGGGGGAGGGACCATCGTGTTGTTGCCCTCCGGAGAATTTAGCCCACCCATTGTATCCCAAGGATACCGCAATGGCTACTGCCTCCTCCATATCGCGCAGCATCCCCAAACCGGATATAAAACAAGCTTACCAATACCTTATCTCATCTATCGCCACTTCCAATTGACAATCGTCACTTCTCACCCTGTCACTTATGCTTTAGGCAATCATCCTAAGAAAAAACTCATCCAAGAGGTAATTCTGGCTCCAGAAAACACTTCCCATAAATGAACAAGAACAATGGCTCACTCGACCATTAGGAAAAGACTTCAAAAATATACTTAATTCAAATTACAAAGTTTATTTTTGCCAAAAAAAAAAGTTAAATTACACGCTAACAAAATTTGATATTTATTTAATAAACTTATTTAATTTAATTATTAGATACATGGTAACAACAAATTAATTAAATCGATATAGGAATCTTATATCTTGTAGATAAAAAAAATAGTAAAAAGAAAAGGAAATGTTTTAAAATTTTTGAAATTTAATTTTTTGCGAATGACGGTGCTTCACCCTAAGTATTTACCTTAGGAATAGATACCTTTGATTTGTATTATTTAAATTTTTTTTTCTGTTAAAAATTTAGATCCTAGCGAAAATCAAATAAAAAAAAAAGATTTTTGTTTTGTTTTTACCATTTGTTTGTAAATAAATAAATTTACCTTACTTTGAATACGCCAATGTAGTGCACCACTTTGGAGATTAGCTGTTTACCTATAAATCACGGTAAAGGAAAATATTATGTAATTTTAACTTTTGATTTAGATTTTCACTTCTTTCATTTCTTTTATAGGGTAAATTAGGTATTTATTTTTTTTTTGTATTTCTATCGTCGAATTTCATATCATTTCCATTTTTTTTTTTCATTTATTTCTTTACTTTTCACTTGATAATAGATACTACATTTATTAATTTTATTCTTTTGGCCACTTATATTATCATATATATAAACTTAAATTCTATTTAAATTTCACATACAAAAAATAAACAACACATAGCACATATAGGAAAAGGGGTTAACGAGTGGGAACACATGCACTGAATGTTAGGTTTGGTAAGATTGGAGGTTGAGGAGTACAGGGGACACTTTTTTGATTTGCAGGTAAGTTCATGGTAATGGTGACAATGATGCTGATGATGAACAAAATTGCTGGTATCCTGGTATCCAAACGAAGGTCGTTGGTCGTATGTAAAACTTCCAGAACTATAACTTAAGGTAGGTTGGTTAGCAGGTAAGTATGTACTCCACAGTCATTTTTTTAGGTTTAAATGTTTAATCACTATTTTATCAGTGTTTTTTTTTTGTTGTTTTTGTTGTTTTCTTTAAATATAATATTTAGCTTGTTCTCACAAATCGTAACACTTTATGCTATTTTTTTTGTTTTTTTTTTCAAAATTTTTCCTCATTTATTTGTTTTTTTTTTTTGGTTGGGATTTCTTTATTTGCTTCTTTAACTTTTTTTATTTTCTTGTTTTTAGTCTTCGATAATTGCCCGTTTTACTTTTGGTCGCTGAATCGATTCTTTTTATTTTTCTTTCTTATGGTTATTGATTTTTTTTATATCTACGTTTGATTCACTATATTATTTAAAAAAAAAAAAAATAATACACCGAGTATACATAAGTCTGAGATAGAACTTTTTATTATAATATTCGTTTTAAATGATTTTACACGACCCGACTCGTATCTCCGCTAGCAATTTCTTAACTGCCTGATCATCGCCGAAAAGTTTACTCTTGCGATCTAAATACCTACGTATATACCTGCTTTCATATGCATGTATGTTTGTACATAGCCCAATATAGCAGGATTCTCGCACCACCGATGGCCAACGGACCTAGCTCGAAGTTGAGGTCGTGTTATCACGCCACTACTTCTAGCGGTCCTCTCCTAGCTATATTTGGGGTTATTAGCAAGTACATGCCTATGGACGGTGTTCACATTGGACTCACTCCGCCGATTTATTTTGATGTCTCTGTGTTTTTTCTCGTTCGCACTTCATGGTAAGAAAGAGACGGCAAAGTGAGGCAGGATTTTTAAAACAAATTGAAAATTAATGTTTTTTTTTTGACATTTGTCTTGGTGACATAATATGACACACGAAGATACAGTGTATCACAAAAGTAAGTAAGCACTCATTAAAAAAAATATAATCAAACACTTTGGAAAATAAATCGAAGTGCGAGAATGGTTAAATTGTTAAGAAAAGTCCATCTGCTATACACAAAATAATAACCAAATAAAATAACATTGGAAGTTTGCAAAATGACCCTCGATCAATGACAAGCAGGAATGCCGTATTATTGTTAGGAAAGTGAAGAGGAATCCCAAAGTAAGCCCATCAAAGATATCAGCAGAAATAACCAAATAAAACAGGTAAGTCATGTAACCCTCAAACTATTCGACGAGTGCTCTACCAATCCGGTTATCATGGTCGAAGTAAGTAAAATAAATCGCCAAAAGCGGCTCTTCTTTGAAAAAAACCATGAATCTAAACAAACAGAATCTTAGAACACAGTTGTTTTATTTGAAATGTTACTTTTTAGTTCAAAATACATATCAATTATAGACAAAAATATTAAGTTTTTTTTTAACATTACTATCGATTGTTTGAAGGAAATGATCTTTAAACTAAGAGGTGCTTACTTACTTTTGTAATTCACTGTATATTTGTAGTGGCATAGCAAATGGCCAACAATTATGACAACTACAAGACGTCAAAGTGATTCTGGAGTGTTCACACTACTTTTGTGTCTGAACACGACAGGGTGGCGTTACATCAAAATAAATCGGTTGAGTAAGTCCAATGTGAACAGCGTCATGAATGTAGTCAGCGGCGCAACAACGGGAGGCGTCCAGGGTGTCCGGACACCCCCTCCGAAATCGATAGACACCCGAGTGACGATTTTTAAAACATTCTTAACCCCACAAACCCGGGGAGTAGCGAGGTCAAGCTTAAGGAGACGATGCAAACTATTCCCAAAGCCATTAACCCGACAAACCCGGGGCGCAGCGAGGCCAAGCTCGCGAAGACGACATAAGCTATCCCCAAAGCCATTAACCCGACAAACCCGGGGCGCAGCGACGCCAAGCTCTCAAAGACGACACAAGCTATCCCCAAAGCCATTAACCCTACAAACCCGGGGCGCAGCGAGGCCAAGCTCGCGAAGACGACACAAGCTATCCCCAAAGCAATTAACCCGATAAAACCGGGGCGCAACGACCCAAGCTTTAGAAGACAATGTAAAGAAATAGCTCCTCCCAAAGCTGTGAACTTTTACAAATCCGGTGCTCGATTTACGGTTTCAAAGCGCGTCAATAAAAAAAGATACCATTGTACGATGTCAAACTAAAAAGCTGGGCGAGGGAGGTGTTCGACGATTTTCAACTATAACTTACCTATCAAGGGACATGGACAATATTTATTACAGCTATTGTGTTTATATTTTATAAAGTATATAATATTAAATTCTGTAAAAATAGAAAGTTTTTTACTATAGATTTTACTCAATGGGGATCCTGTACTTAAATTAATACGAACCGAGATTTCATTATATTTTTGAAAATTTTCCCACAAAAAAAATCAAGCCGCTAAAAATCGGAAATATTTTAAGCCTAAATACGCTAGGATTGGATTAACAATTGTACATACTGATTTTTTATAAAATTCTAGTGTATGTAAGCTTTAATTATTCCAAATATTTGTTGAAGTATCAATTTGAAGCGATTTTTTGCAACAAAGTCTTTGGATTTTTAAAAAATAAAAAAATTAGAAAAAACTGAATTTAATCTCAGTATCAAATGTAGTGCTTGATGTCTTTAACTTGAATAAATTTTGTATTCCGACTTTAGATTATAAGATTGTGTAATATAAGGGTAAGATTGTTTTAAAAGTTGACACCGCAAATCAAGAGAGCTATTGAAATTAATTTTTTGAAATCCTCTTCGAGAGCTTGGCCTCGCTGCGCCCTGGGTTTGTCGGGTTAATGGCTTTGGGAATAGTTTGCATCGTCTTCTTAAGCTTGACCTAGCTACGCCCCGGATTTGTCGGGTTATTTCGATTATTTTGGGTTGGACACCCCCTAGCTTTTTAGGTTGTTGCGCTTCTGAATATAGTTATTATGTAATTTTGCGTTGCCAATTTACCTATGTATGTATTATTTTGTTTTAAATTGAGTGGAAAATATAAATGCTATTATATATCATGGCTTATATTTGAGTGATTTTTTTTTTTTTTTCTTTTAACAGTCTGAGCTTCAAGAATAATATCATAATGATTATTGTTGACATGAGTATTACTATTGTTAATAAAATTATTATTAGCGTTTAAATTTTTATCGTTTCCCACAGTTGTTGCCCTCTATGATAACTATTTTTTTCGGGTATTTTTTCAACAACCTTTCTTCTAAATTTCGGGTACAGATTGACAGTGGGGCTGCTAGTCCAACGCTTTCATATTCCTGAGTAAGAAATTCAGTATACGAGTACATGGCCCGAGAAAATACATTTTTTTGTTTTGAATAATGGTTTCTTCCACAAATAGATAAATTTTCCAAAATGCTGCGCTACTTTTATCTCGTATCTGCTTCCAATCAGACGCATCTTTCTGTGCAGTTTTATTTGCTCTGGAGCGGGTGTGGGATTGAGTAATGCAAAATTTGTGATAAAAAAGGCAGTGTCCTTGCGATAGTTGATTGTCAACTTCCATAATTAAATTCAGGTCATTTAATTCCACAGGCTTGGATTTTATTTTTTCAATGGCATCTTCCTTTGTACACTTAAACAAATTCTGCTCTCGACCTTTATATTTTTTCCGATATAATTTACAGAAAATGCATTTTCTGCGCTCGATGTTCGTTTCCTCAGCTGAATCTTCACAAATGTCTTCTAATGCGTCGACCTCCTTAGAAACATCACCGTAAATAACCTCTGGTGCAACCTGTGAAATATCCTTGAATTCTTCTAGGGTTTGCTCGGATAATTCATTTACTTCAATGTTTTCACTTTAAAATATGGAAATTTGTACGTTAATAGAATTTTAGTATAAACACTTTACATTTAGATTCGAAACTCTTGTTATTGCATGATTTTGTGAAAATAGATAAATTATAATTTAGAAATTACTTAGGTACACTTACTTTGTGATCACAGATGTTGAAAGTCCCCATATATTATGTAGGTTCACTTCTGGGTTCATTATCACATTGTTTATATTTTTTCCTTACTGCATTAAACTTGATCAAACACTTTGAATGGTAACCTTCACTTTTGGTTAAAATTGGTTGCAATTTAATGTCGCGCCCGGTCAACTTATTTTCTTGACGAATTTTCAAACTTACAAGACATTTATCTAAACGTTCTTGAGTGAATAAGATAATTTTTTCTTTTTTATTTCCACAAGAAACACAAATTGGTGGAGAATTAGCCATCGCACAAACTGATTACTGTCTTTATTCTAAGAGAAAAACGATTGTACTGAAAAGTTAAATATTTCGTGGTACTTCCTTAACTTCTTCTACACATAATTAGAAACAGAATTTGACACATCCATCTTTTTAATTCTGTTTTCGATTTGTTTTGAATTTGTTTGATTTTGAATTTGTGTACAGAATAAACCTCATTAGCGGATTACTAAAAATGAATTTCGTTATATATATGACACAGTGGCGTAGATAGGGGGTGGATCAGGGGGATATATCCCCCCCATTGGGATCGATAATTGTTCAACATAACCAGTCATGAACCAAATAAGTTAAAGAAACGCACTCTGAAATTTTTTTTACGTCTCTCACCAATTGATAATAGGTAAACGTGTAAGAAAAAGCGCTTCCATCCAGCTATATATATTTTATTAAAGATATTAGCTACACTTCCGGTTTCAACGTCAACTCCCGAAAGAACTTTCTCCAGTCAGTAAAGAGAATAAAAACAATACAAAGAAGCATGACCAACAAAGTGAGATTATTAAAAATATGTCTATTTTAATAACAGTGTGATAAGCTTTGGATGTTTACTTATTTGTAGGATCGTTTGAATGGTTTGGCTGCTCTAGCTATTCATCGCAAAATACCTATACTAGCAGACGAGATTATGTTTTATTGTGTATAGTGTGTTTTATCTAAAAACGAACAGAAAACTGGATTTTATTTTGTGATTTATTTTTTAAATTAATATTATTTTACTTACTACGGTGCCTTGTATAAGTAAAACCGCACCTGTAAAAATGGGTTTTGTAGAAAATTAAAATGGGAATGATACCCTACTATTTTGTATTGAATGGCATCACTAATTAAGTAAATTGAGAAGAAAAAAAAGTTCCGTTAGTTTCTCTTCTGGTGGTTAAAAATTAAAACAGATTTTTTTTTTGTATTGCAAAAGTATAACCGCTTTTTTATTTTGATCTGGTTTTTTTTTGTTTTAAGTAAATTTTTTCGGCTAAATTAGCAAAGGACATTGCTGCCCCTATTTTCGACCAATCTAAAAATTGTTTTTGGCATACTGTTGACAAGGTTATTTAATATGGAATTGTCTATACAGTTCCATTCTTCCTCAATCGCCTCTCGCAGCTCAGAAACACTGTATAATTGCATAATAGGCATACATTTTGCGGGTCAAAATTCCCCAAAGATTTTCAATAGGGTTACAATCTGGAGAACGTGCCGGGAACACCATAAAATGTATGTTATTCGATTCGTACCATCCCAAACTTTGACGACTAACGTGCATTGGGGCATTATTATGCTGGAAGACATGCCGAACTCGACGAAATCGTCTTAAGTAGGGTACTTAATTATCCTGAAGCACCTGGGTGCAAGCTGAACTGTTCATCTTTGCAGAGGTGAAGGCAAGTGCAACCTTACCACGGTCGCAGAAGGCCCCCCAAACCTTACAACTGCCAACGCTAAAGTTCCTCTTGGAAAAAAAATTTTTTTTCCTTTCTCAGATCGTGCCAATATCCGTTAAAACCACCTGACCCATCAGGATTAAACTTTTTTTCGCCACTGAAAATAATCTAAAATAATCTAAAAAAAAAAAACATTCATTAGATTATGCCATTTGGAATAACAAGAGTTAAGTGTAAATTAATGGAATGTTACTTATGGTTTTCCAATTCCGTTTCATGTTTTGCTGGGCAAATTCTTACTTTTTTTTGTAGACTGTTGTCAAATTTGGAGCTGGCATCATTTTGCACCGAACAATCACTTTACTGCTTTTTAAGGCACGAAAAACCGTTGAAACCGAAATTCCTAAGCTCAATTCGTCACGAACGTCTGGCAAAGAATGCGCCGAATTGGATGCAGCATTTATTAAACGCGTCTTATCTCGATGTGTCAGCTTCTGCAGATGCCCGGGTCTTATTTTCGTCTCATAAGATTCTGAATCTTGTAAGAAATTTCGGACGACACGATCGGATCTTTAAATTTTCCTACCAATAGCCCTTAAGCTTAGGCCAGTTAACCGAAAAGCTTGAATTTTGACTTTTTCCGTATCGCTTAAATGTTTACCACGCGGCATTGTTTCTTGTCATTTCGAAGCACATAACTGAATGAAGCTTCAGAGAGGTTTGCATTGTGCGGTTATACTTTTGCAATATATAAAAATCTGTTTTTAATTTTTAAACACCAGAAGAGAAAATAACGGAACTTTTTTTCTTCTCAATTTGCTTGATTAGTGATGCCATTCAATAAAAAAATAGTAAAGTGTCATTTCCATTTTAATTTTCTACAAAACGCATTTTTACAGGCGGGGTTACACTTATGCAAGGCACTGTATATCAATATTTATTGTAGTTCATATTCAAATTAATGCGTATAATATATTATCTTTAAAAAATATAATTTTTTTATGGCATACATAATGAATTCAATGAATTCTTGTTATTTGTTTTTTTTTTAATTATTAAAACTTTAAAAAAAATGAGCGAACTAGATCTATCCCCCCCATAGCGAAAAGGTATCTACGCCATTGATATGACAATAGGTAATTAAATATGTATGCATTTGTGAATAAAAAAACCTCAGAAGAAAAGTCTTCAAAATACATTTCGTTTTTGAGATTCCTTAAAATGGTACTTTTAAGCCCGGTACCCCCCATTTTTTTCTTTAATTTTATGCTTTTGTCTATGTTTGTATGAAATCTAAAAGTGCTTTATCAGATTCATCAAAAAGCATGTAGCTTTTGAGATTTAAAAAAAAAACTTTCTAAATAGTGTTTTCCCCCCTTTTGCCCCTTTTTTGGGGAAAAAGATGACTTTTTAAAGCACGTGCTATTTTTCCCGTAATCTTTGTCTAATTATCTATGAAATTAAATCAAAAAAATTTTTTCTACAAGATTTTAAGGCCAGGAAAAAAATAATTAGGTTATAGTGCACTACGAGGGGGCCCAACTTCCCTTAACTGGCAGCGGTACTTTCCACCACCCCCAGGTGTAAGCACGAGTTTTTTCATCGTTTTAAATGTTGAAGTAACATATATGGCTTCATATGGTTTCATGAGTACGCATTTTAGACAATTTGTTTGTGTTTCTTGCAACTTTAGGCCCTTGGCAGCGGTACTTCCCACCACTGTCCAGGTGTACGCAGTGGTTTTTTGTCAACAGGGGGATGCAAACTAACGTTCTGGCTACGTTTCATGAGAACGCATTTTAGAAAAATTTTCGTTTTTTTTTACAACTTCAAAAATTCACAGTAAATCAACCCACCACGGGTGAGCCTGCAGCAGTCGGTTTTCTGTTTGTCGGGCACCTAAATTACACAAAAAACATAAAATCATTAGTACGCAAATCTTACAATTTTCTGGGTCGCCAGCTTCCGGACTATAAAGTTACCATTAAATATACGCGAGTATTTCGAAGAGCGAGGCCAACTAACTAATAATGAGACGAAAGAGGAAAACATATTTTAAAACACGAACTATTGCACTCGAAGAATTGGTCCCCACCACCAGTGGCGGCTCTACCTTATGTGCGCTCGTGCGCTGAACCACCAATTCAAAAGATTTAAAAATTACAAAATATTACTGCATCTTTATTTTTAGATTACCATATTAATATTTATTTTTTAAACATACATACATACATACATAAACAAGTCAAATTTCCAATTATGACGAAACAATGTAAGCGCTTTGCTTTACTATTAAGACTTACTTTCCATGCAAGTAAAAATTCTTGTGCGATTCGGCGAGCGCACGAGGACTGCTAATATAACTTGTATGAGTTACAAGCAGTGTTGGGACTTCTACCACTTAAGTGGTATTTCTACCACTTTTTACTGTTCATGAAAATCTACCACCTAAAAATCTAATTCTACCACTTTTTGCAAATCACCTTTCACCTATCTTTTTATTTTACCATATAACATACGATCACAATCACACCTAAAATTTATTCAAAATATTAATCCTAATATCTTAACGATTGCATGTATGTCATAATTTAAGTCTGTGCTGCGCTTATGCTGCTAAATGTATACCGTGGCAAGTAGAAAAATCATTAAAGGATAAACATATACATATTTCTATTTTTGCCACAGTTCGAAAAAACAACAAGATTTCATTACTTTCCAAAAAGCACTTGGCGTTAATGAGCATCAAATTTTAAAGGTTTGTCAAACTCGTTCGCTTAAAAAGAATCATAGAGCAGTTGAATCCCTTGTTAGATTTTTAAATACTGCACTTGAAGAACCTACTTCTAAGGTTTCAAAAATTTCTGATCTTTTAAAAAACAAAGACAATTTAGATTTTTTGGAATTTTTGTCAATAAATCTGAAAATTATAAATGAGTTGAGTTAAAGAGAATATTTCAATCTGAGAACACAAAAATACACTTTTTGATCGAATACGTTAAAGCTAAAATAATGAAAAATCTTGTAAAGTCAGAAAATATTAATAAAAACACAAATGTAAGAAACCCTGAAAACTATCTACCATTTTCTCACATGTATTGAACAAAAAGTAATGAAATTAAGAAAAGTGATCTGCAGCTATTATGTCGAATTATGTTTTTAAATTGGAGAAAAATTTAACTTTGCAAACAATAAATTAAAATTATTAAGATATTTAAATCCAAATAGACGTCATTGATGGAACAATACCATCGGTTTCAGGTCTGACGTGACATTTTTTCCAAATATAACGAACGTAGAATTTATTAATAATAATGAGTGGAGAAAACTAATTGGAGAAAATCACTTACGCCAAATTTTTAAAATTGATGACATTGTTTCACAATGGTGTTTGATAAAAAATTTAAAAGATGCTATGGACAATTTATTGTTTATAAACATTTCTCCATATACATATGTTGGAGCTTTGTTGCTTACCGCATAGCAGTGCTGCTGCGGAACGTAAATTTTTATTCAATGATCGAAATTTTAATCCTCCAGAAACATTAGAAAAATATGCTTTAAGATTTAGATTTTCCGACGGTTTATATTAAAAAATAATTGTAATGTTTTGAAGTCTTAACTAATTTTATTATTAATTCAAACGGCTGTTATAGATTTAAGTTTTTGGTTTGGAACGATTTTAAAATGAAATTGTGTATGTATGTATAATGTACCTAGGTATATGACTTTCTTCCAGATATAATGTGATCTTTGAAACATAAAGAACCGAAATGTTATTACATTTCGTCGCCCGAGAATTGTTTTGTCGTATACGCCAATTTCATGATTTTGGGAAATCGCATTTCAAGGTTTGCGTTGCTATAAAAAAAAAAACTGAGTGCTGAAGTTTTTTCCATTTTTAATAGAATATTCTGTGGAATATCTTCTACTTATAAATGTATTCAAAACTGTAAAGTGACTTTTAGTTTTCAAATTATAGAGGTTTTTACCCAAAATTAGTTTGTCGTATACGCCATAAAAATGAGCTTTTGTTTCGATCCCATACACGTACGACAAAGTAAACTCACTTACGACATTCCAATATTCAGGCGTATAGTATATTTCAACATGAATTGGTATGGGAATCTTTTCAAAAAAAAACTCAATATTCAATGTCTGTAATCCGTTTTATTTATTAAATATACCTTAATACATAATAATGTACATTACAAACATACTTTTCTTCCTTAAAGGCAGTTTTGGTTTACAAGAAAAATTAATAAATAAAATAAAATAAAAACAAATCTATGAGTTCAAAATAACATTTTGTTTTAGAAAAAATAACAAAAAAGTCATTCTATGACTATAAGATATCAAGGTAAGTCTATGAGATTAAGAAAATAACATTTCGTGTAATAAACACAAAGTAATAATGTGATAAACACAAAGTCAAAGTAAATAACTTCAAAATAATTATAATACTTCAGGTAACAAAAGAAGTCAAAATTAAATTATCGGTCCGTTTTTATTTATTAATAAACGTTAAAATACATTTTTTATTAAAAGCAGTCTTTTGATAAAGGGCAGTTTTGGTCTACAAAAAATTAACTTTGAGTACCTTTACAATTTAAAATATAAAAATTAATCTATAAGATCAAAATAACATTTTGTTTAATAAACAATTAATAAGTCATCCTGTGACTATGACTAAAGGTTAATCTATGAGGTTAAGAAAATAACATTTCGTTTAATAAACACAAAGTCATTCTATACCCATGAACTTAGATAATTATAATAGTACTTCAGATCAAAAAAGAAATCAAGATTAAATTATAATAAAATTCATCATTTTATTCTAAGCTTTTGATCTAAACAATGCTTGGTAATAGTCTTGATCTGCCCTTGGCATAAATATAAAGAGGCTTTTTATATCATTCAGTTTCTCCTTTGATATGGATACTGATTTGTTGACAACTTGAAGATTTTGACTAAATAAATTTTTTGGAGTTGCCAGGCTTGATTTAGTTGATCTCTTTAATATTGAACAACGTTTGTAATCAAGATCTCTACCACTCGTTTTGAAAAAAAGTGTAAAAAGATTTTCTTTGTTATATTTTAAAAATTTAATCTTACTGAATGGAATAAATGCGAAGTTTAATTGAGTCGCTCTTGCGGAAAATGCCATAAAATCTTTTGGCAGCATTTGAATTAATTTTAATTTAACATTTTGAAAGTTTATATTTGTCAGGTGTCGTAAAAGCGAAAGCTGACTAAATACTCCCAAGTTTCGAAGGTACTTATCAATTGAACTATGTACGCAGTCTACTTCCTGAATCAAGGAATGTCCTGGCTCAGAAAATTTTTGCTGTATTACTTTTAAGGAAGTTTGATTTTGAAGAAGGAAAAGCAAAGCAGTTGACATCACCTTGTTTTTATTTTGGGGGACACACGAGTCACTCCAAAGAGTAAGAGTTTGAATAGAAGGATTATCAGAAAATATTTGATTAAGAATTTTTGAAATAGAGCTTGCAATATCATCACCAGAACGGCCGCTGTGCAACTCGTTCCAAATGGCACAGTACGTTATTTTTGGGTTTTCTGGCAAACAAAGTGTTGCTGTCATATTATGACCATTTAATTTTCGTTTATAAAAAAATGAAGACGCGTTACCTTTTGGGAGAGCAAAGACACTCTGAAGGTCAAAACACACAATGGCATGGTTAGGGTCAATGTTTTGACGATCAAGATCTCTCTCTGCCTTCATAGATGCCTTTCCATTTTTATGTTTATTAAATTCATTAATTTCAGCAGTATTTGGGCTAGTGTTTGCCTTGAAAACTAAACAACGGTCGCACTGGTCTTTTTTTGGTTTATAAAATGACAAGTTAAAGCCATAGTTAAATTCCCTCCTATAAATATGCTCTTGGACGGGATTAATCGAAGCTTCCTTATATAGCTGATACATCTTGTTAATGTTCAGATAGCTTTCCAAATATTTTCTACTTGTATTAGCGCGGCAATAGTGCGAATCTATAGTTGGGAAGCTTGCAATATGATCCCGAACTGCTTTAATTTGATCAGGAGAAGTTACTTCTTTTACATTTTGACCCTTCTTTATTGGTTTAGGGCAGCCTTTTACTTGTAAATTTTTAAAATAATAATATATTCTTCTTTCACTAATAGAAAGGGTGTTAAGAAAAAATAATTTGCAGACTTGTTGTATTCTATCGTCTTTAGATTGAAAATAGTATTTGAACGTATTTTTTTTGATAGTGGATTCTTTTCTACGCCTTTCAACATGGGTTTTGTTGATGTACTTACAATAAAAAGTCGGCTTTTCAGCATCAGTCAACTTCCAAAAAAAACCATGGATTCGTTTTCTGTCCTCGTTGGAGAAATTTTGGGAGCAGAAATAAAAGCAGCTTGTTTTGCATGGTGGTTTTATGCTCCTTTCCTGCATGAATTTTCCATTTATACTCAAATACTCCTGGCCTGATTCTCTAAGTTTTTTTCTGATGTGACTTTTCCACAATTCAGGTTGCCTTGCTCTTTTTTTTGTTCTTTTTGGAGAAGAGTCACTATCTATTTTATAAAAATGAAAAAAACAAAATAGTAAAAACTCCTGGCCTCATTGCAAATTTTATTAACCTGATGATGCGAAGTATTCGGAAGGTATGCTCCGAAAGCTTTCATTTACCGGGAGATCTAAAAGGGAATCTACATTCTGATTTACAGGGAGTTGTTCTAAGATGGGTTGTACATTTTCGCCTACATCAGATTCAAATTCCTTTTCTTCAAGTGGTGGAATAAAATCGGGATCTTTTCAAGTGTCGTCAGTATCTAAAAAATCAATAAATATCAAAAAAATTAATTTATTATAATTTATTAATTTTTAAAATGTAAAAAGAATAACAAAAACTATTAACTTACCAAAATCGCTCTCGGATAACACTAGGTCAGATTCAACGTTTTCCGCAAATTCAACTTCGCTTGGAACTATTTCATCAATAAGTCTGAGATTAAATAAATAAAAATTTACAGTATTATTATGTTACGAATTAAAAAAATTAACAATATGGTTAGGTCAGGTACTTACGAAAGTATTTCCTTGGAAATTGCCCTGACCGGGGAATCCATTTAAAGCACAATACACACGAGGCAGAGTCACGACCTTACTCAACAAGATTTTGCAGACGACTGGAATTTTGTTTTTGATCGTTCTCCTATTTATACTTTCTCCGTCGCCAGTTAAAATCTGTATGCACGTACGACAAACCAAACCGGAATATTTCTGTTTTCATTTGTGTTGTATGTGTATGATCAGTCTTATAGTCTCTATGAATCTCATACACGTACGACAAAACAATTTTAAAGTTTCATTTGAGCCTATTGACGTACGACAAAACAATAGTAAAGAAAAAATAACAGAAAAATACATGGACTTTTTGTCGTATAACCCAAAAACTGGCGTTTACTACAAAACAATAGCAAGGGAGTACTTATTTTGCGGATATACGACAAAATGCATACTAATTATCTCAGCAACGGTAAACGTTAGGCAAAATCTGAAAACAGGAATGAAAGAGCAGCTAAAAATACATAGTACTGCATCTCCAGTTAAAAAAGTGCATTTTGGCGCTTACGACAAAACAATTCTCGGACGACGATTTATTTTTGTATTTGAAATATTTTCAATAAATTTATTTTCAATATACGATTTGCTACATAAAAAAGGCTTTTAATTTCTACCACTTTTTTGAGAACCTTTCTACCACTCTTTAGCTTCTACGAAGTCCCAACACTGGTTACAAGCTAATATCCCTGACGCGTGAGACAAAAGATATTTCATTGAAATGTATAGAGAAATTAGCTTGCTCTCGTGCTGCGCACCGAAGATTCCCGAGCAACCGATATGTTTGACTAGAATGCGTTGCGCCTGCGAATATGTAATGTTGTTTCGCTCTATCCGTGACTGGTTGTAGGTTGTGTTGGTTTGTAGGAGTTAGGTTAATAATTGTTTTTACTTGCGATATATGTAGGTACTATAGGGCAAGTTCTGCATTTGGAAAAAAAATCGAACTCGAGATTTTGATCAAAGTTGACATTACGATGATAGCGAAGACGAATAAAGTGGGTCCGGCAATTCCGCCTGTCTGTCTGTCTGTCTGTCTGTCTGTCTGTCTGTCTGTCTGTCTGTCTGTATGTCTGTACCTCGATCTAGAGCCTAAGCCACTGGACCTATTTACTTCAAACTCGGTAGTTATGGGTCTTCGGTGATTCCCTAGAGGGGAAATTGAAATTTTTTTTTTAGCTCTAAAACTAACGGTACCCCCCATACACCCGTAATGCAAAATCTTTTTTATCTCGAAAACGGCTCTAACGATTTTGATAAAAAAAATTAGGTGTGATATTATGGACATGGACTATGTTTTGGTAAAAAAAAAAATTTGGGGCAAAATGTTATTAACGGTACCTGTCATAGAACCGTGTTTTTGATTTTCGACTTTCTCATTAACGGCTCTAACGATTTTAACCAAAAATTTTCAGCAGGAGTCCCCCTTAGTTTAAAATAATATTGTATATAAAAATATTCGAAAAATTATTTGTTGGGTTTTTTTGAAAAAAATTTTTTTTTTGAAAAATCAATATCTTCAAAACCTATGAACGATTATTTTTTGAAATTATTTCCTAAAATCAATATTATTAAATACTTAAAACTCGCATCCCACATTTTTTTCTTGAAAAATTTTAAAGAAATTTCTTATATAAAAAATTTATTTATTTAATAATAAAACGATTTTTTAAAGTTTAATTTCATAAATTCATACTTTTCTAGAAATCAGACGGCAATTTGATTTTAAATTCATGTTTTATATTTATAAAATGTATCTTAAATTCCAAAGTACTTTTACATAAGAGCAAGTTCGTGCGATCCAGTCGTGCATTTTATTTATTTTGGTTTTGGTTCGATTCTGTACTGTGCACAGTGTGTGGTGTGGTATAAATTGAACAGTGATTAGGTGTATTAAAGACAATAATAATTTTTTTTTTAAATAAAGTTAATATAAAATTAGCCGGATCGCCAAAGCCCTTTTTAAATTTTACATGCAATATTTTTGGCGGAAAATCGATTTAGACAGAAACATGAATCCACGATTTGACTCATTTAAGTGAAAAAATAAAAAACATGATTCCTTGCTAAATGTAATAAGTGTGTCAGTTTTATACATGATCGAAATTCTTCGAGCAATTATACAAAAGAATAATTAATCAACATATACATGTAAATTGTTGTTCTTTTGCGATTTCTAATCTTAATACCTGCTTAGTGAGCAAGTAAAGTGCACCACCTGTTCAACAACCCACCACACCTGTATTTGTCACTTTTGCGAAATTCTGACTAAGTACCCCAATGGTTGGTGGTACCATGGTTGCCCTCCGTTCGTACTCCCCACACCAAAATAACCTAAACCATTGACTAATTAGATATAAATGTACTGCTAGGAACCAACTTCACATTTGTTTCATTTTTAGCTATACGACAATTAACGCTATTGCTGCAAAGGCGGGAAACTAAGTTTAACTTTTGGTTTTTCTTCTTGATTTAGCAATTATTGACGCTTGCGTTTGTAAAGGGTGTCCAACGGGAATTTCTTAAATTTAGTATTAAATAAAATAAAATGCACGACTGGATCGCACGAACTTGCTCTTATGTAAAAGTACTTTGGAATTTAAGATACATTTTATAAATATAAAACATGGATTTAATGAGATAATAATGTTCAAATGCATAAAATTGCTAAAAAAAAATTTCAATTTCCCCTTTAGGGAATCACCGAAGACCCTTAACTACCGAGATTGAAAGAAATAGGTTCAGTGGTTTAGGCTGTAGTGAGAGGTACAAACATACAGACACACTGAAACATGTTTTTGTGTACTAAATTTTTCTTAAAATTTTTATAAAAAAATTATTATGCAAATTCTTAGTATTTAATAACATAAATTTTAAAACGTAATTTAAAAATTTAATCCTGTATTGGTTTTCAAGATATTGAATTTTCAAAAAAAAAATTGTATTATTTTTTTAAAAATCCAAAAACTATTTTTTCGAAAAGAATTTTAGTTTATATTTTTTCAAATGCAAAGCAGCTCCTGCATAAAAATTTTGGTTAAAATCGTTAGAGTCGTTGGTGAGAAATTCGAAAATCAAAAAAACGGTTCTATGACAGGTACCCCTAATAACATTTCCCCCCAAATTTTTTTCTGACCAAAACATAGTCCCTGCCCATAATATCATACCTAATTTTTTTTATCAAAATCGTTAGAGCCGTTTTCGAGATAAATAAGATTTTGCATTACGGGTGTATGGGGGGTACCGTTAGTTTTAGAGCTAAAAAAAAAATTTCAATTTCCCCTCTAGGGAATCACCGAAGACCCTTAAGTACCGAGTTTGAAGAAAATACCTCCAGTAGTTTAGGCTCTAGTTCGAGGTACAGACATACAGACATACAGACAGACAGACAGACAGACGGAATTACCGGACCCACTTTTTTCGTCTTCGCTATCATCGTAATGTCAACTTTGATCAAAATCTCGAGTTCGATTTTTTTTCCAAATGCAGAACTTGGCCTATAGTACCTATATCGCAAGTAAAAAGTACATAGTGTGTTCGTATATTGGGATCGTTACATTTTCCCGCAAAACAGTTGCCCGTGTAACGTTTGCCCGCCGATTTTTTTGATACTTTTTTGATGTCAATCCCGCAGCACGATATCCCGTCGCATGATATCCCGTAGATTTCTTCACGGGATTGGCGACGGGATTGGCAGTACTAAATACTACTTTTAAGATAGTACTTTTTGGATTTATTTAAGCAATAGTGCTTCCATAAAAATCCTCAGTTCTTGTCAGATCTCCGTGGAGGTAAGACCTCAAGAAGAGATCTTTGGTTCAGTTGTATTATGGGGTGATTGGTGGTTGGACGACTGGCTGGTTGGGTGACTGGTTTTTTGAACGAAGAGCTGGTGAGAGGAAGGAAATGGCAAGTGGTGACATTGAGGTTGCATACGTAGGCGAGTCATCAACATACAGCAGGTTTTCACAGCCGGTTGAAATGGGTTGGTCTTATGTCATCAGACTGTTTTATTAATTATTTGATAGCCGAAAAAATATGTATGTAGTAGTTCTTTCATAAAAATTCTCATTTCTTGTCAGAACTCTGTAGAAGTAGGAACTAGGAACTCAGGAAGAGGTAGGAACTTTTATTCAGTTGTGTTATGGGGTGATTGCTGGTTGGGCTACTGGCTGTTTGGGCTGGCTTGTTGTTGGTGTTTTTAACGTTAATTAGAAAACAAGTGTTTTTATTTATTATTTTTTATTTATTTAATGAGAAACAACTCTTTACTTTTGCTGCCAAATTTCAACTAACTTAAAATAATTTTAATTACATTTTATTGAGATGGAATAACTGACGAGTCGCGAAATGCGACATAGTAAATTGTGTGCAAGTGATGCACACAATCAATCGTGGGTGGAAGGTTTATCTTTTGCAATTATAGTCGCGATCGCGACAAAGGGTGACATTTGATATTGTATATCCCTTTTGCATTGGGAATTGATATCAAAAATGATGAATAATATGAATGATCACATTGGGTGGTCATTATACATATATGTAGGTTGTATAGGAATATATATCATGATATCAAAAATGATGAATAAAAGGTTATATAGGAATATTTATAACGTGATATCAAAAATGATGAATAATATGATTATATAGGAATATATAACAGGAGGAAGAAAATGACTAGTACTGACATTGAGGTTGCATACATAAGCGAGTTATCAGCATACAGCAGGTTTTCACAGCCGGTTGGGATGGGTTGGTCTGATGTCATCAGACTGTAGAGGAAGGGGCCAAGTTTTGAACCTTGTTGGAATCCGGCTATGATGCTTTTAATAATAAACGAGCAGTTTCCAAATTGCTGGAAAAAAGAAATGAAAAAAGAATTTTTATTAGTGGCGGGGGTGGATGTAGCAGATGAAGTTTGTGTATAAAAGCGTCTAATCAGACGCTGTCGAATGCTTTCTCGACATCTAGAAAGATTCCGATGGTTACACGATGACTGTTCAGGGCATTGGTGGTGTCATGCCGGAACTTCAAAAGCGGGTGTAGTGTTAAGTTCTTCTCTTTAAATCCAAACTGGATGTCAGGTATTTACATAGTTGTTCTCTCTGCAAAACTTCTTAAGTTTCCTTAGTATCAGCTTTTTCAAGAGCTTGGTTAGGTTGCTGAAGAGTGATATTGGCCTGTAGTTAGAGATCATGTTCCTGACACATTTCTTCTAGATCGCCACAATCCTTGCAATTTTCCATTTTTAAGGGAAGAAGTTATTATTGAAGCAGTTGTTCAAGATGTTGGTTAGAAGCATCAGGACTGTCTCTGGCATCCTATTTATGATAAAGTTGGATAGTCTATCTGGTTCGTTTGAGTTCTTAGGCCTGAAGCTACTGATCTTTTCAGCTATTTCTTCTAGGCTGCTCAGGTTTGGGCTGTCAACTGGGTCACTCGCTGGATTGGTGTCGCTGAAGCGCCAAGCTTATTTTTGGTGCCAATGCCAGTAAATATATCGGTAAATGGATTCTGCCATATAGCATAAAACGTTTCTGAGACGTTTTTAAGCTATTAAATGCTCTTTTAAGAGCTTAAAAAAGATTGTAATGAGATATTAATTTATTCAATTATGGGTATTATTTTTAACTCGGTAGCATTTGCGTAGTTTTTTTTTAAGCCGCTCAAAAGGATGACTTTAATTGCTTCAAACACTTCACAAGGTTATAAAAATTTAAATACTTTGAATCCACTTAAGGTGCCACCCATGGTACTGATGTTCAAGAAAACTGCTGAGATAGGCGCCTGCCTGGCGACTGAACATACCCTAAGCGGAGCAACGGAGTTGCGTGAGCGGGTGACAGCCCCAAAAAGGGAGTTAAAATCCTGAGAACCCGCGAAGCGGGCCACCCAAGGTACTATTGCCCAAGAAAACTGTTGTCAGAGGCGCCTGCCTGGCGACTGAACATACCCTAAGCGGAGCAACGGAGTTGCGTGAGCGGGTGAGAGCCCCAAAAAGGGAGTTAAAATCCTGAGAACCCGCGAAGCGGGCCACCCAAGATACTATTGCCCAAGAAAACTGTTGTCAGAGGCGCCTGCCTGGCGACTGAATATACCCTAAGCGGAGCAACGGAGTTGCGTGAGCGGGTGAGAGCCCCAAAAAGGGAGTTAAAATCCTAAAAGAAAAGATCTTGAAGCTTTCTTTTTTGCATAAATTCATGCTTTTCTAGAAAACAGACGGCAATTTTCTCAAATTAAATTCATATTTTTATATGTACTTTTACATAGTTACGCTTAAAAAACTTCTAAAGCTAGAAAAAATAAAAATTCATAATCTAAAACGTTTCTTAAATGAAAACCCAGACCATCTTAGGGATTACCAAAAAGCTTTTAACGCGTTTTAAGCTCTGAGCAAATAAAATTCGCTCTAAACATTAACTGAAACTGAAAAAAAATACTTAAGCCCTTAAATAAATGTATTTATCTGTGCATTCTTTTGTTCATTGTTTATAAATTTATCTGTTATTTATTTATTTAAATCTCTATTTATGTATTTATTTATCTGTTCATGTATTTATTTATTTATTTTTGTTCATTTATTAATTTATTTATTTATTTTCTTTCCTTGCTTTTATTTATTTATTTGACTATTATTTTCAATGTTTATTTATTTGTTTATTTTGCAATTGATTGATTTTTGATTAATTTATTTATATAAACTTATTCACTTCAAATAAAATATTAACTATTAAATAATAAACAAATTAATTATCTGCCAAATTCCATTATTTTTCTTTATACCTAGTTAACAGACTTCTAAAAAGAAGTCCATGTCATAAATTTAAAAATATCAAATGAAAGTTTTCTACGTAGTTTTTATTCAAAAATAAATTTCCTTTTCGTTTTGTAAATACTTATCATCATTTTGAATTTATTTTTCAGTTATAAGATAGGTATAAACAAAGTATCCCTGTGCAAGCTATTTATGCACAAAATCATTGTAAATTGTAAAGCCTTTATTCTACGATAGTTAATATATATCTATCTATTAAACCCTTAAAATGTATTGCAATCCTTGAAGAAAATTTCTCTATAACAATATTGCAAGCGATCGCCACAACCACCATCATCGTCACACTTCATCCACCAACCACCCTATCCCGTGCACCAATTACCATGTCAGTCAACCTACCAACGCACAGTGGGGCGACTTGTATGGGAGAGCGGACAAAAGTCCATAAAAACCGAACCACCTAACCAATTTGGATGAAATTTTCAGAAATGAAAGTAGTTTTGGAAAGAAAGCTTCACAAAATATTTCCACCCACTACCACGCCCACTAACAAAAAAATCGTCAAAATTGATAAAAATCCATGTTTTGTTCCAAGTCAAGGTTAAAGATGGTGCTTTTTTCAAGGAAGTTGGCCATTAACATTTTACACACCCTCTTTTTGGGCGGTTTTTAATCTTTTTTTAAATTTCTTGTACTTGTTTTGTATGTAGACAGGTTTTGTTATTGCGATAAAATCGGAAACACACAACTGATTTAAATAATATTTTCAAGTATTATAAAGGATAGTTTTAGAAATGACATCAAACTATTTCCATCTACTGCCACGCCCACACAAAAGTTTGTCTAAATTACAAAGTTGGTAAGCTAAATTTTGAGTAATTAGAAAAATATACATATTTTAGCGAAAAAAAATCAAATAAAATGCTTGATAAATGCAACATACTATAATGGAAAGAAGCGATGCTGTTCTTATTTTCGGAGAAAAATTATGAACATTCGGTATTTCATCTTTGTTATAGCAAAAGTTAGTGTATCCACTTTTTATGTGGTGGTAAATCATAAAAATAATGTGACCATTAAAAAAATTAATAAAAATCAATATTTTCAATTCATTTCCGCGCTTAAGAGAATCGGTTGTTCAAAATACCTGATAAAATGTATTTCAAGAAATTTCAAGAAAAAAAAAGACTAGTAAAAATAAAAAAAAAGGCATTGGTTTTTTTATATATTTAATATATTTTCTATGAATCTTTTTTAAATGAGAAATGAGTATCTATCGTAAATGAAGCATCAATTAGCTTTAAAATTATATGAAGATTATTTGTTAAATTAAATTATAATAAATTATAATAAATTATAATTTAATTTTAACAAGACAACAATAAAAAAATCAAAACCATAATTCAAAAGTATTTGGAATATTTACATTACCCGTACATTAATAATTAAAAATTCAATAATATATGTATTTAAACTAACAGTTCCTTAGCTTCGTCACTCAGTGGGAGGTGTGTTTTCTTGGGCTCAGGTCTTATGTTTGTTATGAAAGGGTCCGATGTCTCCAATAATTTATGGAAAATGTCTTCATTCGTACAAGTACGAGAGTTTTTACGAGAGTTATTGATTCTAAAAGCTCTATAATCTTTGTTCCTGCTTTCTTGTGTCTCCTCAGACAACATACCAACAGGAAGAATTGAATTTTGCACTATATCAGCACCATGTAATAAAACTTTGTGCACTGTTGAGGGCATGTAGTACCACGAGTACTTCTCAATGGCAATCTCAGCTGTTTCTTACGCAAACAAATGGAATTTCGCCGAATCGATCATAAAATTGCTATTAATGACTTCCAGTATAGTGGCAATTCGGTGAATAAGGGTTTTGTCGACACCCGTAACTTTACTAGTGACTGATGGATCTTTGAAAAAATGTCTAGCAGTATTGCCATTATTCGAAGAACCATGACCATGTTTCACAAAATCTACTCTAATGCCGACTCTCTCAAGAAATTCTTGTTGGATCCGCTTCTTCTCATTTTCTTTAAGATCACGTGTGTCCTTTGTTGTCCTCCACATTTGAAAATCCTTATTGTATGCAATATGTAGGATGTATTCCATGCACTTGATTCTCGCGTGCAATGGCGATATACCCAACTTGAGAGTATCCTTATTAACAGGTTTAAGTCGGAGCTTGTCCAAGTCGTTCATTTCTGAGGGCAAAGCACCACAAATGAAGCAAGCGCTTGCGGACTTCGTGTTCGTGATGGCTTGAGCTACCTTCCCGTCCAACATTGTCATTACCAGAAGATGTCTAATAACGATGACATTAGAACCAAGTACCAATTTGGTCGATTCTAGCTTTCGTTGTTCATCTTCAACACGTTTTTTTTCTGCCCGCGCCAAATCAAGTATCTCTTTTTCGTAGCAAAATCTTAGTGGCCTGCAGTGTCTCGTTGACGAAGGTCGAGGATTATTCCAAACCGAATTATTTTCATCATCATTTCCTGTAAGTTTCATCAAAAGGTAAACTTCTTAACAACAAATTATAATTGAAAATGAACACATAATATAACACTGTTTTAGAATTGTAGGTACGCACAAAATAGTCAGTACAGCATAAATTTATTATAAACAGAACTAAGAATTAAGATGACAATATCAGAAAATAGGTTAACAATTTGAGCAAGCAAATACACTATACACTCTCATTAAAACACGATAAATATATAAAAAATTATTTTATTCGAGATAACAACCTGTAAGCTGAAGGGGAACAATCGACGTCATAAATACACTAGAGTCACTTAAATTATTGACATTTTCGTTGGAAAATTTTTGGGCAAACTCGTTTTGCCCCGAAGCGCCATCAAAACCCCACTTGGTCGTCAATGTCAATTCTTGATTATTGAATTTGTCAAGATCCTCTGCCGATTTTGTTTCTAATATTCTTTTGGCTGTGTGATTCAGCAAATCTTGCAGCGGAACCATAGCGGATGTTTCAAAAATCGACAAATTCTCAGGGTAGCATTTTTTTTTTGCTAGCTGTATTTTTTTGTAGCTGGGAAATATTTCATACCCAAGGTTGCGAGTCACCTGCCTTATCATGTCATATTGGTATCTAGACAGATTGGCTTGCAGAAATAATGCCAACGCCTGATCGTCTGACAAAGTTTCGGATTTATGGCTTTCTTCAGTTGAGGCAGCTGCATTTATAAGGATTTGTGGATGCGTTGCTTGGAGACTGCTTATTTTTCTTCTCTTGCTTCTCTCTCCACACTCATCAAACGATTTCCTCGGTCTTCAAAGCCCAAAACATTCTGTAGGTAATGGTTCACCTACGCTGAAAATAAAGTCATGGTCCATCCACTCACCAAATTTTTTCTTAAAGTAATCCCTGTTACGAAACGTATCTTTACTTCTTTTTTTGAAATGAGGCAAAAATCTTTTGTTTATACTTTCGAGAACTAAACATAAGTTGGTGTCATGAAGTTCATAATTTTTACGCAGAAAAACTTCAAATGATGTGTTATTCCAGATGCATTCACACAAATCACGATATTTAATTATTAGCGAAGTGGAACTCATGGTTACTGAATGTTACGTGTATACATCATACATATGTATATGCGACTGCCCTCGAAATAAGTGAAAATTTACCGACTATGTTGTATATTGATTATTGTTTATGACAATTGGGTAACGGTAAAAAAGTGAACTGTGTAATCATGCTCGTTCACTTTTTGTTAGCACATCCAAATGGGGCCTTTTGTATGAAGAGCGAGTTTAAAATGAAATATTAAAAATAACGGATTTCTTATAAGAACAATTATTTGATTCAAAGCTGAAAAGTGTAAATTACAAACGCATCATCAAACATTCATTTCATGTTAACATTATATACATATTAATTATAAGTCATTCAAAAATGTATGTAAGTTCACCTATTTTATACCTAATTCTTAATGATGTGACATTTAACTCCGTTTTTAAACAAATAAATACTCGTAATTTATTCAATATTGTTGTCATATATTGCCAGCTGTAAGTAATTATTGTATATTTTTCCTAATTATTGAATAAAGACTATACAGATACAATACAAATATTCCGTTTTAGGAAACAGAAGTGAAAAAAAAATGATTTTTTTGCTAGATTTCGTAACTTTAAACCTGCTCACTGTGCGGATTTGCAGGTATTTGCAGCTAAATTTTGTTTGAATGTAAACTTAGACATGTCTACATCGAGAAAATAGCTATCTCAGAGCGGAGGAACGTGGAGCTTTTTTTATATGACTACAACTTTCCATTACTGTGGACTGAGTCTTATTTTGGGCTGCCGTAATTCACTAAATTTTTTTTTGCTGAGTTTGACCGCTGTATTGTATTACTAGACATCCCAAATAAGCAAACAAAAAACAATCCCATTTTTAGTTCATCCCGAATAGACGTAACACCCTAGGAAAGTCAAATCAAATTCTCACACTATTTCAAATATTTCGACTTTGAGCGTCTTTTTAGGTGTTAAGACTTCAGTTTTGGCTCAAATCCTTAGTGTTCCCAGATTCTCTGGCTAATTTACTGTGAGAAACATGAATCAGCTAAATGAAATCAGCACTTTTGCAAAATCGAGTTTTGTCCGCCTTGGCCCCACTGTGCAACGTCATCGTCGCGTCCAACAACCATGTACTCACTTACTCAGTACCAAGCACCCCAAACCTCTAGCAAGACATCTCTCATCTCTCAATGTCTTTCTTCTATGCAGGTCTAAGAAGAACTGATGATTTTTTTCTAAATCTCTCCTGCCTTTTATTGTGCAACTTATTTGGTCCTGCTTCCTCCGTGATATCTCATGTTAGTGTGAGCGTGTGAGGTATTGCAATCGTTCTCATTCTCATTGCTCAGTTGGTGATTAATACAGCGCTGTCGCTTTGTATCGAGAAAGGTAGGAATCGGCGGGCAAACGTTACACGGGAAACTGTGATTCGGGATATCGTTTTACGGGAAAACGAGTTACGGGAAAATGATTTTCGGGCAAACGTTACGCGGGAAAACGTGACGCGGGAAATCGTTTTGCGGGAAAACGTAGCCAACCCCGTATATTATCTATACAAAAGAGAATTGAACAGTGGGATCTTATTTTCAGCGGGAATTTTTTAAATTTAAATGTTAATTGCTGTGTAGGAATTTTAAAAAGTAGTTGTTTTCTCAAAATAATGGAAAAAAATGTATTGCAGGTAGGCCATTATTTTTTATCTTAACAAAACGTGTAGGAAGATTAATTAAAAAAATGCTATCTTAAAATATTTAAGAATATACAGTTTGGTAAAGTTTAATATATAGATGTTTTTTGATAAGAATAGTAGTTCGAACTAAGGTCAATTCCCGGATGAGCAAAAATGGTTGGATAGCACTGCGCTATCGACATACATACATACATTATATTGCTACACTTGAATTTTCTATCGCGACCGCGGGATGCAATTAATTAAAATATTATTATTGATATTATAAAAAGAAAAACAATGAAACGAGTTTGCGGCGGCGCGACGACAACCACCACCAGTTAAGAAGAAGGCGAAGTGTCAATTGACAAAACAACAAGTATAGCTGACAGCGGGTAAGATGCTGATACCACGGCTAGAGCAGTTGGGGTGGGTTCACAATGGGTGTTGGAAAATTTAATTGTGGATTTTAAGGGTGATTATGTGTGATATCAAATTGATATGAAAATGTAATTTATTACGTTTAATCGCCCCAGTGGCGTACTTACTGCGTAATAAAAGGGCGCCAGCAATTTTTTCCTGAAATAAGAAAAAGAAAATTGCAAACCTTTGCGAAGAAAAATTAACAACGATGATGAGCGGAGATGAAAAATGAAAATGAAAGATAATTTTTTTTTTGAATTTTTGAAGATTTATTTGCCTGGAAAACCTTACTTGTAGGATTTAAACCCAGGATCTTTTCAAGAAAATAACAAAGAAATTTGAACAATAAGATGGACCGTTAAGGTCTGGTTCCCAGAAACGCAACGGATATTAACGGGTCGCGATTTCCGCAATTTTTGGAAAAGAACGTAACGCAGTTAAAAGCAATCACAACCAAATAATAAACGACAAATTTACTAAAAAGATAAGCACAAGAACTGGTACTTAGCTTTTTTATTCTGCTCGACAATATCCCTGCGATAGAATATTCCTTGTTTTCCTCTTTCTTCCTTTCCTCTTCCTTTATTTTTCCCAATAACTTTTCAAAATGTTGTCCTCCGTATTTTATCCACTTCCACTATTATTTTCTTTCTACCTTTTTAAATTTCTATTTTAATTTTCAAACAAAATTTTTTTCCTTATAATTCCACTTCTGTTTTAATGATTTTCTTTCACCAGCTTCTCAGTTCTTTCTCTATCAAGATAAGAGTGACTTCTAAGATTTTTCTCCTGGATAGCCGCTCAAAATTTCGCCCCATACCCTCGTGCTTTCAGCCAATTTGGTATCGCGGATTTCGATCACGTCATCGACAGCCAATCTTCGCAAGTTTGCTGAAGAGCTTTGGTGTCGAAATATAGCGATCCTGCTTACTGGCAAATGCTCTTTCCGTCAATTTCTCTCGAACTTTCCATGGAATTCTCCGCCCGCTGGAATTTCCTTCCAGGTGACGACGACGTTTCCGTTGGTTAGTTGACAATTGTCCCCACAGTTTTTGCGCTGATAGAAAAAAAAATCTTTAAAACCCCAAGTAGAATTAATAAGGATTCGCGCACATTAGTTCCCACCGGATTTTTAAAAATAATAAAAATTAGAGAGGAAAGCAAAAGAAAGAGAAATCGATCAAGTTGAATACATCTACTCAATAGGTCGTGATTGGCTTCCAACTCAGACAAGGGGGGGTTTGAGAACTCACACTTAACGTTCCATCTTTTACAAATTAGTTAATTTTTAGTTTTTAGTTTTAGGTTGGGCTCTCGGCCGTTCTCTTTTAAGAGCGACATCTACGTTTAAAGACCAAGTGTCTTCAACGTTTTCGAATTGAAACCCATGAAACAGACCGCCCGTCTGTCAGTACTCGTCGACGATTTGTTTGTTTTACGATACTGAGAGAGAGAACCACTGGCTGATGGACCATGGTCGCCCTGCTCTCTCGCACTATCGCAAAACGAACACCTGTGTAATTAAAAAGGAAAATTGGAAGGACGCAAGGAAAAGGAAAAAGAAAGAATGAAGATTGTTGCGGTGAATTTTTACCGTAACAATATTACTTGACCAATTTTATTTACTGCCGCCAATCATTTGGACAAAAAAAAAAAACAGCTGGTGGTGGTAGGAATTCTATATGGTCTTTTACGATTTATTATGTATAAAATGATAACTTTTTATTTTTTTCTTTGATAGTAGGTAGGTAGATGGGGTCCCCTACATATATTTCCCTTCAATTATGTTTTAATTATATTTTTAAGCTGTTTTCTAAGATTATGTAAAAATATGATCAAGGATACACGCTTTATATTTAAAAAATATTTTATAGCAGTTCCAAATAAATGAAAGGATTTTGTTTATTTTGTTTTCTAAGAATATGTACAAATATGATTAAGGAAACACGCTTTATATTAAAAATAAAGCTAATTTTATAGCAGTTCCAACGAATGTAAGGATTTTGTTTATTTTGAAATATATAGACAACACATTCTACAATATAACAATATTCTTCAATAAATATGACTATAAACAGATTTATTTTGGACAATGAGAGTAATGTTTTTTTTTGTTAAATATCTTTAAAATAACAATAAATTGAAAAAGTAATCGCAAATGTGAGAATAAATATGAAGTTCTTGGCACAATCCGTCTTCAAAGAAGTCCTTTAAATACAAAATAATGTAATGATTACCTTCATTCAAGATAAAAATTTTTCAAATGAACTACTTACCAACAAAAACTATTGCCTATTAAGAAAATGAAGTACGTAGTGAAGAACCAGATCATAGCAATATTTATATTCCGTCTTTAAGTATAAGAATTAAATTTACAGAATTTATAAAACAATTTACAGAAGTATAGAATTTATGTATTCAATGTGTCTTTTTAACTTTCAGCTTGAATAACTGGTTTCTATTGTTTAATTTGAACTTTTTTGGCAATTTTGGTAATCACATTTTTTATTGAAAATAAACAATAAATATAAGCTTATATTCGTACTTACCATGTTTTCAATCAATTGTGGCCTATGTCTACGCACGGTTTTAACTGCTTGAAAAACATCGACTTCACCGTGTTGAATAACTTGCTCTATACATGCGTTGGCTGCGCAATATACACCTGCTCTACTTCTTCCATCTCTGAAAAGAAGACAATTTATTTTAAATTCAAGAAAAATATTTAAATTAAATTGTATATATCAGGTTGAGTTTTCAACTTATTTCTGCCATTCGCATTTTGTACGAACAAATAAATTTCTGTTTTGAATATTACGTACGGTGTAACTACGCATACTGGTCCGTAATCAGTTTTCCGTCTCCAGCTTTCAACCATGTTCATCAAATATACTAACGAATTTGTTGAGTTTGGCACCTAAAATTAAAATAATTATTTACATTATTTACAAGAAAATCAAAAGTAGCCAATTAATAAATATATGGGTCTACTTTATGTCCCATAGGCCAACATGTCAACTGAAAAAACTGTACAGTTCTTGTAGGAGCCTTAACACCAGCCATCATTTCCGTTAGAGACACAATCTATAAGAGAAAAGCAAAATATAGTTAAATTAGTATTAAACTAAACGTTGAATCCACATAGATATTCAAATTCTTACTTTCTTGTTAATTTTATATTCCCATTGTTTTATGTTAAGATATTTTCTCGATGAAGCATAATGAACTGAGAAAACTGGCCCATATTTCTCCATTTTTGACTGAGCTGGCCAGAAAGATGGATATTGCTGTGAGTTTTGTGGTGGTTGACAAAGAACAACTACTGTGGAGCATTCATGATCATATACTAGTGACCAAAACTCCCCAACGGTATGTTTCATTGGCCATTCTGTTACAATGTACTCTCTTGGTTTTGTATAGCCCTAAAGCAAATAACTATGTATATTTTTATCAAATACATTTACATATGTAAATTCATGATAATACTCGTATGAACATACCTACATTTAAAAATAAAGTCAATATTAATTGATATTCATTTACTTACGTCAACAAATACAGAGTTAATGTAATCTGTGAAGGCATTTCCTTGAAATGATGTCAAATATGGTCGAAAATTATCAGCTAAAATTCAAAAGAAATATTAATTATTTACAGCTTTAAACAGTGCAGTGGAATTAATAAAACAAAATATGACACATATATGTTTCAAAAGTTAATTCTTGGAGATCTAATTATTTTGGTCGCATTTGGTTTTTATTTTTATTTATTTTTAGGTAACTAGAAAAAATATTTTTGTATATAAAAATTTTCAAATACAAAAAAATTAAATGCACGACTGGTCGCACGAACTTTCTCCAACTTGAAGTTTTTATTATTGCACGAAAAAAAATGAAATGATCCATTTTTGAGATATCTAATATTCCAAAAACAAAATTGAATTTTTTTTTCAAAAATTCAAAAAAAAAAATTTTTTTAAGTTTTGGAATACAATTTTTTTCAAACTTCTTAGAAACTTTTCTGTAAAAAATGTCATTAAAATCCGTTATGCCAATAATGAGAAATTCAAAATTATGAAAAATGGTTTCCTGGTAGGTACAGTCACTAATATCTTAGTTTCTTTAATTTTTTTATTGAATGCATAGATCGTAAAAATTAATAAAAAAAATTATGAAAATTCTAGGCGCCGTTTTCGAGAAAAATACGATTTTCAAAAACCATTTTTTAACATTTGAATGATGGGTACCCTTATTTTTAAATAATATTTTTTTTTTGTTTCACCTTGCAGATTTTATTAAAAATCTTTTAGGTGTCAAGTTTTAAAAAAAATGAGCAAGGCGCGAGTTTTCAAAAAAAAAACTGGGTGAAAATTTTAATGCATAGTACCTATTATTCAAACTGATGGGAAGATAAAGCATAGAAAATGATCAAAATCGGTTGAAACCTTTTCCAGAAAATCAAAAACGAAAAAAATGGTTCTATGGTGGGTACCACAAATTACCATTTTTCGTAATTTTTTTTTTCAATCATTATCTATCTTTAACTAAATGAAATTTAAATTTGTTTTTAAATCTGTGGAACAGTTTTTGAGGGCATCGGTGGACATTTTTTTTAATTCAAACGCGCTCAAAGGTTTATTAAGGACCCTTATAATGTTAAACACAGCACGGGGGTAGGGGAATTTAGGAGGGGAGAGAAAGGAGGTGTTGATGAACAGTGGTCTTGAATGTTTGCAAATTGAAATGGGACGGGAAAACTGCGGTCGGTAATTTATCCCATAATCGTCTTGAGCGACTAAAAATGAATCTATACATTGACGGTACGACTAAAATTAGGGTCGAGGGTGAGCTGATGAGCATTCCTAGCAAAACAGGTATCACGGGTGAATTGATTTAGGAGAGGAATGCAACTGGCTACTTCGAGTGAACATTGCTTGTGAAAAAAGCGATAAAATAAGGAAATACATGAAACATTCCGACTGTGTTCAAGAGATGGGAATTAATCCATGATAGCTCTGTTCCCTATCAGTTTTAACGCTCTGTTCTGAATTCTATCCAATAAGTGAAATGAATATTTTGCTGCACCTGCCCAAAGATGTGAGTTATACTCGAGTTTTGGACGTATACACGCCAGATCTTACATTGATATAGTAATCCTAAGCATATGGCAGCATTTTTGGCGGTCTCGATAATGTGGTCATTCCAACGAACGTCGTCGTTGACACACATACTGAGAACTGAGAGCTTTTTGGTTTCTTCGATGTATTGCTTCTTTTGCTACAATGACAGTAGACGGCATTGAGTTTTGGAAGCATTAAACTCTACACGGTTTTGTATACCCCATTTAACAAAGCTGTAAAGACCGTTTTTTAAGGTGCTTATTTGAGAACGAGTATGAGAATCTGAGAGTAGAGTCGTCATCAAAACAATGAAGTGGATTAGAAGTTTCAGAAAAGAGATCATTTATAAAAATGAGGAAGAGAATCGGAGACAAATCAAAGCCCTGGGGAATACCAGTGTTCATTTTGTGAAGATCCACAAGTAGCATAAAATGGTATAATTTCGGTATCACATTTCTTAATTCATACTTTATTCCTTCTTTATTAGGTATGCCAATTTATGCCTACTTAATTCCATCTTAATATGATCTTTATTAGGTATTGTTTTAAAGAACTTAACTTGGTGTGTTTACTTCTACTTAAAGCATTCTTAAATACATTTCTTAAATCGGTTTTTTTTTGTTACTTAATTACTTCTTTAATCTTCCTAAAAACATAACTTTTTTGTTTTGGTCATAAATCGGTATTTTTCAGATTCTTTAATACATATTTAAGTCTTCTTAAATAGTATAATTAAAAACACGAGAGATTTATTTGAGTAGCACTTTGAGACAAGGTATTTTATGTATCACAGTAGCACAATAGGCAGAGCACAAGCACGGCAAGCGATAGGACTCGGGTTCGAATCTCAGTGGAGAGCACAGAGGTAAATTAAAAAAAATAACTGCTAAAATTCTTTCATTACAGCAAAAAATCACATAAAGAGTCGAATGTAGGGAGGCAAAGAAAAAATGAAGAGAACTCCAAAATAATCAACAATATTATTACTGTTTCTATACTCTGTCCAACAAAAATTGTCAGTACAGGCCTTATGGGAGAGCTTTTTCTAAAGCAGTGGCGCCTGATGCACCCTCACTACAATGCGTTACGAAAAATGCCACTAAAAAAAGAGCAAGCCACTGATTTTTCTTAAGGAATTTTTGTTGTAATTCTTTGCAAAAAGTTGTACACCCCAACATGACCGTCGTATCCCACTGCTGATGACGCAGGGTTGTGACTTTACTGCAATTGCAGTAGATCTACTGCATTTTCTTCGAGAAACAAATCTACTGGCTTTAAATAAAATCTACTGCACTTTTTGTGCACATATCATTCCTTACATTTATGTGCAAGAAGTTTACAAAATTTATTGAAAAGATAACTAAAGACATATGTATATAATAACTTTTCTCATAGTCCTATAGGAATTCCAAAAGTATAAAATTTTAAATGTTTCAATACCTGATGGCTACCAATGGAAAATGTTATTCATCGACTTATAGAGCAATTGACTCCTTTACATCAATATTTTCACCTCATTAATCTTGAAAATCCTGATTCTTTTAGTGAAATTTCAAATTTTTTAACTGAACCGACAAATAAACTTTACTTTCTTTTCCTTTGTTTATAATAAACCTTATAAACCAAAAAAATTAAAATTTTCAAGCCGAATATACACTAATCCATTAACTTAATGAAACCATAACAGATCTGTTTACAGAAACTTTAAACAATAAATATATATTAGAATACAAGCATAGATTTATAAAGTACTAAGTACTGCAGACTATCTTTGCTATTCGGACATGTATTTTGGGATCCAGTTCCAGAGATTAATTGCATGTTACAACTTCGAAGAAACGCCAACTGTACAAAATCCAAAAATATTTGGTTGAATTTTACATAGAAATTTATCGTCAAATAAAAAAACGTTTTAATTTAAATGACGAAAAACTGAAACTTCTGAAGTACTTAGATGCAAAGATGTTACTGCTTTTCCATTCTGTGACGAAAACCTTGAAAATGTTAATATTTCTTGGAGATCTTTGGTAGGAAAAAAATATTTGTTAGTAAAATATTATGATTCTGATGACGTGACAGCATTTTGGGTGAAACTAAATACGGACGAAAACGCTTTGGGGATAAAACCATTTAAACATTTTTGCAAATATAGGTTAACGTTGTGTTCTCTACCTCATAGCAGTGCCAAAGCCAAACGGACATTTTCGACAGTTAGTCTAGATAAGGATAAACTTCGAAATAAAATAAACATCACCATTTTGCAAAATATTATTCTCTGCAAGGAAATGGGTGATATTGAAAAAGATTGTTGGGAGTCTATACATTCTGTAAGTCTTATAAACCATTTTAACCCATTCTCTCCCATTGTACTTTTTAAAGTACAGCAAAATGAGTCCACTTTATGGGCATGTAAAAGTATGCCACGATTAAAAATTACATGTTTGAATTTTTTTATATATATTTGAATATTTTTCAAATTTTCCATATACTTTTTTTTTTTTAAATCGTAGTAGGATTTTGTCCAATTGTCATTTTGCACAAACCATTTTAAAATATTGTTGGTTTTGCGTCTATGAAAAAAGTTTGTGTTCACAAAAAGTTACAAAGACCAAATATTGTTATTATTTTTACAAATCTCATTTAAAATAAATATAAAGGTTTGTTTGTTTTAGTTTTTTTTGTTTTGTGAATATTGCAATGGTAAGTGATTTTAGGGTTGATTTTAGCAACATTCGGGGCTTGCGTAAGAACTTCTGTGCCACGTACGTTCATACTGTAAAGAACAGGCCAGCTGTTTTGGCACTAAGTGAAACTCAGGTAGGTGAGAATACCGATCATTCGGAATTTTCTCTACATGGGTATAGCTTAGTGCCATTATTCTTCCCACACCACGGTCTCGGAATCTTTATTAGAAATGATGTTGCGTACCAACTTCAACCGCAATATGGTAAATGTTTAAATACGAATTTCAATTTTATATGGTTAAAATTCACGGTACATAAGCACATCATACATACCTGTTTCATTTATCGAAGTCCAAACCTAGACAGAAATTCAACTTTTAACGAATTTGATGCTCTGTCCGATTCCATCCAAAGAATTGTTTCCCATTATCCTCACACTGAAATCGTCATTGCGGGCGATTTCAATGTACACAATTCTAGTTGGCTTCGCTTTTCTGGTCAGACAACACCCGAAGGAAGGTATGTTGAGGTCTTTGCTGAGTTAAACCACTTGACTCAGCTTGTTAATGAGCCAACTCGAATTCCTGACGTTGCAGGTCAAACCGCCAACACACTAGACTTGTTCCTTACCTCTGATCCTGATAAATACACCATCAGTGTATTATCGCCTCTAGGCACATCAGACCACTGTGTCATATCTGCGAATTTCTCGTGTCTGAAAACCTCAGTTAAAGAGAAAACTCCCAAGAGAACCGTTTGGCAATACGAGAAAGCCAACTGGGACGGTCTCAATGATTTCTTCAGAAACTTTAACTGGTCATTATGCTTCCTCGATAGTGACGTGAACTCCAGTGCAGATATGATTACAAATTTAATTCTCATCGGAATGAGAGATTATATCCCGCATAGGGAAAAATCTATCAAACCGAAAGAGAACTCATGGTTTGATTCGAGCTGTAAAGAGGTTATCAGGGTCAGAGAAGTAAGTTTCCGATGTTATAAAGCCAACCCTACTGAGGAAAACCGGAATAAGTTCAAACAAGCTAGAAAGACTTGCAATGATCATATTCGAAAGACCAAGTTCTTACATGACCAACAAATTAGGCAGAAAATACTACAATGTCCCAAGGGTAGTAAAAATTTCTGGTCATTTGTAAAAAATATCCGAAATACTACTTCGTCATCGGTCCCAACGCTCGTTATCAATGACACTCCCTACGTCAGCTCTATTGATAAAGCCAATTTGCTTGCAGCACACTTTGCTGCTAATTCGACGCTGCCAGAGAGTGTTATGACTCCTCCTGTACTTGAGAACACAAATTTTTCCATGGGACGAGTCTTCTTTCGTACTCGTACAGTTGCAAGAGTCCTGAAAGATCTTGACATACACAAATCCGCTGGCCCGGATAGTATCCCTCCTATTGTTCTGAAGAGGTGTTCTTCAACGCTGGCAAAACCACTGCGTAAGCTTTTCTATCTATCCTATTCCTCTGGACTCTTTCCGAGTAGATGGAAAACAGCATTTGTTCAGCCTGTCCCTAAAAAAGGTGAATCTTCGTCCCCCTCAAATTATCGTCCAATTGCACTTACGTCCCTTCTTTCCAAGGTCATGGAAACGCTGATAAATAATCAGCTCAAGAAATATCTCGAAGAACGAAAGCTTCTTAATGACCGGCAGTATGGCTTTCGTAGCAATAGGTCCACTGGTGATCTGATGGTATATCTCACCGAACAGTGGCACAAATCTTTACATCGTTTTGGAGAAAGTAAGATTATTGCACTTGATATTTCAAAAGCATTTGATAGAGTTTGGCATCAAGCTCTCTTATCGAAAATGCGTGCATTTGGTATTGACGAATCTCTTCTTCGTTGGATTAGAAATTACCTTTCAGGCCGCTCAATACAAGTTGTATTGGATGGTCTCAAGTCTGAAACTCATAAAATAAATGCTGGTGTACCCCAGGGCTCCGTTTTGTCTCCGACTCTCTTCCTTATGTTTATCAACGATCTCTTATCTGAAACTTCTAATCCACTAAATTGTTTTGCTGATGATAGTACCCTCAGCTTTTCATATTCGTTCAAAGATTCACTTCCTTGTTCTTCGGAAGTGGAACTTGAACGGCAGCGTATGATAAGCTCATTAAATTCTGATCTTGACAGCATTGTCCATTGGGGAATAAAAAACCGTGTAGAATTTAATGCTTCGAAAACTCAATGCTGTCTCCTGTCGTTAAAGCAGAACCCACCCCCTATGCCGCTATCCATGAGTGGCACTTGCGTTGAGGAAACTGAACAACTCTCTGTGCTCGGTATGTGCATCACAGACCATCTTGTGTGGAATGACCACATATTCGACGTTGCCAAAAACGCTGCCAAGTGTTTAGGTTTCCTTCGACGTTGCAAGAAATTTTTTACCCCTTCTGATCTGGCTGTAATCTATAAGGCTTATATTCGTCCAAAGCTCGAGTACAATTCCCATATTTGGGCAGGTGCTCCAATAACACACTTGAGTCTCTTGGATAGAATCCAAAAAAGAGCTTTAAAAATGATAGGTGATAGAAGTATAACAGAAACATTTGAATCTCTCGAGCACCGTCGCAATGTTTCTTGTCTTTCATTATTTTACCGTTACTTCTATAGACAATGCTCTAGCGAAATAGCCAGTTGCATTCCTCCCCTTAAACAATTTAACCGCAATACTCGCGCTTTTAGGAATGCTCATCAGTTTACCCTTAAGTCCACCTTCGGACGTACTGTGAAATACAGAGATTCTTTCTTTAGCAGGACTACACGAATGTGGAATGCTTTACCCAGCTCTATTTTTCCTTCCCATTGTAATGTTCAAAAATTTAAAACTAATGTGCATCGGTATCTCCTTTTAAACCCCTCCTTATTTTCCTAATGCTCGTACTGTGTAAATCATTTTAAGGGTAGTAATAACCCCTTGTGTGCGTGCTAATTATAAAAAAAAAAAAAAAAAAAAATAAAGGTTTGAAAAAGTCAAGTCCCCACATATTTTTGTAAATATATACGGAGGTAAGCAAAGCTAAAGTTACATGTACTTTAAAAAGTACAATGGGTTCATGCATACATTTTATTTTTAGTTTTTAAAATGGATTTTAAAACTATTCCTACTAAACACTTTTATGGAAAACGATTTCACAACCTCGATGCAGCCCTTGAAGAAATGCAAAATAATTCGGAGATAGTCAACGCTGATATCATCATGATTCCTCCACCGGTGGACTATGTTACGGATGAAGAGGACATCGACGAAGAAAACATAAAGACAGCAGAGCTACCAAAAGATGTTCCAGGTGAGGTTGAAATTTTTGTGGAGTCTTATACAGCAGATGATGATGGGTTTGACAGCGATGATGACATTCCGTTATCTGAGTTGAAAAAGTCAATTGCACTACCGGTATGGACAAAGTGCATTTCAACAATAGAATTTGAACGAACCGAAAATCATTTGAGTAGAATCCAAAACTGTGCTTCAGATTTGCTTGGACTTAGCGAAGTTGATGTTTTTGAAAAATTGTTTGATACAGAGGTAAGACAACTTATTGTTAGCCAAACAATACTGTACGCAGGGCAAAAAAACCAACACACCTTTGCTTTCAATCAAGAAGATCTAAAAATTTTTATAGGAATCCTACTGTTTTCGGGATATCATTCTGAAGCAAGAGAATATATGTATTGGAAACAATCAGCTGATGCGCATGTTCCTTTTGTAGCTAACAGTATGTCCAGGAACAGATTCAAAGAAATAAAACGATTCATACACTTTGCTGATAACAACAACCTTGATTTGAATGACAAAATGGCAAAACTTCGCCCGCTCAGTAAGCTGTTGTGCCAAAAATTTCAAAAGTGGGGATATATGCATGAGCATTTATCTATCGATGAATCAATGGTGAAATATTTTGGTCGACACTCCTCAAAACAATTTATTAGAGGAAAACCTGTGAGATTCGGGTTCAAAAATTGGATGCTTTGTAGCAAAGATGGTTACATGTATGAATTTGAAACTTACTGTGGAGCTAAAAATGTAAAGCCTTCTTTGAAAACATTACCTTTAGGATCAAGAGTGGTTCTTGACCTTCTAAAGAATATTGACTGCCCAAGTGACCATGCTCTTTATTTTGACAACTTTTTTACAAGCTATGGGCTCATGCAGATCTTGAAGGAAAAAAAATTTAGAGCAACTGGAACAGCTCGAGATAATCGATTGAAAAAGTGCCCTCTTCCAAACAACAAACAATTTCAAAAACAGGATAGAGGAACTTTTGAGCACCAGTTTGATGAGACAAACAAATTACTTTTTGTGAAATGGAAGGATAACAGCATCGTTACAATGGCCACAAACTACGACCAAATCGAACCATGTGAAAATGTGAAGAGGTGGAGCAAGGAACAGCAGAAAAAGATAAATATTCCTCAGCCGCTGCTCTTCAAGAACTATAATATGAACATGGGCGGTGTTGACCTGCATGACCAGTTCATCAATACTTATTCAATTGAAATAAGAGACAAGAAGTGGTGGTGGAACCTTTTCACAGCCATGATTTCATCAACAACGTCCAACGCATGGAAGCTCCACAAACTTGTAAATAACTACAAGGGTGATCTACTTGAGTTCACGAGAGCTGTAACACTCCATTACCTCAGATTTCACACTATGAAACCGGTAACACCTAGACTCACTGTTAAACGAAGCATTGCGGAGAGCCCAGGGTACCATTTTCCAAAAAAACTACCAAATCAGCTCAGGTGTCGTCAGTGCCATTCAAGATCAATGTGGTGCTGTGAAATGTGTAACGTTACATTATGCATTCAAAAAAATTGTTTTAAAAATTTCCATATAAATACAAATTAATATGCAAGATCCCACTGTACTTAATAAAGTACACCTTCATAACCTCAAAAATAAATTTTTTTTAAATACGTTTTTCTTATATATCTCTTAAATTTAACCTAAATAAACGGAAAATTCCATAAAAATGAAATATTTTTTATTTTTGATACCCTTGGGTGTTAATGGGTTAATCATTTCTTGTTTGTCGATGGACAATTTGAAAAAAAAAGTTATATATAAAAAATAAATGAATGTATTTTTTTTTTGTTTTGTTCCGTTTTGAATGTAATATATAAATCTACTGCGATAAAAATGAATCTATTCAAATTTCAAATCTACTTCGTAATTTTTGTCAAAAAGTCCTATCCCTGCTGATGAGATACTGTCCAGTGTCACTCAATACGATCTTGCGCTCTTTATCTACATCAAAACAGAGTTACCATTATCATTCTCAATTGCAAGCAAGGAGCTTTTTCAGTGGTTTTTATTAAGGAGCTTTTGGGATTTGAAGCTTTTGAGAACACATTTTAAGAAGATGAGTATGTTGAGTGTTGTCGTATTGCTTTTCAACTTAAAAAAAAACGCGCCTATTATCTTACCGCTTGACGTTGTGGGAAAGGGTAAATTGAATATTGTTTTCAGTCATTTTGAACCGGCAGACGGTAGCCCTACGCGTTTTTTACTCTCATTTTCGGCGATTTATAATGTAAACTACGGAATCCCTGTGAGAGCTTTAAAAGGCGACACACTTATGCATGGCAATGCAACCAGAATGAGAGACAAACGTCATATCTTCCCTGTACTGACAATTTTTGTTGGACAGAGTATAAAAATTTTTTTAAGAATTGTCGTAGCTCTTTAAGAAGGAGTTAAGAAGTATTTAAGAAGATGTAAGGAACTATTTAAAAAGGAGTAATGAAGTATTTGAGAAGAATGATATCCCGATTTAAGAACATTTTAAAACTCAATTTATCTTCTTATTTCCTTCTATCGGACCGCCCACTTGCGCCTTTTCTCTACTTAATATGAATGTAAATCCATCTTATAGAAGATGTCAGATACCAATTTAGAATTCTTAAAGACTTCGTTAAGTAATTCTGTGGTACTTGTGTCAGTTTCGAAACCATCCAATACATCATGTATTGAACGATCTAGAAGGTAATTTCCAATCCCAAGTAGTTATAAGGGTTGATACCAATCACACGCATTTTAGATAAGATAAGCCTTTTGCCAAACTCTTTCAAATGCCTTAGAAATATCAAGCGCAATAATCTTATTTTCTCCAAAACAAGGTAAAGATCTTTTCCACTCTTCTTTGAGATATGCCATCAGATCACCAGAAGAACCATTGCTGCGAAAGCCGAATTGCCGTTCATTGAGAAGCTTTCGATCTTCGAGATATTTCTTGAGCTGATGATTTATCAGCGATTCCATGACCTTGAAAAGAGGGGCCTCAAGTGCAATTGATCGATAGGAGGAGGGGGAGGAAGGTTCGCCTTTTTTAGGAACAGGCTGGACAAATGCTGCTTTCCATCTTCTAGAGAAGATTCCAGAACAGTAGGAGCGATGGAAAAGCTTACGCAATGGTTTGCCAGCCATGAAGAAAGATCACATCTTCCGAAAAATGGGGTTATACTATCAGGATTAGCGGATTTGCTTATATCAAGATCACGAAGGGCTCTTGCAACTGTGCGAGTCCGGAAATATGTCCATTTAAATGATTTACGTTCTCTAGTACAGGGCAGCACTGCTGCTACCATTTTTACTTGCGATATAGGTACTGTAGGGCAAGGTCTGCATTTGGAAAAAAATCGAACTCGAGATTTTGATCAAAGTTGACATTACGACGTCTGTCTGTCTGTCTTAATGTCTGTTTGTCTGTATGTCTGTACCTCGATCTACAGCCTAACCCACTGGAGCTATTTTCTTCAAACTCGGTACTAAAGAGTCGCCGGTGATTCCCTAGAGGGGAAATTTAATTTTTTTCAGCTCCAAAACTAACGGTACCCCCTATACACCCGTAATGCAAAATCTTATTTATCTCGAAAACGGCTCTAACGATTTTGATAAGAAAAATAGATTTGATATTATAGACATGGACTACATTTTGGTGAACAAAAAATTTGGAGCAAAATGTTATTAACGGTACCTGTCATAGAACCGTTTTTTTTTTTATTTTCGACTTTCTCATTAACGGCTCTAACGATTTTAACCAAAAATTTTCACCAAGAGCCCCCTTAAGTTTAAAATAATATTTTTTATAAAAATGTTCGAAAAAAAAAATATTTATTTTGTTTTTTGAAAAAATAAATTCCAATTTAGTTTTTGGAAAATCAATATCTTGAAATGTGTGACCGCTTATTTTTTAAAATTATTTCCCTAAATCTATATTACTAAACACTGAAAATTGGCATCCCGAATTTTGTTCTAGAAAAATTTGAAAGAAATTTGTTGTATAAGAAATTACTTTAATAAAACGATTTTGAAACTTTCTTTGCGTAAATTCATACTTTTCCGGAAATCAGACGGCAATTCCATGCATTGTATTTATAAAATGTATTTTAAATCCCAAAGTACTTTTATATTATGTAAGAGCAAGTTCGTGCGATCCGGTCGTGCATTTTATGTAGATTGTATTATAAGACTTTTAACGTTATTTAAAAAAAAATAAAAACTGAAATATTGAGTTTTGAAAAAAAAAACAACAACATTTTTCTTAGAAAATTTTAATACACAATACTATTTAAACTATTGATGTGCTTTAGCATAAAAAAATATCAAAATAGGATTATCATTTTTAAGAAAATCAAACCAAAAAATTAAAGTCGTAAGTAAAAAAGTCAATTTGTCTTAAATATTTGTCTATCTTATTTTTTGTCAGATTCTTGTTACTTGTTAGGGATATATTATTCGAACGCAGTTTCCTTGATATGGCGTTGATGAAGCGCGCCCTAAAAGTGTCTTGTTCAAACAAATCAAATTTGCAACTTTTTTATTTCTAGGTATTAATGTTTTTGCAAATTTGACATTTGAAAGATCGCGCCTTTGTATATATATCTTATAGTAATATCGACAAGTCGAACGATTGTGGCGGCATCTTCAGGCTACGGACCGCAATTGCTAAATGTGTCTCTGCTAAATTTTGGAGACTTCAAAATATGGGTGTAGAGATAATGGAAGAATAAGAAAAAATAAATTGTATTGAGAATGTGCGCAAAAAGAAAAAATAGGAATATGTAGTAACAGAACGAGAAAATTATATTCATGGATGTGTATGTGACGTTTTGTGAGGATAGGGAAAATATATGTGTATGAAAAAATATATTTCTGTGACCATGGTTGCCACAAACAAATAAATATAAATATAGAATGTAATGATGACTGATAGAATTAAAGAAAGTTTTTTTATGTTTTGGTTAACCTTATTTTACTAAGTACCTTAAATACTTGTAAATAAAATTAAATATATATGAATATGTGTACAGTAAACTATTAGGATAACCAGTACTAACTCGATTTACGCAACTAATAGAAATTAAGGCAGATGCAATAACCGAGTCTGTTGCACTTACTGGGTTATATATTTTTTTAAATAAATAAAATGCACGACTGGGTCGCACGAACTTGCTCCTATGTAATAGAATATGAATTTTAAAAACGAATTTTATTAGAGAAAACTGTTCATAAGCATAAAATTATTTTCCTTTTAATTCTTTAAGTAGTAAGCGATAAAAAAAGATTGCTATGCAAATATGAAATAAGAAAAAAAATTAGTAGGCCAACTTAAAGCTTCTATTATTGTATGAATAAACGTTTTCGAGAATAATACGATTTTCGAAAACCATTTTTAGCATTTGTATGGTGGGTAGCGTTATTGTTTGGTTAAATACATTGAAATTAGTAGTTTTGCGCAAGTAAAGGAACACGTTTTGAGAAAATGAAAAAAATTATCAAAATCTCAAAATTATATGGAATAAACGATTCGAAACGTAATGCATTGAAAATAATCAATTTGGCAACCATGACTTTCTGTCTGATTTTTCCTCTGCAAATTTTAAAGGTTTTTTGTGGATTTGTGAATACATGTATACAGTTCAACCTCGATATAACAAATCGGAAGGGAACAAGTAAATATTCGTTATATCAAGTAATTCGTTGAACTGAGGTTTGTTATGTGGGGGTTAGATTCGTCTAAAATTAGTTATAAAGATTTATAAGAGGTAAAAGTGACGAGCAGCAGTATTTGCATTACTTTCCATCAAACAACAATGATTGTTTTACGAACAAAAGCGGGTCGAAACCTGTAGCGACATGAATCACATACTATGAGATTAAGGGTCATACTCGTACATTGGTGGGAACTTTATATAAAGGTTTGGGTTGAGAAAATTCTTTATTTAAAGGTGTTTATCCTTTTTCTTGATAGTTGAAAATTCGTTATAAAGAGGTTGTTCGCAAAAAATGTTCGCAATGTAAAGGTATATTTTACATTAACTCTTATGGACAATTTAAGGGAATTACGAAGAATTTGTTAGGGGAGAGTACGATAACTTGGCCGCCAAGATTTGATAGCGGGTTTTTGTAGGGGGGTCAAAAACAAGCACTTTTTACTATGGGAGGGGGGGTCTATCTCCCCCCGTTTAGGAGGTAGGGGCCCTTTTAGAAAAAATGGTTTAAATTGAAACAAAAAATATTAAAAAACAACGGCAACACCTACAATAAAGTGCTATACTGCGTTTGAAAGCCAAAAGATTGTTCTATAATCCTGCGTTTAAATTAAATTACTCATATCAATAGTTTTTGAGAAATTCGCATTTAAAGTCCAAATTTTGATAAAAAAACGTGAAAAAAAATGTTTAGATCGGTTGTTTTCAAAATTGTGAAATGAAATTGTAAATTAGCTTATATGTGTTTCATGTATCTATCAGTTCCTTATCGAACACAAAAAACCGCATGGTTCTATGTCTTCTGGTTTTTGAGAAAACTTCCGTTTAAGAGGTAGGGGCACTTTTAGAAAAAAATGGTTAAAATTGAAAAAAAAAAAATATTAAAAAACAACGGCAACACATACAATAAAGTGCTATACTGCGTTTGAAAGCCAGAAGATTGTTCTATAATCCTGCATTTAAATTAAATTACTCATATCAATGGTTTTTGAGAAATTCGCATTTAAATTCCAAATTTTGATAAAATAACGTGAAAAAAAAAGTTTAGACCGATTGTTTTCAAAATTTTGAAATGAAATTGTAAATTAACTTATATGTGATGTATCTATCAGTTCTTAATCGAACACAAAAAACCGCATGGTTCTATGTCTTCTAGTTTTTGAGAAAATCGAAAATTACCAAAACTACTTTTTTTGATTTTTGGTGGTGACGGTGATTCCATTTTAAGGATTAATGTTAATAAACATAATGAATCTTTGTTAGTTCAGTACCGCAATTCATTTGGCGTTACCCAGAATGCACTATGAGGAGATAGAATTGCATTTGGGTCAGTTATTTTGTCAGTTAGTCAGAAGTTAGTCAGTCATAGTTAGTTAAAATTGGTCAAAATGTATTAAAAAGGTGTATAAGTCTCGTCAATAAAGCCATCGTCCGTACTAGAACTGTCGAGTTCGTTGAGTTACTCTTTTATGGTGGGAAGCCGAGGATGTTTTGGCGGCAAAACACTTTCTAAATTTTCGCTCTGAAGGGTGGGAGGATCGATGTCTTTTAACTGTAAACGCTCACATATATCACCATCGGTATAACAAGGGTAAACTTTTTTTACATCTGATAAAAACTCTATTATTTGCGAACCCCAGTCGTCCTTATATTTCCTTTCTAGGCAGTATTTTCGATAGAAAAATAGTGCCATGTATAGGTGAACATGGTCAGAAGTTTGTTTTGGTTTTCAAGATCGTTTATTGTATTTTATATGTATTTAGTGGACATTGGATAAATAGAATAAATTTGAATTTTTTTAAATACAGATTCTGTGAATGCAAAAGAAACTTTGCATGCACCCAACCTCGCACCTACCCCAAATTCTATAGTGTGCCCAAGCAGGGGGGTTGCAGGGGGGCAGCATGCCCCCCATACATACTTTACTGTTTATATATTGTAATGTCGGAAGCTAGCACTGATTTATTTATGTAAGGAAGCAAAAAATATCAAACATTTTGTAGAAAAGTAGTTTTAGTTATTTTCGATTTTCTCAAAAACCAGAAGACATAGAACCATGCGGTTTTTTGTGTTCGATTAAGAACTGATAGATACATGAAACACATGTAAGCTAATTTACAATTTCATTTCACAATTTTGAAAACAATTGGTCTAAACTTTTTTTTTCACGTTATTTTATCAAAATTTGGACTTTAAATGCAAATTTCTCAAAAACAATTGACATGAGTAATTTAATTTAAATGCAGGATTATAGAACAATCTTCTGGCTTTCAAAGGCAGTATAGCACTTTATTGTAAGTATTGCCGTTGTTTTTTAATATTTTGTTTTTTTCAATTTAAACCATTTTTTCTAAAAGTGCCCCTATCTCCTAAACGGAGGTTTTCTCAAAAACCAGAAGACATAGAACCATGCCGTTTTTTGTGTTCGATAAGGAACTGATAGATACATAAAACACATATAAGCTAATTTACAATTTCATTTCACAATTTTGAAAACAACCGGTCTAAACTTTTTTTTTCACGTTTTTTTATCAAAATTTGGACTTTAAATGCGAATTTCTCAAAAACTATTGATATGAGTAATTTAATTTAAACGCAGGATTATAGAACAATCTTTTGGCTTTCAAACGCAGTATAGCACTTTATTGTATGTGTTGCCGTTGTTTTTTAATATTTTTTTTTCAATTTAAACCATTTTTTTCTAAAAGGGCCCCTACCTCCTAAACGGGGGGAGATAGACCCCCCCCTCCCATAGTAAAAAGTGGTTGTTTTTGACGTCTCTACAAAAATCCGTCATCAAATCTTGGCGGCCAAGTTATCGTACTCGTGCCATTTGTTAAATCGAGTAAGTCGTTATATTTAGGTACGTTATATTAGGGTTGCACTGTATTTTTGTTTACTATTTAGACATATGCCACATCAAAATATTTTCTTGCAAATAATTCTCCCGCTTTTTTGAATCAGTTGCAGTGCCAGTTGAAAAAAAAAATTGCAAGAAGTTGTTAGATATTTTTGGAACATTTTTTTTTTTGTTTTTGATTTTCTTAAAAACAGTACGACGGATTTTTCTGCTAAAGGCCCCCAAAAGTTTGAATATTATTATGACTTAAAATTTTCAAACAACAATTTTTGAGATTTTTTTAAGAATTTTCAAAATTTTTTTTTGGGAACTCAATATTTCGAAAACCTCATTCTCGATTTTTTTTTTAATTTGAAAAATAAAATTTTCTTAATGTAATCCACAAGATATAAGAAAAAAATGTTTTTTACCTAAAAAATAGGGGTATCCTCCATGCAAATGCTAAAAAATGGTTATCGAAAATCGCATTTTTCTCTAAAAAAGTTCCGAGAATTTTGCTAAAATTGTTTTCTTTCAATTAATTCTTACGATCTATAATTTAATTTAAAAAAATAATTTGAAATCAAGATATTACTGACTGTACATACCGTAGAACGATTTTTTTGAATTTTGAATTTCTCATTATCGGCATAACGGATTTCAATTAAATTTTGTATAGACAAACTTCTAAAAAGTTTAAAAAAACATTTCATTTCATTTAAAAACTTTAAAAAAATATATATTTTTGAATTAAAAAAAAATTATTTTTTTTTTAAATTCGATATTTCAAAAACGGATCAATATTTTTGTTTGGAAATTTAATTTTTATTCCTACATTGATAAACACATTAAATTGGGCTTCCAAAATTTTTTCTTAAACATTTTTTTGTATATGGACGGCTCACAGCTGAACCGAACCAAGTCATTTTAAAAAAATCCAAAACCAACGCCAAAACTTCAGCAAAATTGGCCTATATTTAAAGCTGTAATGAACTATGTATAGTTCATTACAGCTCTAAATAGAACTATGTAGCTCTAAATGAACTATGTAGTTCATTACAGCTCTAAATAGAGGTCAATTTTGCGGAAATCCTGGCGTTAGTTTTGGATTTCTTTAAAATGACTTGGTTCGGTTCAGCTGTGAGCCCTCCATATAAAAGCTTATTTTTTTGAAACCACTACAAGGAATTATAATTTTGTTCTTACATAAACTAATTTTTGCTTAAAACATATGTCATCCTGTTTTTAGCTGCAACTGCTAAAGAAATTGTTTTATTCATTTAAAAAATAAATTTTATGCTTATGAACAGTTTTCTCTAATAACATTCATTTTAAAAATTCCTAGTCTATTACATAGGAGCAAGTTCATGCGACCTTGTCGTGTTTTTTTGTGTAAATTATGAAAAAAACATAATATAAAAATATAAGAATACCTATTTCTAATATAAAAACTTCATTCGATCGCTTGTAAAAAAGTTATAAACAATTTATTATACGTGAATAAGTGCGTTTACATGAACATTTAAAGCCCTGAAACTAGTATAAATTTTCATTTTTTTTCATCCTCGACATTTTTTTCATCAATCCGCCGTAAATACCTACGAAAATAAAAAAAAAAAAAACATTCTAGAAAAAAAAAAATATTTTTTAAGATTTGGAAAAAAAAATTTATGGCAGATATTTATTTAAAATTAAAACAGTTTAATTAGGTACTAATTTCCATAAAATTTATCGCCAATATACTCTTTATAAAGTTTGTCATTGTATCTTTGTAGCATTGGTTGAGAGTTCGCGCTTCAGATAGTAATTATTTGATTTTTCACCAGGGGTGGAATCGGCTAAGGTGATAGTTGATTGTGATTGTCATTTTGCGATCGCTCTCTCTATATTTGTTTATTGATATGATGGAGACAGCTATAGTCAAAATGACAATCACAATCAACTATCACCTTAGCCGATTCCACCCCAGAATTGAAAATTTCAAATCAAATGATAGGCATATCTCTTTTTTTCAATACCTACAAAGACCATACAATCAAGAAAATGTATTCACACAAAAAAGTTCAAGAAAAAAATATATCTACCTCAATACATACTCACAAAAACATTCAATTAAGAAAATATATTCCAACAGAAAAAGGTCAAAAGAGAATTTTTTTTTCATTTCCACCACTCGGAAATCTCCCTTACTCTGTCTTTCGTTGAAAAATGAAAATAATAAATTTTCTCTTTCTTACTACTTGTTTCTATCTTTCTTATCCTACTCTCCACTGACAAATTTTGCTGATTTCAGCGACACCACAGGCTAGGGACTCTAACATAAAATCACGTCAATTGATAATACTATAAGATATATATGGGCTTATCCCTGTAAATTTTAACTTCTTGAGTTTGAAAAAAACAAAAAAAAAATTTAAGGCACGCATGTAAATTTGAGTTTTTCTTCAATTATAGACCACAAATAAATAAAAAACTTCAAAATAACTCATATGTATTGTTTGTTGAAGAGTATAAAGGTATAATGTATAGAAAAATTAATTTAAAATAATTTATTTTTAGCACCGAGTTAATTGATTTGGTTTTTATTTTTAATCTTCACAGCTTCTGTTTTCAAACTTATTTGTTTAACACTTTTACCATTTTTTTTTATAGTTTCTACAGTTTAAATTACGCTCATTGTAAGGGTATAATCAAACAACGCTTTGGTGTGCTAGTAAAAAATGTGCCTTTTTTGAAACAGTTACGTTTTTTACGTTCGTTTTGTTAACTTCATAAAATTTGTACATAATGAAGCACACAATGAAGCCAAAGTTTTTTTTACTCTAGATAGCTTAAATAATGATGCAGACCATAAAAAAATGCCCCATGATCAATGTTAAAAAAATAGACACGAAAATTTGTGACAATTAAAGATTTACGAAAAATCACGCATGGCAGTTTTTTTCTAAAATTTATATCATATAGGACTATTTATAAGGAAGGCACGCACTCAAAATGAATGATTTCAATTAATTTTGACCTTCATTTATCTGAAAAAACAAAAATTGTACTAAGTAATCTTATGTTAAACATTATTTTTGCAATAATACAAAACGTTAATTATCCACGCACGCAGCCAAAAGTCTCAATATTCGATGATTTTTTCGATTTCAAACACTTTCGCACTATCTCGATGGTTCATTTTATAAATTGAATAGTTAAAACTCAATGATATATATAATATTATAAGTTCCAAAACCTGAATATTTAATAATAATGTCTATATATTTCGACGCATGGCAAAAGTTAAAATTTGCACGGATAAGCCCATATACAAGGATCGCGCGACCTAGTCTTGGATTTTATTTTTTAAGAATGCATAATTTTTCATATAATAGCTGTGTTTTTTGTGCAAGAGTCCACAAGGAATTTTAGAAAAAACGATATCGGGACTAAGCACCCAACACATAAATACAACAACAACTTTATTCCATATGGACTTACCTAAGTCAAGACAATTTTCGAGACTTATCTAAGTCCTGATAAAAACGGTGATGCCAAAATAATATTACTCATATGTTATCGATATTTTTTTTTGAAATTTCAAAATTATCGTTTTTGGATGTTGAATGACTAAATTTGATTAAAATAAAATGCACGACTGGGTCGCACGAACTTGCTCTTATGTAAACTACTAAAAATTTCAAAAATGAATGTTATTAGAGAAAAACAGTTTATAAGCATAAAAATCATTTTTCAAATGACTAGAACAACTCCTTTAGTAGTTGGATCTAAGCACAGGATGCCATGTGTTTTAAGCAAATATTAGTTTATACAAGAACAAAATTATAATTCGTTGTACTGGTTTCTTAAAAAAATAAGCTTTTATATAGGTGCAAAATGTTTAAGACATTTAAGAAAAAATTTTGGTACCCCAATTTAAAGTTTTTATTATTGTTTTAAGAAAATTAAATTATTATTAACATAAAAAATTGATTTTTTTTTAATCCAACAAAAAAAATTGTGAAAATTTGAATACACAATAATTTTGAAACTGCTAGGGAGCTTTAACATAAAAAATGGCCAAAATCAGTCGTACCGTTTTCTAAAAATCAAAAACCAAAAAAATAGTTCCATGAGGGGTACCAAAAATAATTATTTTTTGGCAATTTTTTTTTCAACCATTACCTAGCCTTAACTAAATGAATTTTTTTTCTTAAATCTGTGGAAAAGTTTTTGAGAAAAAAAATATTTATAAAATTTCGAAAAAATTCGTATGGCAGGTACTGTTATTTTTGATCTTAAAACAAAAAGAAAAAAATTGTGGCGGGATAAAATTAAAAACCATATCTACGAAGTTTGGCGAGAATCGGCCGAGCTGTTTAGGCTGAAGTCGAACAGACAGACAGACAGGCAGAATTGTGAGACCCAATTTTCGTCTTCGCTATTATCGTAATGTCAGCTTTGATCAAAATCTCGAGTTCGATTTTTTTTACGAATGCATAACTTCCCTTATAGTACCTATAAGTCGCAAGTAAGAAAAGGCGGAGCAAGGCCAAAGGTAAGTTAATATCTATTTATTTGTGTCTAAAACAATTTTTTAAACCTTTTTTTAAGTAGTATTCGGAAAAAGTGGTCGAAGGTGGAAGTTTTGGGTCTGCTGCGGTGCTATGCGGCTTTAAGGAAGCAGAAAAGGGCACACGAAAATGTTCTGAAGGACATGCTATACCAAGACATTACAGAAAGTATTATCTAATTGCATTATGATAATATACATATACATAGGCTTGCTACCATTTTTTTTTTCACTTTTATAAAACTCTTCAACAACAGCAGTCAAATAAAAACAATATTAGGTTCTTACAAGGATGCTAAAAATGGCAAGAAGAAGGCAGGATAGGCTCAAATAATTGTTCATTACGCCAATGAATTGGACGAGATATTTGGCGATAAGCCCATTATGACCAACACGCACATAATCCATTTGGGACAGAAAAAAACAACAGAGGAACAACCATCAACTTCTGTTCTTGCCCTTAGAACTATCACCCCAACTATCGCCGAAGAGACAGAAACTGCGCAAGAATTTATTAACTTTGTAGCCCTTGATGAAGAAGAAATTCAAATCAGCCTTATTACTTCGATGACTCCGATGAGCTCGAAAACACCCCCAAGACATCGTTAACGAGAATTTTACACTAAAGTAACTATAAATATTTCGAATGCTCCCAAACGTAAAACAGCAAAGAAAAATACCTTGAAGAAAAGCTTAAAACAAAAAAAAAAAAAGCTTCAAACGTGGAACATGCGCATAGAGCAGATTTTTTTTTAATCTATTCAGGAATGATTAAAAGATAAATGGGACAACGAAGCTCTATATAACAAAATGAGATTCGAAATAATGAAATCTATTCAAAATAGCTTGGCAAAGTGAAGTGAAAAAGAAAAATTTGTTTTCAAATAGCAATCAATAATTAAATGTTTAATGCAGATCGATTGCGATCAACATTACAAAAACATAAAGTATAAATCCTTACCGCAATCTATCTTCCTTCCATATTTTTAATAGATACTATCTTACACATGCATACATACCTACCTACCTCTTATTGAATTAAAAAGATATATTGTTTTTTTTTTATTATATTAGGTTTTTTTTAATTTATAACTCTTGCTTTATGCAGATAACTTCATCACATTCGCCACCGCTTTTTCACCAGAAACTACTGCCAGGAGAGAGAGCACATTAAAAACCTATGGGAATACTATGTCAAATGGCGACTGAGGATAAACAGCGAAAAGACTGAACTTATCTGCTTCCGTACACCAGTGACTGTCATTCGAAGGCAAGCGTTTGCAACACGCTGTTATGAAATCCAAATAAAGTTTCCAGACAACACTGAAGTGACAGTCAAATCATCAACGAAGTACTTGGGAATCAACTTGTCCAACAAATTCAAATTCAAAAGGCATGCAGACTTGATATTGAAGAGAGCCAACTATTCTCTGCACTTGGTCCATCCGCTTCTCAGGAGGCGAAATGGACTAAGTAAGAATACCAAGCTGCTTGTGTATAAGCAACTTATCCGACCCATTCTGACCTACGTCTTTCCCATCTGGTTTACTATTTCACCTACAGCAATGTAAAAGATGAAGTATTTTGAAAGAAAGAAGCTCCGAATTTGCACTGGACTATACCGGAACCCACTGACGAAGAAATATGTATATAGGGTAGAAGGGGGACCCTTTGCCATAGGGGGACCTTTGCCAGTCGAACTTTTAAGTCGAACGAACAAAATGTAAAATATCGAAAAATCGAATTTTATTGCACATCCCTGTGTAGAAACTTCTGACTAAGTTTGGCAGTTCTCCGCTTGACACCAACCAAGTTGAACGTGAGTGTTATTTTTGGAAGTGCCGCGAACAAAATAACAAGGTAGGCAGTTTTCGTAAATTTCCATTTTTTTTGTTATTCAATATTTTTCTTTACATATATTTTACTGTAGTATATTTTTTGTGGTAAATAGTTTTGATTTACATTAGTTTATTAAAAGGAAAAAAAGTTATAAACAATTTTTCAAAAAAACAGCTAGTGGGGAGCCTTTTCCAATTGTTCGTGGGTAGGTTTTGCCTGGCCAAGGCAACCCATGACGTGGTTTTGCCATTGGCAAAGGCACCCCAAGACGTGGCTTGCCATTGGCAAAGGCACCCCATGATGTGGCTTTGCCATTAGCAAAGGCACCCCATGATTCGGCTTTGCCATAGGCAAAGGCACGACGACGCGACGCACAATGGGGCAAAACGTAAAAAAGCTGGCATTTAATGAAATTATGAAGTTGAGCTTTGTCTTAAATAACCGTTCTATTTCTATTCCAAATATGATAGAGAATTAGAATTGAGAGAGAGAAAGTTTATTTGAATCACGTAATCTTCTGCAGATCGTCTCAAATGAAGAGTAAGTTCACGTTTTGAGTCGATCGTAGACCTCTTTTTGTCATTTCGAGTTGGTTAAGTAAATTGTATGCAGTTTATTATTTATTGCGTGTATCAAATTAAATTAAAATGCAATAGAATCAGTAAGCTTAGGAGCATTTTTGTATTTTTTTTTTTTTATAAAAAATAAATTCTTTTTATTTTAATTCGTAGTTGAATATAAAAATAAGTTAAAAAATTGCTTGTTTTTTTGCATTTCTCTGAAATCCTTAGACGTTTAGTTGTGTTCGCCGTAAGGTGCCAATAAGTTTTATATGTCATTTTGTTAAGTGTACATTCTCCTTTCAGAATGTGCAAAATTTTCTTGCTCTAATCTGCTCCCCTGTGTGTTGTGTACATTTTTGTTGGTGACGTCACTTTCTAGAAAAAGATATTTTTCGTCAATATTATTGTATTTTTGACATTTCTTACGCCCAACAAAATCAAAAAAACTACCAATAACCAGGCAAGATCTTTTTAATATAAAGAAGAAGTCAAGTTGCCAAGGATTTAATAGCCAGATGGATTTTTTAAAGGGAGAAATTGTAAGGGAAACTCAATACTTGGGTAACTTTTGAAATGACATACATTCTTTCTGAATTCGCATATGCATCTGAAATTAGTTTGAGAACATGTGGACAGTCGGTAGCTGCAGAACTAATTCATGAAGTACCCCAAAGTCCTCGAAAAGACAAACAGTGTAGGAAAGCTTTAAGAGAGTCCATTTAACCTACTTCGATGAATGGTGAAGAAGCTTTTGCGTTAATTTTCGAAGCAGGCTTATCTAAATTTCAATATTAAATTATCAGACCAAAAGCTTCTCAAGTATTTCCTTTGTATAAAATAGTTCAGTAGTGTTAAAAAAATTGCTATCCCGATCCTGAACATATATCATTGTTTCGAAAACTTCTGTGAGTACAAGTTTACAAAGTTTGTTAAACTTAACAGTTAAAGGCTTAATTATTCTCCAAAAAGACGAGATTAATTCACTTCACTAAGAATTGATAAATGTATGCTTGTACTCTAAATGGGACTTTGATAGGAGTTTTGGTCACTATTCAAATAAGCAAGCCTTTTATGAATTGAACCAGGTAGAATCGACTGTTTTTCTTACTTGCCTTGTTCCACTTCACTTAGTTTCTGGTGTTAAAGTAATATACAAAAATTCACGTCCAAGCTCAAAAAGATATTGTAGACCTATTAAAACTGAATTTTTAAAAGTGTGCATGTAGCTGAAAAGTAATGAATTTATTTCTATTGGAGAAAGGATACTAAAATTAGCAAACAAAAATTAGTAACACAAAATATCCCGAAATGGTAACCCTACAATTTTTTTTTTTTATTTTTTTTTATAAATTTAGTTGTATTACAATCACGAAGGATGCAATACACGCAGAGTTTCATGTAAATCGTTTGAGCCGTTTTTGAGTAGTTTCGTAAACTAATGAAATTTGTATGGGTGGTAACCCTAGAAATGGGCGTGGCCATTAGAAACTTTGGCCATGTATTAACATTGGTATCAGTAGTATTTGTGCCAAATTTCAAGTTTCTAGACCTGTTGGTTGATTTAATGCCATCTTTTCGCCATTTTGCCCCACTGTGCGACGTAGGGTGCCTTTACCAATGGCATAGTCACCTAACGGGTGATTTTTTTGAGGTTAGGATTTTCATGCATTAGTATTTGACAGATCACGCGGGATTTCAGACATGGTGTCAAAGAGAAAGATGCTCAGTATGCTTTGACATTTCATCATGAATAGACTTACTAACGAGCAACGCTTGCAAATCATTGAATTTTATTACCAAAATCAGTGTTCGGTTCGAAATGTGTTTCGCGCTTTACGTCCGATTTATGGTCTACATAATCGACCAAGTGAGCAAACAATTAATGCGATTGTGACCAAGTTTCGCACTCAGTTTACTATCGTTCAATGCTAACAAACTTTTTGTTGCCAAAAATGGAAGAACTGAACTTGGTTGACATGTGGTTTCAACAAGATGGCGCTACATGCCACACAGCTCGCGATTCTATGGCCATTTTGAGGGAAAACTTCGGAGAACAATTCATCTCAAGGAATGGACCGGTAAGGTGGCCACCAAGATCATGCGATTTGACGCCTTTAGACTATTTTTTGTGGGGCTACGTCAAGTTTAAAGTCTACACAAATAAGCCAGCAACTATTCCAGCTTTGGAAGACAACATTTCCGAAGAAATTCGGGCTATTCCGGCCGAAATGCTCGAAAAAGTTACCCAAAATTGGACTTTCCGAATGGACCACCTAAGACGCAGCCGCGGTCAACATTTAAATGAAATTATCTTCAAAAAGTAAATGTCATGGACCAATCTAACGTTTCAAATAAAGAATCGATGAGATTTTGCAAATTTTATGCGTTTTTTTTTTAAAAAAGTTCTCAAGCTCTTAAAAAATCACCCGTTATAATTAGTTAAGTTGACCATTGGTAAAGCCACCGTAGGGGTGCGAGTCCTTTTAAACTAGTCGCGCACTTGCAATTATTCGTTACTAAACGGTTTTATCACTAGTTTTATTTAGTAAGCCCAAAAATCAATCCTGTTTCTCAGATGCCAAGAAATTATGTGAGGAAGAATAATCGCCCAGAAATCGATGAAGAGAAAATGAAGGCAGCAAAATATGGTGTCGAAATAAAAAAAGACATGTCTATTAGTGGAGTAGCTAAGTTATATGGGCTTAAATGCACAACTTTGAGAGAGAGGTGCAAGCAGTGGCGAGCTTCCAAGCAGCTTTTTGATGACGGCAACGAAGAAAGTGAAAGTGAACAAAAGTAGAATAATAAGTTCAGCAGCAACCAGATCTTTAATATTGCACAAGAAAAACAACTTGACTCCTACCTCATGAAAGTTCTGATTTGAAATACGGATTCACGTATGGTATGGCCCGCCGCTTTGCTTATGATTTTGCCTCAAACAATGATATTCCTGTTCCCCCGTCTTGGACGGAAAATAAATGTGCTGGACTAGATTGGATTCAAGGTTACATGAGAAGAAATCAAATGATAAGTCTAAGAAAGCCCGAAAATACAAGTCTATCTCGTGTCACTGCGTTCACTAAAAACGCAGTGGATGCATTTTTCAACAATCTTTCGAAAATGTATAAACGGTTCTCGTTTCGGCCTCACAACATCTATAACTTAGACAGAACTGGAATAACGAAAGTCCTTTCTTCGCCTAAGGTATGTCTCTTTTATTTTTTTTTTTTGTATAACGTTACTCTTACCTTTATCCTTAATAATATTCTAGATTATATCTACAAAAGGAAAACGTACTGTTTCCCAGCTAGCATCCGCTGAACGAGGAACTCTTGTAACTATGGTGGGAATCATTAACGCAGCTGGAATGTCTGTTCCCCCAGTTTTTGTCTTACCGAGAGTAAGATTCGAGAGTCGCTTTCTGAACTGTACCCCTCAAGGTAGTATTGCACTTTGCATCAAAAGCGGTTGGATGTCATCTGAGGGATTTACTGATGTTCTTAAACATATTCAAAACGATACAAAATGCTCTACTGAAAGTCCAATTCTGATTTTGCTGGATAACCACGTTTCTCACTGCAGCCTGGATGCAATTGTTTTTTGAAGAACGAATGGTATCCACCTTCTTACGTTTCCACCTCACACGTCACACAAGCTCCAGCCTTTAGATGTGTCCGTGTATGCAGCATTTAAAAAATATTTAAGTGTCTCTTTCCACGACTTTCTAATGAACAACCCAGGCAAAGCTATTTCAGTGTGGGACATTCCATTTTTAGCCAACATACCACATTTAAAAGCCTTTACTCCTGAGAACATTATGAAAGGATTTATTTCAACAGGAATATCTCCATTAAATAGTTTGGTATTTTGTGAAATTGAATTTGTGTCACAAAGAGAGGATGTTCATGTCACTGGCGATTCTAATTCAGATGAGCTTACTTCAAATGACATAGTTCCAAATTCTTTAGGAGTACAGAAAACACCAGAACAAATCCATCCGCTTCCTAAATTGCAAAGTGTTCGTATCTTCAATAATGGCAGATCCAAGAAGGGAAAATCAAAAATTTTGACAGCAACAGTTGCAACCAAAAAAAAAATAAACCCATCAATGTCTCACAGAAAAAGAAGTCTAAGAGAACAAAAACATCAGTCTCGATTTCTTCTAATGAAGAAAATGATCAGTTCAGCTTAGCTGACAGTGATAAGTCGACAGGGTTTGAGATTGAAGATAACAGCGGTGACGAAGATCTGTGCAGTGATGAGTTGGAACAGTATCATACCAGTAAAGATGATGTATTAGAAAATATGTGTTTCGTCCTCTTTAGGTATGATAAAATGTTTTACGTTGGACAAATAATAATTAACATTAAGGGTAGGTGTCCATTGAAAAAATAGGTTAGACTTTTGCGCTAAGTTGTATAACTTTCACAATTTTACGAATATTTCAATGAAATAAACGGTCATCGATTAGAAAAATGTAAGTCAAAATACTTTTGCAGTTTTGAAAAAAATATAAAAAAATTGTGTGCCTTAAAACTGCCACACAAGTGGGAAAATCATACATTTTAGTAAGGTCCTTATTCAAATGATAGGGAAATTCCGAAAATATTACTTTTTTATTTTTTTTATATTTTTTTTTATAGAAACAACATATTCCCAAATCATGTATCGGTCTTCTTTTTTTATTTTTTTTTTATTTATTCAAAAAAAACTATACAAAACTATGAAAAACGAAGGAAATTTGCATAGTGGTATGAATGCTCTACTGGATAAAACTTCATAAGTATAAAAGATAACGAAGTAAAATTCACTCTTATACATAGCCAATAAGTATGTGCAATTACGTTAATATTTTTTTTTATTTTTTTTTTATTTTTACAGTAACTTTTTACTAACAAAAGTCAAAAAACATAAATTTTTTTACAAATATTTTGTTCTCTACCCTGGGAAATTGAGAGTTATATTTTTTAATTTTTGGAAATAATTTTTTAATCAAAGATTTATATTCTCTGAACAGCGTATCGGTCTTAAAAATTTAATTAAACTCATCTAAAGTTCATAAAAATGCAATTAAATATGACAGTATTTGTAATGCATTAGCAAGAAAAGTATTGACAATACAGTTCTCACATATTTTTTTTATTTTTTTTGATATTTTATTTACTAATTTCAAAAATACAAAATACTTTTTTCACTCAATATTTATTTAATTTTATTTTTATAAAAGAGGTCTATTTTGCATTTTTTAACAAAAAGTTCCTTTCAGTTCACAAGAATGCCACTGCAATATCAGCGCTTTGAAAGAGAAGGTTTCGTATTCTCTGTGCAAAAGAATTTTGTCTGCCCATCCGCTTTCTTGATTCTTTTTTTTTTGTCTGGGCTCATTTACCTAGTTTTTTATTCTTGTTTATGACTTGTCATCTTGCGTCTCGTATTACAAGAACAGAAAAAATAAAAAAAACGTGTGAGAAATGATTGTTTTTAGTAGGTATACGAGTATGATGCAATGACCATTCCACATTGTCGGAGGTAGGGTGGAAAAATGTTTTTTGTGTATGTATAAAAAAGAATATAAGTACATAGGTTATCACACATTCGCTTTCATAAATTTTGTTTTTTTGTATTTTTTATTTGCGATCTATCATCATTCTACTCAGTGGCGTAGCGTGGGTTCTTGCCGCCCGGGGCAGAGTCAATTTTGCCGCCCCTATCAATTTTTTTCTGGACCTTTAATTTTGTTTGCTGTTTTAAAAAACATCAAAGTGAAACAGCTACTTAACTTACCTTGTTATAATTTGATTTTTTATTCACAGATTTATTATATTTATTAATATTATATTATGTTGAAGTGTCTAATCGGATGATGTTTGCTGAAAAATAAAACCAGTTTTAAAAAAAATCAACCCGCACTGCCTTTAATTATTATTATTCTTATAGTTATAGTAATAATTATTATACCTAAAATATTTTTTTATTTCTATTATTGTTATACATAAGGAAATAAAGAAACTTTTAGAACACATTCTCTGTAAAAAAAAATTTATCAAAATCAGTGGAATCGTTTTGAGAAAATCGAAAGTCGAAGAAATGGTTCTATGGGATGTACCATTTATAACCATTTTTTTTTGGAATTTTTTTTATAAAATGGTAAAAAAATGGTAAAAAAATTACTGATTTTTTTTTTAAATAAGATTTTCATTTTTTGCTTAAAAAAATTGTACGACAGGTACCTACCGTTAGTTTTGGTATTAAAATGCCCAAAAAACGCTAGGTACCAAGTTTAAAGAAAATCGACCGAGTCGTTTAGGCTAGCCGAAAGGCAAGATATACAGAATTGCAAGACCCACTTTTTTCAACTTCGCTATCATCGTAATTATAGAGATTATACGATGTCAACTTTGATCAAAATGTTGAGTTTGATTTTGAATCCATAACTTGCAATATAGTACCTACCTATGTACATATATATCGCAAGTAAAAATCATTTAACTTTTATTGATTAATTTATTAATAAATTTTTTCTTGAAATCGTTTCTCTATTTTTAACAATAACTTATTAAAACCCATGTTCTGTATTCCGAGTGAAAGTGAATTGAAAACGAATTTCAATTTCACTTTAAGTGAAACAGCATATTCTGCATTCCGAGCGAATTCAATTTTTTTTTTTTCAATTCACTCCGAATTTATTTTCATAATGTCAAAATTAGCTGAAAGACAATCCGCATCATTTATTCACACATTGTTTCGTGTGCAAAACGAAAATAGATTCTATTATTATTAGTAAGTAGTAGAAGGGGCGAAAATCAAGGAGAGAGAGTTTCTAGAAAAGTTTTACTTAGTAAAGCTAAAATTTTATATCTTCCAGAAGCAGTGTAAGTTGAAATGGGAAATAAATTGACATGGACATTTTTGAATTGTTAATAGTTTCAAAAAAAAGCTTCAGACTAAACAAAGAAGTATTAATTTGTTAACATTTTGGAAATAAATCTCTTAATAAAATTGACTTCAATTCCCTTATCACATAAACTTCTTCCTCAACTTATTTCATAAATTGCAACAAAACTTTTTCTTGTCGTGAGTTCTTGTGTATTCCCCTGTAAAAAAACAATTTATTTTAATAAAGCCAATGCAAAATTTCAAAGTTTTATTTACATGTTTGTCAATTGTCGCGCAAATGTAAAGTTTCACCAAACAAAAGTAAGTGAATTGAATTCACCGTAAAACGCTATTTATTCGAAATGTAGAACACGAATTTCCATCTCCGAAAACTCAATTCACATTGATTATTTCGGGTGGAATTCAGAACACCAATATTTCACATTCGGAATGTACAAATCACAAAAGTCATTTTTTGCGGAATGCATAACATCAAAATTCACTTTTGTTCCTCGAATTCACAATAAGTGAAATGCAGAACATGGGTGATGTAACTCTCGATTTCTCGGTAAAAAATAGAGAACTCAATTTTTTACAAAAATGTGAGAAAATGTTTTTTATGGAACTTATGGTTCTTGAGATATGGAGTTAACACTCTTAATAAAGCCAAATGGGGGTTTCAACTCCGAAAAATCAATGGATTATTTCAGAGCCATCAGCTAGGTATTTCGTTTCATCAATTTACTAATTTATGTAATCAATCCAAAGAGGTAAAATGAAAATCTCTTGCGTTTATGTAGGTAGGTACTGTACCCGTACACACAATTTTAAAAAAATTTCACAACACACGAAACACAGGCAAGCAGGACCGGCCCGAGCTAAATTAGAGCCCTGCGCAAAATATTTAAAAACTAATTCAAAAACATAACAACATACAAATAAATAATGAACTCATTAATTGTTGCTCATGTAGGAAATAATAATAAGATTATTATTTTAATAAAAATAAATAGAACCGGCTATATTAACTTTTGTGGCTTCTGTTTTAGCAAACTCAGCTACCAGATCATCATAATATAATGACTTGACAAGCTCTTTCTCTATAGCCATGATTGACTAGTCAACTTATCTTTCCTGAGTCTTTGGGTTCCTGAAGTAGTTTTTTATTAATTTTAGTTTCAAAAAACTGTTATTTGAGGAAACTGTGATGGTATTTATAGATTTAGAGCTATGGCTTCAGCTGATTGCACGTTAGTGAATTGTTCTTCTGATCGCATTTTCACTAAATAGTTTTTAGTAGCATATTTAGTAGATAAATTAGCAGACGGAGTTTGTAAATATGTACTTACTAGTTATATTGGCGCAAAATTTTAAACAGCCTATTATTAAGGTATGAGTATGATACTACTTAACAATTTGCTAACTTTATAGTAGTTTACTAACTCATTCTTAATTTTAAACATTTTCTCACTAGTGTCGTACTAAAAGAATTTCCTTAATAAATTGCTCTGAACACACCTAAAACAACGACATTTCGTTTAAGAAAATAAGTACACGAACCTTTTTTGATGTCTGCAAATGTCAAAGTGTCATATGAAGCTAGCGCGATACTAAAAAAATAAAGTAGGTATTCGATGATTTTCACTTTAATAAAAGGGTAGAGAAGTATGATGCTATATTCGATTAAAATTATTGTTTTAACCTAGTATCATACTTAAACAGCTTTAGCATCGTACTAATTCAATTAAAATTTTGCGCCATTATATTTTTCTTAAATATCAAACTAGATTAATATGCAACATATAAACTTTAAACTAAAATTTTTCTTCCTAAGTACAGCATGTTTCTATTCTCAACGTTTCCAGCCTCAGATATTTCAATAAGAGCTTCATATAATAGCTTCTAAGATTATGAATGGTTTTAAAGCATTTAGTCTACTCCCATCTGGTTTCAGAAAGGGGTTTTAAGGTCAAACCAGCGAAATTTTTTGTATATATGGTACAATGTATGTCCCAACGCATTGTTGAACCTGATACAAAGTTTTATATGCATTGAGCAATGTCAAAAAACTTAACAGCTTCCAATGAACAGCAAGCTGAATCATTAAAAACCAACAACAACCAAAAGGAATGCAAGCAGCCTGAACAAAATAAGCTCTTGGTTCAAAACACTTAATTTTGTTTTCAACACCAGCCTCTTTTCCTTTAATGTTTGAACCATTATCATAACCTTATACATACTCGTATACACTACTGGAATAGTAGCGTAGCAAGTTTTATTGTAAATATAGATTCCCTATCCTTTCTTTTGTTTTGAGTTTTTTTTACCATAATACATAGACAAATAACTCCCTATGGGAAGTTAATAAAGTAATTAGACCAGTCAAAAAATCCCTTTTTAAATGTAAACAATAACTGGCAAGAACAAAAAAATAGAGAAAAGGAGAAATTGAATAAAACAGATTCACTCATTAACGACAAACCTCAACATTAGTCATCGCATCATCATCACTCCATATTTCAACCCTTTGTCTCATTCTCGACACACGACAGTGATAAAATTTCACTCATAAACAGAGGCCAGTGCCAAACTAAATCATAGTACAAGAAACACTCAACCGGAAGAGTTTAAATTCCTAGACGCAACTTTTAATTCTGCGCACTGAGTATGAATTTTGTACCTCAGAATTTCTGTTTGAGTAACATTGCTGACTTCGATTTCATATAGAAGAATTGGCATCGTGCTCATGTTATCAACTTGCAAACTGTTAACTGTATGTATTTGCTGTTGAAATTCTGTTTTATGTTACACTGCCTAGGGGAGGGATAACAAAATAAAATAAATGCCTTCACTCATACACGCGATGGTGATTGTGAAGAATAACGTAACAGTAGATTGATAAAGAGAAAATAGCAAATAGGTAGGTATCTGTTGTTAAGGGAACAAAATTGTGCACTTCGTAAAGATTTTGTGATGTAGTTTTTTTTTTACTGTGGGAATAGGGGTGTGTATAGGAAATTAAACATCGACTTATTTTTGGAAAAGTAGATATGTATCTATATATATGTATATCTGTCTTTAAATTCAGAATCAGCTGTTAATCATATAATAAATACCAATATTGGAGTGAGCTATAAAAAGAAATGAAACTTAAAAAAGATGGTAGGTAGTGGTTATGAAGTAGTGGCTTTTTTAACGCTTGCCCAAGGCGCCTTTTGAGTTCAGGGCCCTGCGCATTTGCACAGCTTGCACGTATAGCTTGTCCGGCCCTGCAGGCAAGTTAGGACTAGAATGTTTGCAAACTTTACTGCATTTTACGATAAAATAAAACAGAAAAACATACAACTGACTAACACACCTTAGATAAAAGATACAACAATATACGAATACATGGACATCGAATCAGTCGAAACAAACGAAATGTTTTTGTCTCAACTTCTCGCCTTACGAGCAGGATTCGAACCGCAGTAGTAAAATTTTGGAGCAAACTTATAAAAAAATAAACGAATTGAAAATTTCTGGAGTAGATTTCGATTTAGTAATTCAGTGTCAGTTGGTTGCAAAATTTATTAACACAGTGGTCATTCCCTTTCATGTGGTTTGGCTAAAGAAATTTTGAATTTTTCAGTGTGGAAAAAAATGAGTACCTACCTAAATCTTAAAAAACGGAGTAACGAAGTAGATCTATTTTATTTCATAAAATTGAAGTAAATTTACTCCGATTGGAGTAAGATTCTAAAGCTGCTCTTGAGTGGTAGTCGAAAGAAGGCAAACGAAAAAAGCTTTGATGATGCAATCATTTACTGTTCCTAATCAGAGTCGTTGTTGATAATTGTACTTAGTTCACAGTTCCTTATGGCGCAATACACATCTCAGACACAACATGACGATGAAACAACAACAACACAAAAAAACAAGAGAAAGACGTGTATCATTGCCGACAGCCAAACCGTGGCGCGAAAATCTTTTATATTATGTACCTACGTCATACGCACACACACAGAACTTTCCGCTCAAAAGGAAAAAATATATTTCCGAAAAGGACAGTATACATATTTTTTCACAATTAAAATTTGTTACAAAAGTAAGCTTACACCTGAACTCGGTGTTCTCCTGGGTGTGATGTGTATTTCCTTTCATGACAGAGTTTTCTTTGAATAAAACTTTATTTTCAATGGTTAAACGACAAAAAGCTGTTGGTGGCTCGGAAATAGTCGATTGAAATGTTTGAAAATGTTGGTTGATATGAATGAGGGAACTTTTGTATTTACATTATGTAGCGTTATTGTTATTGAATGTGAAGCAGTGTTACCGCTCGAAAACTTTTAAATAATTTTTCTGACTGATAAAATTTATCCACAGAAAAATGTATCGGAATGAAAAGAAAATATAAAAACATAACATACAAAAACCATTTACATTAACATATTTAGAAAAATTGCAGCAAAGTGCCGCCCGGATATTTTGAAAAATTGCCGCCCCCAAGCAAAGTGCCGCCCGGGGCCTGTGCCCCCTTTGCCCCCGCCTCGCTACGCCACTGATTCTACTGGTTTTTTTTTTTCTTCTATGGAAAGCCATTTTAGGTACACACATAGTAATAAATTGCGATGCATAGTTATCTTCATTTTTTTTTGCCAAAGGGTGTGTACATGATGGAAGAAAGGAAATCTGCGATGTTGTGTATAGAATAAGATACATATGCATATAAGTATCTACAATAGATTTTGTGTTGTTTTTTCCGATAGGTAGGTTCATAGGTAATGTAGAGGTGCAACGCCTTGTATTGATTTGGTATCGTAAGGATTGTTTTGATTTAATTTTGCGTAGGTAGGTAATGGATGTATCAAAAATATATTAGATAAGTTAATATTAATCCTGTGAATGAACGCAAATTGCATTTCACTGTAAGCGAATACGCAACAACCAAGGGATATGGCAAGTGGATGGCGCCAAAATATTATGTACAATATTATGCAGGTATCTATTAATCTAAATACCTATGTACATATTTATATAATTAAGTTAAGAAGGAAAATTCGATCACTTTTTGTTTTCGGTGGTGACGTATTCAACATTTTTTTCTAACACGTTTTACTTACGACCACCAATTGTTACGTTGGTAGTTGACAAATTGTGAATAATTTCGAAACGACTAAATGAAATTCGTTTTTTTTTTTAATAAGATCAGTTTTTATATAAAATGCATTTTTAGTTTTTGCTTCATAAAATAGAAGCTTAAAATTAGTGTACTAGTATACAAAGTAAAATTAAAATACAATGATGTTATTGGAAATAAAATTGACAAACTTTTTCTACAAAATTTGTTTCAGTTACTTCAATTATAGTAGATCTAGTTTTTTTCAAAATATTTAAAATCTACTTCTTACTTCGCACCATCAGCCAAATACTGAAATCTACCTCATTTTAAAAATCTCTGTTTCAACCTACTTCAATTTTACAAAAAAAAAGTCCAAATCTACTTCTTTTTCTCTATTTCACTCTAGGTAGTATTTTTTTTATATTAAACGCGCACTCAAGGTCAAGGGGTTATGAATAAAATTAAAATGTTAAACACAGTGCAAGAAATTAGGAGGAAAGTAGGATAGGATGAGAAAGGAAATACCGATACACATTGGTTTTTAATGTCTGCACATTACAATGAGTGGGAAATATTGAGCCGGGTAAAGCATTCCAGATTCGTATAGTGGGGCTAAAAAAAGAATCACTGTACTTGACAGTACGTCCGAAATTGGGCGAAAATTATGAGCAGTCCTAGAAGTACGGGTATTACGTTTGAATTGTTTGGTTACGTTAAACATATTATCACTTCACAAATGACGGTCTGTGATGCACATCAGTCTCCTCGATGCAAGTGCCAAACAGCATTGAGTTTTCGAAGCTTTAAATTCTATACGTTTTTTGATTCCCCATTGGACAATGCTATCAAGATCTGAATTTAATGAGCTTATCATACGCTGCCGTTGGTAGTCCACATCCGAAGCACAAGGATGTGAATCCAAAAACAAATATGAAAAGTTGAGGTTACTGTCGTCAGCAAAACAATTAAGCGGAGCAACAGTTATAGACAGAAACTGTCGGAGACAAAAGGACCCCTGGGGCACACCAGCATTTATTTATTTATTCATCAAGCAGAGACACAGCTCTTAAAGACTACTTAGAACAATAGTAAATTTATATAAATAATAATAAATAAAACAAAACAAAAACAGAATGTACAATTAACATTAACCACCGAAGTTTATTATTATTAACAATTTTTTTTTAAAAACAGTCCCTATTTAAATATAAATTAAAATCAATAGCATTACAAACAGAATTAGCTTGTCTTAAACAGCGAGTTAGGAGTTCATTGATTCCATAATTGACCCTATGAAAGGGTACACAAAATAAACGATTAGTACGTAATTCACGACAAGGAACATGAAAGCCAATCAACGAAAGCAAGTAAGGGTAAGGGCAATTGATTTTATAATTTATTAAATCTCTGACAAGCATTACACCGAAATAAATACGTCGTGATTCTAGGGATTGAATGCCCAATATCAGATTTGAAACCGTCCAAAACTACTTTTAGTAAACGGTCCGAAAGGTAATTTCTAATCCAACGAAGAAGAGATTCATCGAATTACAAAAAAAAAAAGAATATCAAAACAATAAAAATACACAAATAAGTAAGTTTAAAAGCATAGGAACTCAACACACTGATGTGTACACGAATCCTATGTATATGAAAATTTCGCTTGCATATGTGTTTTTAATTTAAAATTAAACTATATTTAAATATAGTAATTTTAATGTTATTTTTTATAAAAGAATGTTTTATTAATTAAATTAAATTAAATTTTTGTACACAATTTTCTTTAAAATTAAAAAAAATGTATTGACAATTTTAAGTATTTAAAAGTATACATTTAAGGAAAACATTTGTCGTATACAATATTATTTCAAAATCAAAGAATCTGCGATGTAAAAATTTTGATCGAAATCGGAAGAGTCGCAAATGAAAAAGTAGAAAATAAAAAGAAGGTTCTATGACAGGTACCGATAATAACATTTATTTTTTACCAAAGTGTGGACTGCATTGTTGGTACAGTTATCTATACATAATTAAAAAAAAAAAAAGCATTAGAGCCGTTTTCAAAATAATTATAATATTTCAGAATGGCTGTATGGTAGGAAGCGAGCTAAAGTAAAACAAACCATTTCAATTTCTCCTCTAGGCTGCAGATTAAGGTACAGAGTTGCAGATAGCCGGAATCATTAATCTTTTGTGTTGTAATGTCAACTTATGAAAATTCCCAGTTCAAATTTGTCTAAAAGCAAGTAAAAAGTCAGTTTAAAATCTACTTCGATTTTTCCCAATTTACTTCACTTTTTTCTTCAAATCTCCTTCCATTTTTTTCCGGAAGTGGTAACGCTGATAAGGACTTCAAGTCTAAGATATGTAACAAATGCAAAACTATGAAAATTGTTATCATTGTTTTTATTTTAGGTACATAATATTCAGGAACAATAGATAATAAACGAACGGTTTGATCAACCAATTTCAAAATTGATAATCTGTTTGTTTAAAAAACACTTTTCCACTTTTCTTAAATGAACGGTCAATTGTAAAAAATCAATTATGTATCTCCATAAATTGTTTCAAAGAATCTATAACGAATTTATTCATGTTTTCAAAACTGCCCAATTTACCTTTTACGTTGTCAATTTTTACATGTAAATTAGTGGTCAAAGACGGAACCACTTTTTTATCTGAGGCTATATTTTTTTGTACTTATTAATTTTATTGAATCATAAATAATCTCAAGACAATGAAGTTCTTTAAAAAATAAAAATTTAAAATGTTAAACTATGGATATTTTTTATTTTTAGAAACTCTGAAACAAGAAAAAGAAATATTTAAAACGCTTTTGGTTTCATCCCAATACGACCACTTTTCGCAGAGTTACAGCCCTTTAAAAAAGACTCAAAAGAAGATTTATAGGTATAGGTACATAGTTACCATTATTATTTTTGAAAGTGCATTAATTTACTTGGGTTAGGAAATTTAATAATTTTTTTAGTTGAGCAATTTTTGAATTGTGAACTTTTTCCTAAAATTAATTGTCTACATTAAAAATAAATTATGAATATGAGAGTAAATTCCCCGAGTTCCTAATGTCTAAATCTGTGCTCCCTTTTCTTTATTTTTTAAAATATCCTGAAAAGTAAAAGTCCTAGAACCAACAGATTAACCTTGTATAAATACGCAAAGAATAAAAACGCTATCTACCTAAATGCGAAAAGTTTCAATTCACCTGCAACCAAAAATAAAACAGAAAACAAACCGTCTATTATTGTGTCTAATTGTGAGCGCTGAATGCAAAAATCTCAATTTGCCTTTCTTAAACCTCAAACAATCACGATTCACGAAAAATTATTTTTTCTACCCACAATACGTGACGTTCTTTCTAACTCAAAGATGATTGATAGATTACAGAACCAACTGCTCTATTTGAACGATAAAATTGAAAATATCTCTAATATACCAATCTTAAAACGTCAACAAACAAGAAGTGCAATAAAATCTCAAAGTGCCCCTGTCGATAATAAATCCTTTAAACGGAAAAGTGAAGAACTAGATTTGACATTACCAATCCCTTCGAAAAAACAATCCCCTTACTTGCCCCCTGAATCTCCTCAACAACATCCTTCTAAGCTTTCTCAACCCTCAGATACACATGCTCAACTTTCCGCTACACCGACCCAAACCCTATCTATTCCTCCAATCCAGCCTGCATCACCTATACCTCCATCTAAACTGCCTTCAGCTTCTACATCAAATCTCTCTCAACAATCATCTGAACAACCTCCATCTTCAACATCGATTGATGCCCAAATTTCTGTCCCTGCATCAACTCAATATCCATCCGAACAACCTATAACTTCAAATTCAAATCATGTTCAACTACCTGTTATATCGACTCAAACTTCATTAACGCCACCTTCAGCTTCAACAAAAATTCCTCCCCTCAACCCATTCCGAAATTCGCCCCCGCTCATCGTGGATAACTTAACATCGCCTATTGAATGTGGATTAAAAATTGTAGAAGGACAAAAAACTCTCTTCATCTCGAAGCTTGAACCCTCCACGAATGCTCTCGATGTTAAAAACTTTATTAAACAGAAAATTGGGACGCTACGTTTAACGCACGTAGAGAAAATGATTCATCGTAATTTTGCAAAATACTCTTCGTTCAAGATTAAAGTTCCAGATTCTATATTCTATCTTCTTAACTCATCGTCGTTTTGGCCAAAAGGAATTATTTTGCATGAGTTTCAAAAGAGGACGTCACCAAATAATCATAACCATTTTCAACAACACCTGACAACGCCATACCTCAAACAGAGCAGCTTCAACCAGTATTAATTTACTACCAAAATGTAAACGGCCTTCGGACAAAGACCAATAAGGTCTACAAGAATATAAACTACATTCCCCACGATGTACTTGTTCTCACCGAAACTTGGCTAAATTCCTCTTTTGTGGATACAGAAATTTTTGACTCCAGCTTTCAAATTTACCGTCGTGATCGTCATCATGATCCCACCGCTACTGTTGGTGGTGGTTTGTTAATTGCTGTTCGTAACCACTTTCTCTGTAGTCTTGTCGATGATTTTTTGGATACCGATGTTGAAGTTCTGTGTGTGAAAATAAAAATCCTGTCTGGTCATATATGTGGTTGCCTGTTACATCCCACCCTCTTCGAACAATGACGTTTATAATAAACTATTTGAATGTTTGGAAACTATTCATGAACAAATTGATGACGCAGATGAACTATTAATAATCGGAGATTTTAATCTACCTCACCTGAAATGGTCAAAATCTACTCATTGCGATGCCTTTCTACCTGTTGACGAATCGAACAACAATGAGTTTCTTGTTATTGACAGAATGGCTTCTTTTGGTCTCGATCAATTAAACGGAGTTAGTAACCAATTTGGCAGAACTTTGGACCTTGTATATTTCTCTGATATCTCCAACTCTGATGCTGCAGTATTATTGAGTGAAACAACACTTGTAGAAGAAGATCGCCACCATCCTGCATTAACTATTTCTCTCAACTTAAGTATTTATCATTCATCTAATATTTGTAAGGATAAGCATGAATTCAATTTTAAAAAATGTAATTTTACTCAATTGTTTAATTTACTTAATGACATTAACTGGGATTCTGTTTTCTTTAATGTTAATTTTGACGATATGATTGTACATTTTTATGAAATATTATTTGTCTGCTTTTTAGAAACCGTTCCTTTGCGCAAAAAACGTGTATTTAATAGCAGCCCGCCATGGTTTGATCTACATATAAAAACGCTTAAAAACAAAAGAAACAAGGCTTGGATAAGATTCAATCTATCAAGAACTGATGAAGCCCTTAATAGTTACATTAATTTAAGGGATGAATTTGTGAACTATTCTAACTTTCTCTATACAAGCTTTATATCTAAAACAGAAAATGAACTTAAATCTAATTCCCGTAACTTCTGGAATTATGTTAATTCCAAAAGAAAATCTGACGGTTACCCAGCACATATGAGTTATAATAATTCAACTAGCCATTCCCCAGAGGTTATAGCCAACATGTTTGCCGATTTCTTTCAAGGTGCCTTCGATAATGCTTCTACAAATGACTCGAATATAACTTATCCAATTGATGAGTTCTCACACCTTAACTCGATAAATTTTGCAATTTCTGAAGCAACTATTCTTGACTATGTATATCGAAAAGTTAGACGACTCGAATATAACTTATCCAATTGATGAGTTCTCACACCTTAACTCGATAAATTTTGCAATTTCTGAAGCAACTATTCTTGACTATATCGAAAAGTTAGACGAGTGTTTTAGTCCCGGCCCTGATGGCTTGCCGTCTTTTATTTTGAAAAAATGTGCAATATATATGTCATACCCGTTATTTTTGCTTTTCAACATGTCAATTAGTAGTTCAACGTTTCCCGCTATTTGGAAAAATGCATTTCTTACTCCCATTCACAAGAAAGGTCAAAAAAAAATTAGTAACAAATTACAGACCTATTGCTAAGCTTTCTGTCATTCCTAAATTGTTCGAATCCATTATCTGTGATGTTCTATCGTTTCACTGTACATCTGTTATATGTGAAAACCAGCATGGTTTTGTGAAAAAGAAATCTACGGTCACAAATTTACTACAGTTTACAACGTTCTGCTTAGATGCCTTTGAAAAGTATAAGCAAGTAGATTGTGTTTTTACTGACTTCAGTAAAGCTTTCGACAAACTTAATCATGAAATATTACTTATGAAACTAAGCAGCATTGGACTTAACAATCGCTTTATTTTATGGATTTCTTCGTATCTCAAAAATAGATTTTATAGTGTCGTGTTTAAAAATGAACGTTCTAAATGGTTTCTTGTAAATTCGGGTGTACCACAAGGTAGTCATCTTGGTCCTTTATTGTTTGTCTTATTTATTAACGATCTTCCTTCTGTTTTAAGTAACTCTATGTCTTTAATTTATGCCGATGACGTGAAAATATTTCGAAAAATTGACTCAGTAGCTGACTGTGAACTTTTACAGAATGATCTTCAAAAATTCTGGGAATGGTGCAATATTAATCGTCTGTCTTTAAATATTGACAAGTGTAAAATCATGCGTTTTACACGCAAACATAATGTTCTGTCATATACTTATATGTTGAACACGTCTCATTTGTGTAGTCTGTCAAGTTTTGCTGACCTCGGTGTGGTATTGGACTCAAAACTTTCATTAACGGACCATTACAATTGCATTATAAAAAAAGCTAATAAGATGCTTGGTTTCATTAAAAGGTTCGCTCGTGACTTTAGTGATCCTTATGTTTTTAAAATTCTGTATGTTTCATTTGTTAGGTCTATTCTGGAATATGGTTGCATTGTATGGGCCCCGTATTACGCGGTTCATGTCAACAGAATAGAGTGTATTCAAAGGAGATTTATGAGATTTTGTTTACGTTTTCTTCCTTGGTCTAGTACTATTGATTTGCCACCTTATACACATAGACTTCAACTAATAAATCTTCCATCCCTTCTAAGTCATCGTGAGTACTTACAGTTCTGTTTTATTATGGGGATTGTTAATGGAACAGTTACAGCTCCATCGGTTCTTTGTAGATTGAATTTTAGTGTTAGTCGTTCTAGCTTAAGAAGGCAATTGCCTCTTTGTAATATTTTCAGTAGATCTAACTACGGCGCCAATAGTCCTCTCAATCTCTTAATAAATGTCTTCAATAAAAACTATTTTCTTATTCATTCAATTAATGACAACGTAAAATCACACAGTTTTAAGAATATGTTCTTCATCTTTAACAATTAAATTTAAAGTATAGATTTAAGTATTTTTAGTTTTCATATTATGTAAATAGTATGATATAATTTAAGATTGTTGCGTTAGTATTTAACGTGTTGAATAAAATTGGCCAGTGTGGTCTACCCAAAATACAAAAGAAAAAAAAAACTTTCATTTATCTTGTGCGCAATCCGAGTCAATTCAAAATCAAATGCTTGTGCGCTGCCTGTGCGGCTTGCCAGCTTGCCACTCGTGCCTTGTTCAAGTTTTCTGTTATTTTTTTTTTTTTTTTTTGATATTCTATTCCATCTTTCTCTAAGGTAGGTCTACCGCAGAAGCAAACTCAAATCTCATGTAAAAACGTGTACATGTATTGGTGTACATATATGGCTCTCTTAGTTAAGAATTTTTGTTTTAAGAAAATAAATTTACCTCGTCTTGTCTCTTCAGGATACCTCTTTTTTCGCATCACGCATAGAGATAGAGAAAGATGGAATAGAATATCAAAAAAAAATTACAGAAAACGGGAACAAGGCAAGGCACGAGTGGCAAGCTGGCAAGCCGCACAGGCAGCGCACAAGCATTTGATTTTGAATTGACTCGGATTGCGTATAAGATATATGAAAGTTTTTTTTTCCTTTTGTATTTTGGGTAGAAAAAATAATTTTTCGTGAATCGTGATTGTTTGAGGTTTAGGAAAGGCAAATTGAGTTTTTTGCATTTAGCGCTCACAATTAGACACAAAAATAGACGGTTTGTTTTCTGTTTTATTTTTTGTTGCAGGTGAATTGAAACTTTTCGCATTTAGGTAAATAGCGTTTTTATTCTTTGCGTATTTATACAAGGTTAATCTGTTGGTTCTAGGACTTTTACTTTTCAGGATATTTTAAAAAATAAAGAAAAGGGAGCACAGATTTAGACATTAGGAACTCGGGGAATTTACTCTCATATTCATAATTTATTTTTAATGTACACAATTAATTTTAGGAAAAAGTTCACAATTCAAAAATTGCTCAACTAAAAAAATTATTAAATTTCCTAACCCAAGTAAATTAATGCACTTACAAAAATAATAATGGTAACTATGTACCTATACCTATAAATCTTCTTTTGAGTCTTTTTTAAAGGGCTGTAACTCTGCGAAAAGTGGTCGTATTGGGATGAAACCAAAAGCGTTTTAAATATTTCTTTTTCTTGTTTCAGAGTTTCTAAAAATAAAAAATATCCATAGTTTAACATTTTAAATTTTTATTTTTTAAAGAACTTCATTGTCTTGAGATTATTTATGATTCAATAAAATTAATAAGTACAAAAAAATATAGCCTCAGATAAAAAAGTGGTTCCGTCTTTGACCACTAATTTACATGTAAAAATTGACAACGTAAAAGGTAAATTGGGCAGTTTTGAAAACATGAATAAATTCGTTATAGATTCTTTGAAACAATTTATGGAGATACATAATTGATTTTTTACAATTGACCGTTCATTTAAGAAAAGTGGAAAAGTGTTTTTTAAACAAACAGATTATCAATTTTGAAATTGGTTGATCAAACCGTTCGTTTATTATCTATTGTTCCTGAATATTATGTACCTAATCATCAAAATAAAAACAATGATAACAATTTTCATAGTTTTGCATTTGTTACATATCTTAGACTTGAAGTCCTGATTAGCGTTACCGTTTCCGGAAAAAAATGGAAGGAGATTTGAAGAAAAAAGTGAAGTAAATTGGAAAAAATCGAAGTAGATTTTAAAATGACTTATTACTTGCTTTTAGACAAATTTGAACTGGGAATTTTCATAAGTTGACATTGCAACACAAAAGAGTAATGATTCCGTCTATCTGCAACTCTGTACCTCAATTGAAATTGAAATGGTTTGTTTTACTTTAGCTCGGTTCCTACGATACAGCCATCATGAAATATTATAATTATTTTGAAAACGGCTCTAATGCTTTTTTTTTTAAATTATGTATAGATAACTGTACCAACAATGCAGTCCACACTTTGGTAAAAAATAAATGTTATTATCGGTACCTGTCATAGAACCTTCTTTTTATTTTCTACTTTTTCATTTGCGACTCTTCCGATTTCGATCAAAATTTTTACATCGCAGATTCTTTGATTTTGAAATAATATTGTATACGACAAATGTTTTCCTTAAATGTATACTTTTAAATACTTAAAATTGTCAATACATTTTTTTTAATTTTAAAGAAAATTGTGTACAAAAATTTAATTTAATTTAATTTAATTAATAAAACATTCTTTTATAAAAAATGACATTAAAATTACTATATTTAAATATAGTTTAATTTTAAATTAAAAACACATATGCAAGCGAAATTTTCATATACATAGGATTCGTGTACACATCAGTGTGTTGAGTTCCTATGCTTTTAAACTTACTTATTTGTGTATTTTTATTGTTTTGATATTCTTTTTTTTTTTTGTAATTCGATGAATCTCTTCTTCGTTGGATTAGAAATTACCTTTCGGACCGTTTACTAAAAGTAGTTTTGGACGGTTTCAAATCTGATATTGGGCATTCAATCCCTAGAATCACGACGTATTTATTTCCGTGTAATGCTTGTCAGAGATTTAATAAATTATAAAATCAATTGCCCTTACCCTTACTTGCTTTCGTTGATTGGCTTTCATGTTCCTTGTCGTGAATTACGTACTAATCGTTTATTTTGTGTACCCTTTCATAGGGTCAATTATGGAATCAATGAACTCCTAACTCGCTGTTTAAGACAAGCTAATTCTGTTTGTAATGCTATTGATTTTAATTTATATTTAAATAGGGACTGTTTTTAAAAAAAATTGTTAATAATAATAAACTTCGGTGGTTAATGTTAATTGTACATTCTGTTTTTGTTTTGTTTTATTTATTATTATTTATATAAATTTACTATTGTTCTAAGTAGTCTTTAAGAGCTGTGTCTCTGCTTGATGAATAAATAAATAAATGCTGGTGTGCCCCAGGGGTCCTTTTGTCTCCGACAGTTTCTGTCTATAACTGTTGCTCCGCTTAATTGTTTTGCTGACGACAGTAACCTCAACTTTTCATATTTGTTTTTGGATTCACATCCTTGTGCTTCGGATGTGGACTACCAACGGCAGCGTATGATAAGCTCATTAAATTCAGATCTTGATAGCATTGTCCAATGGGGAATCAAAAAACGTATAGAATTTAAAGCTTCGAAAACTCAATGCTGTTTGGCACTTGCATCGAGGAGACTGATGTGCATCACAGACCGTCATTTGTGAAGTGATAATATGTTTAACGTAACCAAACAATTCAAACGTAATACCCGTACTTCTAGGACTGCTCATAATTTTCGCCCAATTTCGGACGTACTGTCAAGTACAGTGATTCTTTTTTTAGCCCCACTATACGAATCTGGAATGCTTTACCCTGTGTTGGACCATTCTAAGTAAACCTTTCGTTTACCTACTTACCTAAAGTAGCGAAAATAACTCAGTCCACTCGATGAACCGCTGCGAACAGTTTATAAATTGCGTCACCCTGTAAAATCCATCTGAATGAATTCGAACAGCAATCAGCTGCGAGACCACCGTCGAACTGGGCGGAAATAGTAGACATTTTTTCTATAAACTGAACGAAAAGAGTAGGTACCCCAAAATGTGCCTTGATCAATCATTCTTTTTATCTGAAGTCTGGCCGAGTGTGGAAGTATTCCTTATTTTTAAAGTGTACAACCCAAAAAAAAAAAAAAAGGAAATAATCGTTCGCTTAAGGTAAAGTTTAATTGATAAAGCATAAAGAAGTATAAAACTAGATTAGATGATTTCCGTAGCAATACAACCCGAGCCAAAGTCAGGCGCCCGCCTCCACAAGTGACACTTGGGAATAAAGGAATAATTATATAATAATTATTAACTCTATTCTCGCCTCGATTGGCGTGTATTTTAACCAACAGCCGGACGGCAATATTCTTTGATTACTGGGTTCGTCTTGTTCAACAAAGTCTGGCGAAAGTCCCGACAAACTCAGAGAAAAGACCAGCGACACAGTGTTTCAACGAGGTTCTCCTTACTAGCCAGACAAATTTTTGATTTTTGACAAGTGCATAGATCTTAAAGGAGGAACGAGAGTGTGAGCACGCGACCCGAAAGACAATCACGTGACCCTCACCTCTCTCCTCACGTCTCATTGGCACACTGTCTAGATCACTACCCGGATAAAGAGGTGTCCAAAAATCCCTCCCGTGAAACTTGCCAGCACCGACTTTCGATAGCGAAACCATCGTCATCGTCGACATCGTACCCTTCGTCAATGAACCTATTGTTAGAAAGACGCAGACTTTATCCAAAAGCTAATTAGCACCCCGATTAACAATAGCGATCGGTAGCCACGAGACCATACACCTCGCATCATTGTCCAGCAACAGAAAAATAAAACAGAGCAGCATCTTACCCAACCAATTTATAGTATAAAGCGTAGGCTAGAATAGTTCTTTTTCTATAAACCTTTTCGGTGACTCACTCTTAATTTACCAACAACAAGAAACAAACAAAAAGATAAGTATCAAACATGTTATCAACGGGCACTCGCTCATCTGTTCAGAGATCATAATTTTTGTATTTCTTTTTGACATGTATAGTGTATAACAAATGAGTGAGCCTTCTTCAATATATGCTGTGCACACCATGTATCGGAGGAACGATCCATCAAAAGAGAACTAAACGAATAAACGAAACAGAGTCAACGAAAAGTATTGCTCTGAATAGAAAAAATCGGTGAGTCCAATCTTTATACAAAAATTTTAATCTTTGAACGAACATAATAAATATAACTCAAACACAAGATACATTTAAAACACATTTTTAACTAAACGAATTACATAGAATTACCTAGCAAAAGTTATAACAGTGAGTCACAGAAAAAAAAAGGAAAGAGAGTTTTTTTGTTTATATTTATGTCTAGGCTAAACATCTAAGAATAAGAAAAAAAAAAAAAAGTATATATAGATAAAAGAAGTTAATGATAAAACGAGAGAAAGTAAAGAGAGTAAAGTAAATACAAAAATTAACTGTGAGTGCAGTCGTACGCGTGCATGTATGTTTGAGAAACTCTTATAAAGAGTTTCAACTCCATGCACACGTATCGATTCAATTATAATCTAGAGGAAAAACAAAGATTTGGAAATATGCACATCACATACTATTTAAATGAAATATAAAATATGTACCTAATATTAATAAGATTGATTTAAAAACATGAATTAGCCCCTTAAAATAGATTATAGTTTTTGAATGAAAGTTTAAATAAATAAAGTTCGATGTCAAACGAAATTGAATTGCAGTCTTCGAACTTATTATTTTCTCGTGGTAATTGAATACGAAGAAAGATGTTTTGAGACCTTATCTGTGTAGTGCAATAAGGGGGAAGTACAATGGGGCGGTCATCTGAGTGGAAGAGAGTGACTTTTAAGTGAGGAACTCCTTTTTGTCTGAATAAGGGGCTAACGCCATAAAAACAGTGCGAGGCGTTGGCCATGGATGGTCGCAGTTTATTTAGACTCGACTGAGGGTGGGCTACGCAAGAGAAACTAATTTCATCTATGTTTCTCTCCTTTAATTCAGTTATCGTTACGAAGTTAGTTTGGAATATGTAGTATAACCGTGATGTGTTCAGCTTAAAGATAATATGTCAGGCATGTTAATAAGTACGGTGTCCGATAATAGTGCAATTTCCCACGACACCGACGAGCTAGCGTCGAGCGTGTGCAAGCATGCCTACCGCACTCTCTTATCAGGACAACCTTCCCTATGGCCCATTAATCGCTAAAGGAATCCCTGTCTTTCTATGGTCTTTGGTGGGAATCAGAACATCGGTTTTCACATAGGGTAGGGTCATCTTCCGTTACACAGGTGGCGCCCAAAGTGGGGCAACGTAACACAACATATCAGATATTAGTTTTAATATTTAATCAGAATTTTTATAACTGGAAGACCAAATTATTATCACAGCTGAAAATATTAAGAATACAGTTCAACCCAGAACAATTCATAAGAAAGGAAGACATGACGTTGCCCGGATCTAGGAATTGAATTCTTTATCTGCTGCAACGAATAACTCGTTCCTCTCAATCTGTAGTTGCGATGTGAAATATGACGACCGGAAATATCGGTTCATGTAACCACTTTTCGTCTGTTGCGTTTATTTTCGTAATCGTTTCTGTTTATGTGGTATTTTAAAAATACTGAAGGAGCCTTTGGGACGACCCGGAGAATCGGTACCGGATACCACAAACCGCGCTGCGCCTCTATACTGTTTCCGTAAAACATCTTCTCGTTGTAAAAATAAAATTTAACATACGTTACCTACAACTTATACTGAACACACTACATATATGTAAATGCTAAAAACATAAAATAAAAAAGTAATAAAAGTTTGATCACACTTTTCAATTGAAAGCTGCTTTTCGTCCTCAGATAAAAGAGTTTATATCACTATTTTTGAGAAAGCGATTAAGATTTCTTTCAATTAAAGTGTCGAGCTTTAAAAATCTAACTCCACGAGTTTCGTTAATTGATAATTCAGAATAAAAATTTCCCATTCACTCATTGTACAAACCCTTGCACGATTTCATGAATTTAGTACAAACCAAAATAATTTACCTACCTAATATTTGCATTTATTTATTTTATACTATTATTTTTATCAAATTCTTTTGACATTTCGACACCATAATGGCACCTAAGAAAAACAAACAGGTGAATATTAATAATCCCAATACCAACAACGGCAATGAAACACTTAGCGAGCAACCACACGGTTCTAATTCGGCACGACAATTACAAAATAATGGGACTATAAATCCCAATAGAATTGGCGATATGGACGCCCATAATGAATCTCTAACCGAAAGAATAAAAGCGATCGTTAATGCTGCGATAGGCCTAAACAAAGCTGAAGATTTACGTAGACGTCAAGAGGAGTTTGCGAGAGAAAAAATGGAAATTCGGCAACTTGTTTCTGCCACCGTACGTGAATCTTTAAATGCCCCTACGCCTGTAGCTGCATTTAACGAGACCGAAGAATACGATGTTGTGCGACAACAAAACCAGCAAAGCACGACAACAAGACAAAGGCAACTTGTTAACTTAGTTCCTCCCACATCGGGAAATGAACAAATTGATGTAACTGAACCACTCAGCGAGAACGTTCAAAACTTTGTCCATCGGTTAAACGCTCTGAATTTAGACTCTGAGACTCCGAATTTCGCCACATTTGACGGGAATTCTTCTTCCATGCATAAACCATATCAATACCATAAGTGGGGATTGAAATTTGACAATAGTAAAATGACAGTCGACGATTTTGTTTTTAGGCTGGGTAGACTTAGAAACTGTTATAATGCTACCTGGGAAAATATTTGTCTTAATTTTCATTTTTTTGTTACGGGAGAGGTAGAGAGTTGGTACTGGAGGTATGTCAAAGCTCATCCCAATACCGATTGGCATACTTTCAAGTCAGCCTTGATTGAGCAGTACCGAAGCTTAGAAACTGACTCCGAAATATCTCGAAGGATGTTCGACAGACGTCAAGGAGCAAATGAGAACTTCGATGATTTCTATACTGACATTCAGAAGCTCAATTCTCGTCTTTTCTGTCCTAAGTCATCAAAAGAGCTTATAGAATTATTGAAACAAAATGTAAAGCGACGTACTGGTGAACTCCTGATCACTTTTAACACAAATAGTTTACCTGAGATGATTTATGTCTGTAGGACAATCGAAAAATATGCCAATCAACATGAAGCTTTAAGAAACAAACAGTTCCCTAGTTCAAACCTCCGAAAACAAGTCAGTGAACTCGATCTGGACTCAACCTCTGAGATTCCAGAGGTGGACGCAATTTCATTTTCTCGTACAAGACACGATACAACATCTTATGTCTGTTGGAATTGCAGAAAGAAAGGTCACTCATATAGGGAATGTCCCAGTCCACAACCTAATTTGTTTTGCTACAAATGTGGCCATGAAAATACAACGTCCCCAAACTGCCCTAAGTGCTCGGGAAACCGGAGGCAGGACAATTCGAACACCGGGGAGAGTTGCCCTCCGACAAAGAACCTGGGAACCAATTAAATGAGAATAATCAAACAAATTATCGTTTACCAGACTTACCTAAATTACCAGAATTACATAACTTACCTGATTTACCTGTTAACCAACACTCCCATGAAGTATATGACTTCAATCCTTATGAAAAAGATAAAAAGATAACTATATTAAAAAGACCTGAGGATGAACCCAATGCGAAAAAGGAAAAGCCGATTCCTACCCCTTTACACGAAAGACTAACTAAATATTATGAAACCCGCTCTCGAATTTTCAACACTAAGCTCTCTGAGCGCGTTGTAAAACTTCGAGAAAGGTTTAAGAATAAGACAGGTGTTTATAAAGCCATAGCAGCAACATGCTTTTGCAAAAGCGATGATATCCGACCATATGCGCCTATCGACATTTGCGGTAAAAAAATGCGCGGGTTACTGGACACAGGAGCCAACATTAGTTGTCTCGGCGCTGGCTGCTTAGATTTTCTTAAAAGTATTGGTCGTTCATACAAACAATTCAGTTCAAAAGTCAGAACAGCTAGTGGACAAACACAAGCTATTATTGGTGAAATAACCATAGAAGTTGCCTTTAAGGGTGAAACAAAGAAAATAAAATTTTTTCTTGTGCCTTCTTTGGAACAGCCTTTATACCTGGGGATCGATTTCTGGACGGCATTTGATATCCTACCTAAGGTTCTTTCTGAAATCTCGTCCAGTATAACACGAGACCCTTGCGATCCAAATGCATACGAGTTGTCAAGGGAAGAGTCCAAAATACTAGAAAATGTGATCAGTGTGTTTCCGTCTTTTGCCAAAAACGGTCTAGGGCGAACGCACCTCGAAGAACACTACATCGATACAGGCGACGCTGAGCCTATAAAACAAAGACACTATCCCGTGTCTCCAGCGGTACAGAAACTTATGTATGAGGAGTTGGATAACATGCTGGAGATGGGCATTATTGAAGAGAGTAATAGCTCTTGGAGCTCGCCGATTGTCTTGGTACAAAAACCAGGCAAAAATCGTTTGTACTTAGACTCTCGGAAAGTAAATAAATGCTCAAAAACAGATGCTTATCCACTTCATCATATGGAAGGACTGCTAAGTCGAGCTTCAGAAACACATTTTATTTCTAGTGTGGATCTGAAGCACGCCTTTTGGCAGATACCCCTGGAGAAATCCTCACGGGAAAAGACTGCGTTTTCAGTGCCCGGCCGACCCCTGTGCCAATTTGTGGTAATGCCCTTTGGCTTACACGGTGCTGCTCAGAGGTTGTGCCGACTTATGGACAAAGTGGTGCCCCATAGATTGAGACAAAACGTTTATGTGTATTTGGATGATTTATTGGTAATTTCGAGTACATTTGGAGAGCATATGGATATTTTAAAAGAACTAGCTGGATGTCTGCATACAGCAGGACTCACTATTAATTTAGACAAATCAAAATTCTGCTTTACACATTTAAAATACCTAGGATTTGTAGTAGGAGGGGGGAAACTGCAAGCCGACCCCGACAAAGTCGCGGCAATCAAGGATTTTCCTGTACCAAAGACAGCTCGGCAGGTTCGTCGATTCTTAGGAATGTCTGGATGGTACAGGAGGTTCATTAAAGACTTTGCCGCTCGTGCTGCACCTATAAGTGACACCCTTAAGAAGGGGAAATCTTTTGTATTTGGTCCGGAAGCAATCCAAGCTTTTGAGGATCTTAAGATAGCCTTAATGGAAGCTCCGGTATTGATAAACCCTAACTACGATAAACCCTTCATAATTTTGTGTGATGCTTCAACGTCAGGAGTTGGGAGTGTGTTATGTCAGTTAGATGAAGAGGGTGTTGAGAGGCCAATCTACTATTACTCCCATAAGCTGAATAAGGCTCAACGAAATTACAGCGTCACCGAGTTGGAGTGCCTTGCGGCAGTTTTGGGGATTGAGAAGTTTAGGGCGTATGTAGAGATGCAGGAATTTAAAATAGTAACTGACCATGCGAGTCTGAAGTGGCTCATGAATCAAAAGGAGTTGAGTGGGCGTCTTGCTAGATGGAGTCTGAAACTCCAACGTTTTAAGTTTGAGATAGAACACCGAAGGGGTTCGCAGAATGTGGTACCAGATGCCCTCTCCCGCGTCCATTGTGTCGATGAGATCGTAGCTGATCCTGCGAGTTTTGTGAACTCTTACGATGTCTTACAAGTTGATTTTACAGATCCGTGTTTTAAATCGGACGAATATGTAGGATTAATAAAAACGGTGGAGAATAATAAAAGCCAACTGCCTGATCTTCAAGTAACAGAAGGTTTTGTGTATAAGAAGACCAAATACAGTACAGGGAATCCTCTAAAGGATGACCAAACGTGGAAACTGTGGATTCCATCTGTCATGACGTCGCGCTTGATTCATTTGGCTCATGATCCGCCAAAGTCTTCGCATGGTGGTGTTGCCAAAACGTTGTACCGTCTGCGGGAGCGTTTTTACTGGCCTAATATGGCGGCACAAGTTAAGGCGTTCATTGCGAACTGCAACGTCTGTAAGACTTCAAAAGCACCTAATTCGACCTTAAGACCTCCAATGGGCCAATCATTTGTAGTAGATAGACCATTTCAGCACGTCTTTGTCGACTTTCTTGGCCCGTACCCTCGCTCTAAGAAAGGTAACGCGTATATGATCATTTGCTTGGATCAGTTGACTAAATTTGTCTTAATTCAGCCAATAAAGAAAGCTACAAGTGATTCTGCCATAAATTTTCTCGAGGAGCAGGTCTTCGCAATTTTTGGTGTACCAGAATCTTTGCTTTCTGATAATGGCAAACAGTTTGTCAGTAAAGATTTTAAGAAACTGCTTTCAGCTTACGGAATTCGCCATGTGAGAACAGCCTCATACTCACCCCAAGCAAATGCAAGCGAACGAGTTAATCGTTCGGTTTTGACAGCCATCCGTTCATACCTCGCGAATAAACCGAATCAGTTGAATTGGGACAAACATGTGCAATCTATAGCTAGTGCCCTTCGATCAACTAAACATACCGCCATCGGGATATCCCCTTATGAAGCCCTCTTTGGACAATCCAAAGTTGAACACGGCTATGATTATGTTCTACTCAAGAAGCTGAAAAGTCTCAATAATGCCGAGATCGATATCGTTCCGAAAAGCTGTAAAATGAACATGATTCATAATCATTTGAAAGATTCCCTTCAGCAGGCACATACAAATTACGAAAAGTCGTACAACACGAGGAGCAAGAACACTAATTTCGTCATTGGACAAAAGGTGTTCAAGCGAAATTTTATCCTAAGTGATGCAACCAAAAGACGAAACGCCAAACTTTGTTCGAAATTCATCCCTGCCATTGTCAAAAGCATACCTAGTAATAACTTATACGAACTAACAGACACAAAAGGTAATATCCTTGGCGTGTTTCACGCCAAAGATATAAGAAAATAAGACATCCATAGTCATTAAATAGTTAGGTAATACAAAAAAAAAAAAAAAAAAAAAAAAAAAAAAAAAGTACGTATACGCCCTGGTGCATCTTCGAGAATTTCATCCATCAGTTCTCAGGCGTGGGTAGATTTGAAAGATGACGTATAAGGTCCTTTTTCATTTCATTTTTGCTAGCTAGAGTAAGCAAAATTGAAAAAGTTTGTGTTGGACCGTTCTAAGTAAACCTTTCGTTTACCTACTTACCTAAAGTAGCGAAAATAACTCAGTCCACTCGATGAACCGCTGCGAACAGTTTATAAATTGCGTCACCCTGTAAAATCCATCTGAATGAATTCGAACAGCAATCAGCTGCGAGACCACCGTCGAACTGGGCGGAAATAGTAGACATTTTTTCTATAAACTGAACGAAAAGAGTAGGTACCCCAAAATGTGCCTTGATCAATCATTCTTTTTATCTGAAGTCTGGCCGAGTGTGGAAGTATTCCTTATTTTTAAAGTGTACAACCCAAAAAAAAAAAAAAAAAGGAAATAATCGTTCGCTTAAGGTAAAGTTTAATTGATAAAGCATAAAGAAGTATAAAACTAGATTAGATGATTTCCGTAGCAATACAACCCGAGCCAAAGTCAGGCGCCCGCCTCCACAAGTGACACTTGGGAATAAAGGAATAAAATTATTAACTCTATTCTCGCCTCGATTGGCGTGTATTTTAACCAACAGCCGGACGGCAATATTCTTTGATTACTGGGTTCGTCTTGTTCAACAAAGTCTGGCGAAAGTCCCGACAAACTCAGAGAAAAGACCAGCGACACAGTGTTTCAACGAGGTTCTCCTTACTAGCCAGACAAATTTTTGATTTTTGACAAGTGCATAGATCTTAAAGGAGGAACGAGAGTGTGAGCACGCGACCCGAAAGACAATCACGTGACCCTCACCTCTCTCCTCACGTCTCATTGGCACACTGTCTAGATCACTACCCGGATAAAGAGGTGTCCAAAAATCCCTCCCGTGAAACTTGCCAGCACCGACTTTCGATAGCGAAACCATCGTCATCGTCGACATCGTACCCTTCGTCAATGAACCTATTGTTAGAAAGACGCAGACTTTATCCAAAAGCTAATTAGCACCCCGATTAACAATAGCGATCGGTAGCCACGAGACCATACACCTCGCATCATTGTCCAGCAACAGAAAAATAAAACAGAGCAGCATCTTACCCAACCAATTTATAGTATAAAGCGTAGGCTAGAATAGTTCTTTTTCTATAAACCTTTTCGGTGACTCACTCTTAATTTACCAACAACAAGAAACAAACAAAAAGATAAGTATCAAACATGTTATCAACGGGCACTCGCTCATCTGTTCAGAGATCATAATTTTTGTATTTCTTTTTGACATGTATAGTGTATAACAAATGAGTGAGCCTTCTTCAATATATGCTGTGCACACCATGTATCGGAGGAACGATCCATCAAAAGAGAACTAAACGAATAAACGAAACAGAGTCAACGAAAAGTATTGCTCTGAATAGAAAAAATCGGTGAGTCCAATCTTTATACAAAAATTTTAATCTTTGAACGAACATAATAAATATAACTCAAACACAAGATACATTTAAAACACATTTTTAACTAAACGAATTACATAGAATTACCTAGCAAAAGTTATAACAGTGAGTCACAGAAAAAAAAAGGAAAGAGAGTTTTTTTGTTTATATTTATGTCTAGGCTAAACATCTAAGAATAAGAAAAAAAAAAAAAAGTATATATAGATAAAAGAAGTTAATGATAAAACGAGAGAAAGTAAAGAGAGTAAAGTAAATACAAAAATTAACTGTGAGTGCAGTCGTACGCGTGCATGTATGTTTGAGAAACTCTTATAAAGAGTTTCAACTCCATGCACACGTATCGATTCAATTATAATCTAGAGGAAAAACAAAGATTTGGAAATATGCACATCACATACTATTTAAATGAAATATAAAATATGTACCTAATATTAATAAGATTGATTTAAAAACATGAATTAGCCCCTTAAAATAGATTATAGTTTTTGAATGAAAGTTTAAATAAATAAAGTTCGATGTCAAACGAAATTGAATTGCAGTCTTCGAACTTATTATTTTCTCGTGGTAATTGAATACGAAGAAAGATGTTTTGAGACCTTATCTGTGTAGTGCAATAAGGGGGAAGTACAATGGGGCGGTCATCTGAGTGGAAGAGAGTGACTTTTAAGTGAGGAACTCCTTTTTGTCTGAATAAGGGGCTAACGCCATAAAAACAGTGCGAGGCGTTGGCCATGGATGGTCGCAGTTTATTTAGACTCGACTGAGGGTGGGCTACGCAAGAGAAACTAATTTCATCTATGTTTCTCTCCTTTAATTCAGTTATCGTTACGAAGTTAGTTTGGAATATGTAGTATAACCGTGGTGTGTTCAGCTTAAAGATAATATGTCAGGCATGTTAATAAGTACGGTGTCCGATAATAGTGCAATTTCCCACGACACCGACGAGCTAGCGTCGAGCGTGTGCAAGCATGCCTACCGCACTCTCTTATCAGGACAACCTTCCCTATGGCCCATTAATCGCTAAAGGAATCCCTGTCTTTCTATGGTCTTTGGTGGGAATCAGAACATCGGTTTTCACATAGGGTAGGGTCATCTTCCGTTACAACCCGGCTCAATATTTCCCACTCATTGTAATGTGCAGACATTAAAAACCAATGTGTATCGGTATTTCCTTTCTCATCCTATCCTACTTTCCTCCTAATTTCTTGCACTGTGTTTAACATTTTAATTTTATTCATAACCCCTTGACCTTGAGTGCGCGTTTAATATAAAAAAAATACTACCTAGAGTGAAATAGAGAAAAAGAAGTAGATTTGGACTTTTTTTTTGTAAAATTGAAGTAGGTTGAAACAGAGATTTTTAAAATGAGGTAGATTTCAGTATTTGGCTGATGGTGCGAAGTAAGAAGTAGATTTTAAATATTTTGAAAAAAACTAGATCTACTATAATTGAAGTAACTGAAACAAATTTTGTAGAAAAAGTTTGTCAATTTTATTTCCAATAACATCATTGTATTTTAATTTTACTTTGTATACTAGTACACTAATTTTAAGCTTCTATTTTATGAAGCAAAAACTAAAAATGCATTTTATATAAAAACTGATCTTATTAAAAAAAAAAACGAATTTCATTTAGTCGTTTCGAAATTATTCACAATTTGTCAACTACCAACGTAACAATTGGTGGTCGTAAGTAAAACGTGTTAGAAAAAAATGTTGAATACGTCACCACCGAAAACAAAAAGTGATCGAATTTTCCTTCTTAACTTAATTATATAAATATGTACATAGGTATTTAGATTAATAGATACCTGCATAATATTGTACATAATATTTTGGCGCCATCCACTTGCCATATCCCTTGGTTGTTGCGTATTCGCTTACAGTGAAATGCAATTTGCGTTCATTCACAGGATTAATATTAACTTATCTAATATATTTTTGATACATCCATTACCTACCTACGCAAAATTAAATCAAAACAATCCTTACGATACCAAATCAATACAAGGCGTTGCACCTCTACATTACCTATGAACCTACCTATCGGAAAAAACAACACAAAATCTATTGTAGATACTTATATGCATATGTATCTTATTCTATACACAACATCGCAGATTTCCTTTCTTCCATCATGTACACACCCTTTGGCAAAAAAAAATGAAGATAACTATGCATCGCAATTTATTACTATGTGTGTACCTAAAATGGCTTTCCATAGAAGAAAAAAAAAACCAGTAGAATCAGTGGCGTAGCGAGGCGGGGGCAAAGGGGGCACAGGCCCCGGGCGGCACTTTGCTTGGGGGCGGCAATTTTTCAAAATATCCGGGCGGCACTTTGCTGCAATTTTTCTAAATACGTTAATGTAAATGGTTTTTGTATGTTATGTTTTTATATTTTCTTTTCATTCCGATACATTTTTCTGTGGATAAATTTTATCAGTCAGAAAAATTATTTAAAAGTTTTCGAGCGGTAACACTGCTTCACATTCAATAACAACAACGCTACATAATGTAAATACAAAAGTTCCCTCATTCATATCAACCAAAATTTTCAAACATTTCAATCGACTATTTCCGAGCCACCAACAGCTTTTTTTCGTTTAACCATTGAAAATAAAGTTTTATTCAAAGAAAACTCTGTCATGAAAGGAAATACACATCACACCCAGGAGAACACCGAGTTCAGGTGTAAGCTTACTTTTGTAACAAATTTTAATTGTGAAAAAATATGTATACTGTCCTTTTCGGAAATATATTTTTTCCTTTTGAGCGGAAAGTTCTGTGTGTGTGCGTATGACGTAGGTACATAATATAAAAGATTTTCGCGCCACGGTTTGGCTGTCGGCAATGATACACGTCTTTCTCTTGTTTTTTTGTGTTGTTGTTGTTTCATCGTCATGTTGTGTCTGAGATGTGTATTGCGCCATAAGGAACTGTGAACTAAGTACAATTATCAACAACGACTCTGATTAGGAACAGTAAATGATTGCATCATCAAAGCTTTTTTCGTTTGCCTTCTTTCGACTACCACTCATGAGCAGCTTTCGAATCTTACTCCAATCGGAGTAAATTTACTTCAATTTTATGAAATAAAATAGATCTACTTCGTTACTCCGTTTTTTAAGATTTAGGTAGGTACTCATTTTTTTCCACACTGAAAAATTCAAAATTTCTTTAGCCAAACCACATGAAAGGGAATGACCACTGTGTTAATAAATTTTGCAACCAACTGACTCTGAATTACTAAATCGAAATCTACTCCAGAAATTTTCAATTCGTTTATTTTTTTATAAGTTTGCTCCAAAATTTTACTACTGCGGTTCGAATCCTGCTCGTAAGGCGAGAAGTTGAGACAAAAACATTTCGTTTGTTTCGACTGATTCGATGTCCATGTATTCGTATATTGTTGTATCTTTTATCTAAGGTGTGTTAGTCAGTTGTATTTTTTTCTGTTTTATTTTATCGTAAAATGCAGTAAAGTTTGCAAACATTCTAGTCCTAACTTGCCTGCAGGGCCGGACAAGCTATACGTGCAAGCTGTGCAAATGCGCAGGGCGCTGAACTCAAAAGGCGCCTTGGGCAAGCGTTAAAAAAGCCACTACTTCATAACCACTACCTACCATCTTTTTTAAGTTTCATTTCTTTTTATAGCTCACTCCAATATTGGTATTTATTATATGATTAACAGCTGATTCTGAATTTAAAGACAGATATACATATATATATAGATACATATCTACTTTTCCAAAAATAAGTCGATGTTTAATTTCCTATACACATACACACCCCTATTCCCACAGTAAAAAAAAAAACTACATCACAAAATCTTTACGAAGTGCACAATTTTGTTCCCTTAACAACAGATACCTACCTATTTGCTATTTTCTCTTTATCAATCTACTGTTACGTTATTCTTCACAATCACCATCGCGTGTATGAGTGAAGGCATTTATTTTATTTTGTTATCCCTCCCCTAGGCAGTGTAACATAAAACAGAATTTCAACAGCAAATACATACAGTTAACAGTTTGCAAGTTGATAACATGAGCACGATGCCAATTCTTCTATATGAAATCGAAGTCAGCAATGTTACTCAAACAGAAATTCTGAGGTACAAAATTCATACTCAGTGCGCAGAATTAAAAGTTGCGTCTAGGAATTAAACTCTTCCGGTTGAGTGTTTCTTGTACTATGTTTTAGTTTGGCACTGGCCTCTGTTTATGAGTGAAATTTTATCACTGTCGTGTGTCGAGAATGAGACAAAGGGTTGAAATATGGAGTGATGATGATGCGATGACTAATGTTGAGGTTTGTCGTTAATGAGTGAATCTGTTTTATTCAATTTCTCCTTTTCTCTATTTTTTTGTTCTTGCCAGTTATTGTTTACATTTAAAAAGGGATTTTTTGACTGGTCTAATTACTTTATTAACTTCCCATAGGGAGTTATTTGTCTATGTATTATGGTAAAAAAAACTCAAAACAAAAGAAAGGATAGGGAATCTATATTTACAATAAAACTTGCTACGCTACTATTCCAGTAGTGTATACGAGTATGTAACGGGTGATTTTTTAAGAGCTTGAGAACTTTTTTAAAAAAAAAACGCATAAAATTTGCAAAATCTCATCGATTCTTTATTTGAAACGTTAGATTGGTCCATGACATTTACTTTTTGAAGATAATTTCATTTAAATGTTGACCGCGGCTGCGTCTTAGGTGGTCCATTCGGAAAGTCCAATTTTGGGTAACTTTTTCGAGCATTTCGGCCGGAATAGCCCGAATTTCTTCGGAAATGTTGTCTTCCAAAGCTGGAATAGTTGCTGGCTTATTTGTGTAGACTTTAGACTTGACGTAGCCCCACAAAAAATAGTCTAAAGGCGTCAAATCGCATGATCTTGGTGGCCAACTTACCGGTCCATTCCTTGAGATGAATTGTTCTCCGAAGTTTTCCCTCAAAATGGCCATAGAATCGCGAGCTGTGTGGCATGTAGCGCCATCTTGTTGAAACCACATGTCAACCAAGTTCAGTTCTTCCATTTTTGGCAACAAAAAGTTTGTTAGCATTGAACGATAGCGATCGCCATTCACCGTAACGTTGCGTCCAACAGCATCTTTGAAAAAATACGGTCCAATGATTCCACCAGCGTACAAACCACACCAAACAGTGCATTTTTCGGGATGCATGGGCAGTTCTTGAACGGCTTCTGGTTACTCTTCACTCCAAATGCGGCAATTTTGCTTATTTACGTAGCCATTCAACCAGAAATGAGCCTCATCGCTGAACAAAATTTGTCGATAAAAAAGCGGATTTTCTGCCAACTTTTCTAGGGCCCATTCACTGAAAATTCGACGTTGTGGCAGATCGTTCGGCTTCATGATGAAATGTCAAAGCATACTGAGCATCTTTCTCTTTGACACCATGTCTGAAATCCCACGTGATCTGTCAAATACTAATGCATGAAAATCCTAACCTCAAAAAAATCACCCGTTATAAGGTTATGATAATGGTTCAAACATTAAAGGAAAAGAGGCTGGTGTTGAAAACAAAATTAAGTGTTTTGAACCAAGAGCTTATTTTGTTCAGGCTGCTTGCATTCCTTTTGGTTGTTGTTGGTTTTTAATGATTCAGCTTGCTGTTCATTGGAAGCTATTAAGTTTTTTGACATTGCTCAATGCATATAAAACTTTGTATCAGGTTCAACAATGCGTTGGGACATACATTGTACCATATATACAAAAAATTTCGCTGGTTTGACCTTAAAACCCCTTTCTGAAACCAGATGGGAGTAGACTAAATGCTTTAAAACCATTCATAATCTTAGAAGCTATAATATGAAGCTCTTATTGAAATATCTGAGGCTGGAAACGTTGAGAATAGAAACATGCTGTACTTAGGAAGAAAAATTTTAGTTTAAAGTTTATATGTTGCATATTAATCTAGTTTGATATTTAAGAAAAAAATAATGGCGCAAAATTTTAATTGAATTAGTACGATGCTAAAGCTGTTTAAGTATGATACTAGGTTAAAACAATAATTTTAATCGAATATAGCATCATACTTCTCTACCCTTTTATTAAAGTGAAAATCATTAGTTAGTAAACTACTATAAAGTTAGCAAATTGTTAAGTAGTATCATACTAATACCTTAAAAATAGGCTGTTTAAAATTTTGCGCCAATATAACTAGTAAGTATTTACAAACTCCGTCTGCTAATTTATCTACTAAATATGCTACTAAAAACTATTTAGTGAAAATGCGATCAGAAGAACAATTCACTAACGTGCAATCAGCTGAAGCCATAGCTCTAAATCTATAAATACCATCACAGTTTCCTCAAATAACAGTTTTTTGAAACTAAAATTAATAAAAAACTACTTCAGGAACCCAAAGACTCAGGAAAGATAAGTTGACTAGTCAATCATGGCTATAGAGAAAGAGCTTGTCAAGTCATTATATTATGATGATCTGGTAGCTGAGTTTGCTAAAACAGAAGCCACAAAAGTTAATATAGCCGGTTCTATTTATTTTTATTAAAATAATAATCTTATTATTATTTCCTACATGAGCAACAATTAATGAGTTCATTATTTATTTGTATGTTGTTATGTTTTTGAATTAGTTTTTAAATATTTTTTACTTCAAAAAATACTTTTTTCAGTTCCTAAATTTTTGTGATATATTTTTTTACTATTATTTTTGTGATATATTCTTGATTTCTTAGTTTTTAATAAAAATCATATTTATTTCAATTAAATATAAGTATTATCTAGGAATAGGCCTCTTAGGGATCCCTCGTTAAAAAAACGCATTGCAAAGGGTACCCCTTGGGTAATGAGGAAATGACTTTTTCCTCCAATCCAATCCAAATGAGAGGCGCCACTGATAAAGCTTGCGCAGGGCTCTAATTTAGCTCGGGCCGGTCCTGCTTGCCTGTGTTTCGTGTGTTGTGAAATTTTTTTAAAATTGTGTGTACGGGTACAGTACCTACCTACATAAACGCAAGAGATTTTCATTTTACCTCTTTGGATTGATTACATAAATTAGTAAATTGATGAAACGAAATACCTAGCTGATGGCTCTGAAATAATCCATTGATTTTTCGGAGTTGAAACCCCCATTTGGCTTTATTAAGAGTGTTTTCTCCATATCTCAAGAACCATAAGTTCCATAAAAAACATTTTCTCACATTTTTGTAAAAAATTGAGTTCTCTATTTTTTACCGAGAAATCGAGAGTTACATCACCCATGTTCTGCATTTCACTTATTGTGAATTCGAGGAACAAAAGTGAATTTTGATGTTATGCATTCCGCAAAAAATGACTTTTGTGATTTGTACATTCCGAATGTGAAATATTGGTGTTCTGAATTCCACCCGAAATAATCAATGTGAATTGAGTTTTCGGAGATGGAAATTCGTGTTCTACATTTCGAATAAATAGCGTTTTACGGTGAATTCAATTCACTTACTTTTGTTTGGTGAAACTTTACATTTGCGCGACAATTGACAAACATGTAAATAAAACTTTGAAATTTTGCATTGGTTTTATTAAAATAAATTGTTTTTTACAGGGGAATACACAAGAACTCACGACAAGAAAAAGTTTTGTTGCAATTTATGAAATAAGTTGAGGAAGAAGTTTATGTGATAAGGGAATTGAAGTCAATTTTATTAAGAGATTTATTTCCAAAATGTTAACAAATTAATACTTCTTTGTTTAGTCTGAAGCTTTTTTTTGAAACTATTAACAATTCAAAAATGTCCATGTCAATTTATTTCCCATTTCAACTTACACTGCTTCTGGAAGATATAAAATTTTAGCTTTACTAAGTAAAACTTTTCTAGAAACTCTCTCTCCTTGATTTTCGCCCCTTCTACTACTTACTAATAATAATAGAATCTATTTTCGTTTTGCACACGAAACAATGTGTGAATAAATGATGCGGATTGTCTTTCAGCTAATTTTGACATTATGAAAATAAATTCGGAGTGAATTGAAAAAAAAAAAATTGAATTCGCTCGGAATGCAGAATATGCTGTTTCACTTAAAGTGAAATTGAAATTCGTTTTCAATTCACTTTCACTCGGAATACAGAACATGGGTTTTAATAAGTTATTGTTAAAAATAGAGAAACGATTTCAAGAAAAAATTTATTAATAAATTAATCAATAAAAGTTAAATGATTTTTACTTGCGATATATATGTACATAGGTAGGTACTATATTGCAAGTTATGGATTCAAAATCAAACTCAACATTTTGATCAAAGTTGACATCGTATAATCTCTATAATTACGATGATAGCGAAGTTGAAAAAAGTGGGTCTTGCAATTCTGTATATCTTGCCTTTCGGCTAGCCTAAACGACTCGGTCGATTTTCTTTAAACGTACCAAGTTTTTTGGGCATTTTAATACCAAAACTAACGGTAGGTACCTGTCGTACAATTTTTTAAGCAAAAAATGAAAATCTTATTTAAAAAAAAAATCAGTAATTTTTTTACCATTTTTTTACCATTTTATAAAAAAAATTCCAAAAAAAAATGGTTATAAATGGTACATCCCATAGAACCATTTCTTCGACTTTCGATTTTCTCAAAACGATTCCACTGATTTTGATAAATTTTTTTTTACAGAGAATGTTTTCTAAAAGTTTCTTTATTTCCTTATGTAACACAGAGCGGATGGGCGGACAAAATTCTTTTGCACAGAGAATACGAAACCTTCTCTTTCAAAGCGCTGATATTGCAGTGGCATTCTTGTGAACTGAAAACTTACTTGTGTGCGTGTGCAAAGGAACTTTTTGTTAAAAAATGCAAAGTAGACCTCTTTTATAAAAATAAAATTAAATAAATATTGAGTGAAAAAAGTATTTTGTATTTTTGAATTAAGTAAATAAAATATCAAACAAAAATAAAAAAAATATGTGAGAACTGTATTGTCAATACTTTTCTTGCAAATGCATTACAAATACTGTCATATTGAATTGCATTTTTATGAACTTTAGATGAGTTAAATTAAATTTTTAAGACCGATACGCTGTTCAGAGAATATAAATCTTGATTAAAAAATTATTTCCAAAAATTAAAAAATATAACTCAATATCCCAGGGTAGAGAACAAAATATTTGTAAAAAAATGTATATTTTTTGACTTTTGTTAGTAAAAAGTCACTGTAAAAATAAAAAAAATATTAACGTAATTGCACATACTTATTGGCTTTGTATAAGAGTGAATTTTACTTCGTTATCTTTTATACTTATGAAGTTTTATCCAGTATAGCATTCATACCACTATGCAAATTTCCTTCGTTTTTCATAGTTTTGTATATTTTTTTTTGAATAAATAATAAAACAAAATAAAAAAAGAAGACCGATACATGATTTGGGAATATGTTGTTTCTATAAAAAAAAATATAAAAAAAATAAAAAAGTAATATTTTCGGAATTTCCCTATCATTTGAATAAGGACCTTACTAAAATGTATGATTTTTCCACTTGTGTGGCAGTTTTAAGGCACACAATTTTTTATATTTTTTTCAAAACTGCAAAAGTATTTTGACTAACATTTTTCTAATCGATGACCGTTTCTTTCATTGAAATATTCGTAAAATTGTGAAAGTTATACAGCTTAGCGCAAAAGTCTAACCTATTTTTTCAATGGACACCTACCCTTAACCACATTTTGCAGGTTGTTTGTCCCTTACGTAGCTCAGGCAATCCGAATGGATAAAATGAACCAAATAATTTTTAAAAATTTTATCCTTTTTTAAAAATTCCGATCTTGCTGTTTCTTCTTCAGGCGGATCGTCGGTTAGAACGTCCCACAGATTTTTGGATTCCTGATGAATTTGGACTCTGAATTTCCAATCATGGTAAAACTGTCGAATACCATGCACAAAATCTTGTATGTCGCCCATAACTTATTGAGATCCTAAGTGCCGAAAGGATTTCAAAAATATTTATAATAAAAAATAGTACCAACTAAAGGTTATTAGTGTTGCTCTTACAGTTTGAATTCGGAATGAATATAAATTTTAATTTAAAAATTAATATGTAAGTAAAAACAAATTTTGAAACGATTGCTGGTTTTCAACAGATTTAAAAATAGCAAACAAAATCAAATAATTGGATATTTAAATATATGAAATACGAGACATTTGAAGCTTTCAGATACAAAAAAAAATTTTCCTTGGAACTTGAAATACGTAAATACGAGTATTAAAGATTTATAAATTTTTGTAATTACAGATGTCTAAAATTAAAGGAGCAAGACCCAGCTCTCTCACGTCCCAAAACAATCAATTAAATCAGAAATAATTATTTGGTTAAAGATAACTTTCTAAGTTCTATTCACTCTGGTTCAGGAATATACATTTTAAAAAATAAAAAGTTGCGTGACGTCATGAAAATATAATCGATTTTTATATTCTCATGGACAAACAAATATTTAAAATAAAACTGTTATTTAACTATTTGTATGCTTCTTACTACTATTTACATAGATGACTCATCCTTAATATATTTATACCAAATATATTACACTGAAAAATATATATTTAAAATATATTTACGTGGAACACACAAGACGTCTCTATTTTTCTCCCTGTTATCCGCTCGATGTCCACCAGCACAATCGCCAATTGAGAACCTAAAATAAAATTTTAAAAAATAAATGAAAGATTTTAATTCTAAATTTAACAGGTATCCTATTTAAATAAGTAGATAGTACATAAAGTAAAAACAGTAATTGCACGACTTACTCGTACTGCCAACATTAATTGCATTTGTGGAAGATGTCTTTTTATTCGCGCCGCCGCGCCGCATCGCCTTTTCTATTTACTACTCGTATCACACCACACCTCCTATGACCTTATTGAAACAATTTGAATCCAAGTTCATTTGATAGATAGATAGATAGATAGATAGATAGATACTCGTAGATAGTAGCGTTGCCAGACGTCCCGGTTTACCCGGGACTTCCCGGATTTCAGACATAAGTTCATCTGTCCCGCCGCGGGGGCAACTTTTTTCCCGGGTTGGGACTCAAACTCACAAAATAATGCCTAATGTACCTAAATGTCTTTCATTGATAAGGAACAATACCTGCATTGTGATTAAATTTTTAGAAATTGCAATTCAATCAAACACACCTAACTTAACGAAGAATATATTTTTGCAAACTGACATCTGTCATTAAAATTTACAAAAGAAAAATATTTTCAAATGACAAAAAGGTCATTAAATTATTAATTTATAAAAGAATTTACGAGTATTTATTTTGATCCACACGCATATTATAATTTTTACTTGCGATATAGGTACTATAGGGCAAGTTCTGCATTTGGAAAAAAAATCGAACTCGAGATTTTGATCAAAGTTGACATTACGATGATAGCGAAGACGAAAAAAGTGGGTCCGACAATTCCGTCTGTCTGTCTGTATGTCTGTATGTCTGTATGTCTGTATGTCTGCACCTCGAACTACAGCCTAAACTACTGGAGGTATTTTCTTCAAACTCAGTACTCAAGGGTCTTCGGTGATTCCCTAGAGGAGAAATTCAAATTTTTTTTTAGCTCCAAAACTAAGGGTACCCGCCATGCACCCGTAATGCAAAATCTTATTTATCTCGAAAACGGGTCTAATGATTTTGATACAAAAATTAAGTGTGATATTATGGACACAGACTATATTTTGGTCAAAAAAAAATTTGGGGGGAAATGTTATTAGGGGTACCTGTCATAGAACCGTTTTTTTGATTTTCGATTTTCTCACCAACGCCAACGGCTCTAACGATTTTTACCAAAATTTTTATGCAGGAGCTCCTTTGTATTTTAAAAAATATAAACTTAAAATGTTTTCGAAAAAGTAGTTTTTGGATTTTTAAAAAAATAATACAATTTTATTTTTGAAAATTCGATATCTTGAAAACCAACACACGATTAAATAATTTTTTTTTTGAAAAATCAATATCTTCAAAACGTGTGAACGATCAATTTTTGAAATTATTTCCTAAAATCAATATTATTAAATACTTAAAATTCGCATCCCACATTTTTTTCTTAAGAAATTTTAAAGAAATTTCTTATATAAAAAATGTATTTAATAATAAAACGATATTTCGAAGTTTGTTTGCATAAATTCATACTTTTCTAGAAATCAGACGGCAATTTTATGCATTTGAACATTATTATCTGATTAAATCTATATTTTATATTTATAAAATGTATCTTAAATTCCGAAGTACTTTTACATAAGGGGTCTTGTGAATAAAAAAAAAGTTAAAGCTTTTTTTGGAGGAAGCTAAAGCCAACTAGTCATAGCTCTTACTAGCAGCTAAAGCTAGACAGTACTAGCTTAAGCTTTGTTTTATGTGAATAAAAAAATGATAACGCTAAATAGCTTATGCTGGAAAATTCTAGCTTAAGCTTCGTAATTTAAGGTGTTCGTTTTTTTATTCACATGTTTCGGCTAGTTAGCTTTAGCTAAAACTGGTACATGTATCTTTGTATATTAACTCTATAGTAGTCTCATGGAACTGAATTAAAAGTTTCTTATCTCTGCCGCAGAAATATTAATATCGCCAGTGAGATGCGGTTGTGATATAAGATATACTACGTGGAAGGGAAAAATATAAGAAAATAAAAGAAGAGATGCGGTAGTGATATATTTTTAAAAGAGAGTAAGGGAGAAAATCCTATCTGCGTTTCTTTTTGCTGTCAGAATCAATTGTAGGTAGGTATATAAAGTTGTATATGCCAGGTGGGAGATGAATACAAACAAATAGTATTGAGAGTGTATGATAGTTTTTGTGAATTTTGTTTCATTTCTCATACAATCTGGTTTGCTTACATTTTGATACGATTAATCAGCGAGGCTGCCATTTTTTCGACTTTGTAATTAGATCTAGAGGCATTTGAACTTAATAAACTCAAATTCTAAATTTGGTTTTATTTCATTTTTGAAAACAAAATAATTTCAAATTGGCTTTATTTCGTTATGGTAACCGAAATAGTGCCAAACAGAATTTGGTTATAAAACCGAATTCAGAATATTTTATTTTGATTTATTTTTTAACAAATGGAAAGAAATGTTAGAACTCCGAGGAGGTAAACCTCCTCCATCTTTAGAGAGATAAGAT